>JAANBB010000012.1:0-365905 GCA_014621425.1 Cylindrodendrum hubeiense
AGGGCCAGGGCGGTGGTGGAGGCGGTGGAGGCGGAGGTCGCGGCGGCCGGGGAGGCGGCCGTGGACGACGCGGTGGCTTCTAACGTGTTGACGTGTTAACGTGTTGACGTGCTTCTTTGCTCTTGGACGGCTTCGGAAAACTAGACTTTGGCTGACATGGCGTCTCTTGACCATGTGTTGATGATACCCGATTTTTCATGCTTGACGCAGGCTGACGACCTGATACGGTAGACGAATACCCCCGGGCAACTACAGATAGATGAGAGGTGGACATGCCCAACCAATTCAGACAGTATTATGATTTTGAACTTTATTAGACTTCCGTTTATAGTGGTGGACTAGTGGTACTGGTACTACCTCGAGATAGCAATACAACCTGTCTCGTGATGGCAATATTAGCTCTTGCGATACCAATACTTGCTCTCGTGATGGTGATGTACCTCTTGCGATGGCAATACTACCTCTGTCTTGATAGTGGTACTACCTCCCACGATAGCAAGATAGTCATAACCCTCTCGTGATCGTAGCACTACCTCCCGTGGTATCCATACTACCACCCCTGCTACTAATACTACCTCTCGTGATAGGCCTTCAAATCCACCTTGTTGTGAAGTGCCTCTACCTTCAACCACGGCGTTAAATCAATCTCGACACCCTCCGTCCCGTCCGACACAAGCACATCCTTCTTCGTCCACCCGTTTCCCAGCCATCCAAAGCGGTTCCCCTGCGGGTTCCAATACGTATACTCAAAGTCCTCCCACCGCGGCTCCTTGCGCGCCAGCTCGACGTGCGCGCCGCTGCCCGGCCACAGCCCGTGGATGCGCCCGCCCTTGATGCCGCCGTTGTACCACGAGCTGCAGTGGTGGCTCATGACGGTGCGCGGGAAGAAGGCCTCGCAGTACGCCCGGAAGTCGCGCGTCGCCGCCGCCGTGGGCGCCAGGCTGCGGATGCCCTGGCTGGACGCCTTGCGCAGCATCTTGGCCACGTACGTCACCTGGTTCTCGACCGAGTGGCAGAGCGTGCCCGCCGGGCCCGTCGCGTTGGGGCCCAGCAGGATCAGGAAGTTGGGGAAGTTGGGCGCCGCCACGCCCAGGTACGAGTCGGGGAACCCGGGGCTTCCGCCGGGCCGCCAGGCCGCCTGCAGGTCGACGCCGTTGTGGATGACGGGGAATTGCGTGCTGAAGGTGACGTCGTGCCCGGTGCTGCAGATGATGGCGTCTACTTCGCGATGTGTGCCTAGATTCATCAGCTTCACTCTTCAGCTTGTATGAGTGTACATACCATCAACTGTCCGAATTCCAGTCTCTGTAAACTCAGCAATATGGTCTGTCACATATGTCACATTCTCAGCCGTCAGCGCTTCTAAATACCCCGGCCCGGGAGTCAAGCGACGACAGTTGGGCGGAAACTCAGGAATAATCTCGTTTGCAAGCGCAGCGTCTCCGCCGAGTCGTTGAGTCATCAGCTTTCGAATGGCCGCCTCGGCCTCTGCGTTCTTGCCTCCCTCCTTAAAGATGCCCCCGAAGCGACTGAACAGCCTCGCTTCCAGCGTCTTGCGGAACTTGAGGTATTCCTCGGGGCTGGTTCGGGCTTGGTCGATGTTGTCGTCTACCAGCTGCGCTAGGTCCTCGCCCCCGATTGGCGCGGCGACCCATGTCTTGTTCCGGGCATAGTGGTCGACGTGTGAAGCTACCTTTTGCAACTGAGGCAGAACCTGGATGCCAGACGCGCCGTTTCCAATGACTGCGATACGCTTGCCCTGCGGCTCAAACGCCGGATCCCAATTGGACGTGTGCCTGAGATGGCCCTTGAAGTCCTTGAGTCCCGGATAATCGGGTAGTCTGGGATCGCTGAAGTGACCCGTAGCCGACACGAGGAAGTTGGCCTCGTCTAAAAACTCGGCTTCGTTAGATTGGACTGTGATCTGCCACTTGCCTCTCTCTTCTGACCACTCTGCAGACACGATACGGCAACCAGTCCGTACGTACTTGCGCACGTCGTAATCCTTCGCCACCTTTTGCCAGTACGCATAAATCTCAGGACCTGTGGCGTATGCCTCGGTCCATGAGTCTGAAGACGCAAATGTGGCTTGGTATGCGTGAGCTGGGACGTCGCACCGCACACCGGGGTAGACATTCGAATGCCAGACGCCACCCTAATAGAGGTTAGCAGATAATCACTGATGTTCAGTTCATTGCTCACAATGTCATCGTTTCTCTCATAGATTGTAAGATCTAACCCGGGAACCTTTGCAGGTAGAAGAATTCCCGCAACGAGACCACTTATGCCTGCGCCGACGACAACGACGCGGATGGGAGGGTGCTCATCAATTGGGTGGTCTTCGAGTTGTAGTGCAGGAAAGACAGTCCTGAGACTTGAGTCCTTCAACACCTCCCCGGCCTTTGTTGACTCAGTTTCGTTGATAAGTGCTGATGGTGCCATGTTGATTGTTGAGGGACTTGCTTACATCTGCGAAGAGGAGGTTGCGGGTGTGTAACGGGTTGTTCGGTTCGCGCTATTATACGCCAGCCAACTCTGCCGTGAGCGACATCGGGAGGTTGCAGCCCGAGATAACAGGATAAAGGATCCGGTCTTCGTCATTAATAATACACGAGAACCAATCTATGCTGCATATTGCTAAGCACACAATTGACGTCAGTGGTTGCGAATTGCTCGATATCGCGATAACCGGGGCAGCATGTATCACGCAATGCGGGGATAGCGCCGTGTCTTGGCTTATCCCACAACCTCGCTATATCCGTTGACGCTTCATCCCGCCATCCCGGCACATAGGAATCGTCCTTTTGGTAATCTCAACTATCTCGATTACCACCGAAACTATGGCTGAACCACAGACCCCCACCAGCAAGCGGCGCATCTTCATCAATGCCTTTGACATGTTTACGACGAGCCACCTGAACTTCGGGCAGTGGCGCAGGGAAGATGACCGAGGTAAGGATAAGAGGCGGGATTTGTCGTATTGGACCGATCTCGCCCAAACACTGGAACGCGGAGACGTCAACGCTCTCATCCTCGCCGACGGGTATGGCCAACACGATGTCTACAAGGGCAGCGCCGAGCCTGCAATCCGCACCACGTGCCAGTACCCTATGGGCGATCCAGCTGCAGTATGTGAAGTCTTAGTAACCAAGAAGAATGCGAATTAACCTCGCAACAGCCTGTTACTGCCATGGCAGCCGTCACGAAGAATCTCGGCTTCATCATCACAACCAGCACAAGCTATGAGTCGCCTTTCGTTGTTGCGAAGCGGTTCTCGACGCTGGATCATCTAACCAAGGGCCGATTTGGATGGAACATTGTCACATCCTTTAAGGAATCCGCGGCCAAAGCTGTGCGTCGGAACTAGGTCGTTGCGATTGGGTGCTAACTCGTGTAGGTCGGATTGCCGTATGTGGAGCACGATCGCAGGTACGAGATTGCCGACGAGTACGTAGGGCTACTGTACAAGTAAGATACTGCGACCCCATGAAATGGAATTTGAACTGACAATTTAGAATTTGGGAAGGCTCTTGGGCCGATGACGCGCTACGAGAGGATGCGAAAAATGAGGTATACGCAGACCCCAACAAGATCCGCTGGATCAAGTACAAGAGCGCCAACTTCAACATCGATGCACCGCATATCCTGGACCCTTCGCCACAGCGCACTCCATTTTTGTTGCAGGCCGGAACATCATCGTAAGTCCATGTCTTGATTGAGTAGGGAAAACTGGTCTAATGCACGTAATAGAGCGGGCATTGCTTTTGCGGGTAAGCACGCCGAAGCCGTCATGGTCGCAGCGCTCTCGCCGCACATTCTCGCGCCGCGCGTGGCTGAGATCCGCGCAAAAGCGGCACAGTTTGGCCGAGATCACCGTAGCATCAAGGTCTTTGCCGTTGTCACGCCCGTGATTGGGAGGACCGACGAGGAGGCTCAGGAGAAGTACCAGACGGCCCTGGCACACTCCAGCGCCGAGGCTGGCCTGGCGTTCTACTCTGGCAACGTGGGAATCGACCTGTCCAAGTTTGATCTGGACACTGAGATACGGCCGGATGATGTCACTGTCGATTCGCGCGTGCACTCACTTGTAAACAGTCTCAAATATCGTGGCTCCGACCTACCGGCATGGACGCCGCGAAACATTGGAAAGCACATGGCGATCGGCGGCAACGGGTCCGTACCAGTGGGTACCCCGGCGCACGTGGCCGACTTCCTTGAGGAGTGGGCCGAGACGGCTGATTTAGACGGCTTCAACATAGGGCACGTCGTCAGTCCCGCTAGTTTCGAGGACTTGGTCGACCTGCTTGTGCCCGAACTTCGCCGCAGGGGAGTGTATGCCACGCGTGGGGAGTCTGGGACGATCCGAGAGAGGATTTACGGGCCTGGGCAGAGCCGACTGCGTGATGATCACATAGGCAGTCGATCCAAGTACGATACGTATGTAGAGGATCAATAAGATTACGTGGTTGGCCAATGCGGATGCGTCTACTATACTTAGGCAATCACACTCTAATCCGCCGAGACAACTTGGAGGAAACTGCAGAGTCAAGGGGCTGATCCCTACTCCATTTTGTTAGTCCTCATGAGACAGGTCTGCGATTCCACGGGTTGTGTGATAGTATGGTTCCCCAAATAGCCCAAATGTGTGTTTCTCTCCTCGGTGTTATTACTAAGTCAGCGATGTGGTGATGAAGTAAAGGTTTATTTTTAGGCCAGTAGGTCGGAGTATGTAATCAACTGCTAGATGCATTAAGATAGTAAAGGAAAAGAAGCCAAGAACCACCTACCATCTATAGCCTAATCTATAGCATACAGTGGCCTGAGCTTCCCGGGACGATCGCACGCACCGAACTTGTAGAGGTCGTTGTTGAACCACCAAACAACATAGCTAGGCGACCTAGCATCCTACTTGCACGGTTGGCCTATTGATGTCTTAGCTTGTAGCCAGATAGTGGTTTGCGCATTATTGCCTAGCGGGGTGAGGCTGCTTCATTAAGCAGTTTGCCCAAGCCGATAGACTAGTTGGACTAGTGATTCTTGGTGCGTGCCAACAATAACTAATAATATTCCTAATGAGTTTTCTGTATTATGATGACCAAGAACTGTGGAAGAAATGGTGTTGTGTACGATCCACATCCCTTATATTTCATGGCTAGGCAGCTTTTTTACTCGCCTAGATCCAACAAAATTGCCTCACAAGATATACCAAACACATCCAATCACCCGCAGCGCCTACAGTAACCGAGTATTCAAACGCGATCCCGATTTTTAATTTCTAATTGTCGCTATAGATTTTACTCCCCTAAATTCACGTAAAGGATATTAGCATTGATGGGTACTCTGTTGTGGTTATTGCGCTATTGTACGCTCTACAATGGAGATAAGGCTTGTCAATTTTAGAGGCCATAGGCACCTTAATACGCCAAGCAGAAGGTAGCCGGCGTATTTTGAACGGATCCTATGAATCCAGGCAAGTGTAATCGTACTGCTAGTACTATCGGAGTCGAGGGGGATTGTTCTGGTATTTCAGTTAAGTTATAAGAAGCTGATGGTCGTCGTAAAGAGCTTCAAGTGGTAGGAGATGAATGGTGGATTCAAAAGCATCGTTTGTTCTATGTGTATGACCTCTTCAACTAGTTTGAAAATCGTGCCGCGTACTTTTGATGCTCATCATCCGCCATAGCAAACTCCCAACCTCCCTCAAGGCCACTGTCAATACCCCCATGAACAATTCGAAAACTATACACATTCGTCCATTCCCATCCTTCCATGTCAGTCTTGGCCGGCGAGATGCGATACGTCAGCCAGCAAAGCGCAGATTCATTTGACACAGGCTCCAGTCTTGATCTTTCCACCCTCACGTGAGTGCCCGGGCCGTTTTCCCTCCAGTCTGTATAGAGGGAAACGAAGTTTTTTGCCACGACAGACTGGTTGGGCGAGAAGTTGGATTCTCCCAGGGTGAATGAGGTGTAGTTGGGAAGGAAAAAAGAAGAGACTTGGGCTCCGAGGTCAGAGAGGGGATACGAGTAATCGCCACCTAAGGCAATGGCAGCGCTGTAGGCCGCAATGGCTTCTCGCGCAGCACATGTGATATTAACCATGTTGAGTATGAGGAAATGTCTTCATGTTGAAAAGGTGAAGAAGGGATTAGGTGCCGGGAAAGGTCCTTAAAGAAGTTGAGCCAATTTTTACGTCACTAGAAAGTTATCAATGGCCTTGAACTGGACTGGCCTACAAAATGGCGTATTGATGGTGGCGAGTGAGATTTAAGATGGTGTTACTGGGTGGCAATTTTGGAGCACGGCGCGTCACTTGGCTTACTTCAAGCTTCGGCAGTGTCGATCCTGGGGCTGGTGTGGCGAGTGATGCTCTTACTTATAATATATGGGATATCCGCGCCAGCCACATGAAGGTTAAATGCAGAACATTATTATGAAATGTATATAATAGCTACTAAATATGAATAAGTACTTTCGATATTATAGAGTAGTAATTCTAATCAAATTTGCAATTGTGAATGTCAAGACACTGGGAGATATTCAAGGGGGTTTTCCCCCGTCGTAGGCCAGATGTCAGACATTATTGATGAAAGTATTGCTCCCTTCCTGCAAGCCCTAAGTCAAAGACTGTAGATCTTTCACTTAGCTGACTGGATCGTCACAAAGTCGCGTCAACTTGACCTGATAAAATACCGAACCCCTGCTAGGTCACCCAGTCAGCTAAGCGGGGACTTCGAATGACATCACCACTAAAATGTGATCGACAGTCATTCCGGGCCGCAGTTTACACAGCTCTTATGTAATAACGCCCTATGCAATCCAACATGGTGGCGGTGTGACTGAGGATGGCAATCGAGATGATAATTATTGAAGTTACACAACCATCAGCTGACAGCATTGATCGACATGCCATAAGCACAATACCCTCTACAGCCAGATCGTGAATACCAGCTTCTTGAGAATTACTGGTTCATTAAATCAGCTGGATATGATTTTGGATTCCTCAAATTACCTTCAGCACGAATCTTATTATTAGGTTGGTAAGTTCACGAGACTTTCAAGAGCAAGGCTGATCAGCCTCGGTAATAGGCAGCCGTGTATGATTCTCCTTCTATCTGAATAAAAGTACTCTTGAAGTACTGATAATCTTAAACGGTTTTCTACGTTTCAATCTCTAGCAAAGCCTGGTATAATGCTGCGGAATCGAAGGGGATCATTATGCCATTTTTGGCGCGCAAGGACATCAGGGCAATACTGCCGCCAGAGAGTACAGGTCCTGGCGTTGGTACCAAACGCCCTGCAGACATGATTGATCGCCCTTCCCTCAGCCACGGCTATTATGTTGCAAAACAGCGACGTCTATTGGAATCAGCAAAAGATGCTGT
The DNA here is from genome assembly GCA_014621425.1 of Cylindrodendrum hubeiense. Classification (NCBI taxonomy): domain Eukaryota; kingdom Fungi; phylum Ascomycota; class Sordariomycetes; order Hypocreales; family Nectriaceae; genus Cylindrodendrum; species Cylindrodendrum hubeiense. The sequence goes on from JAANBB010000012.1 coordinate 7,385, forward strand.
TGGAAACGAAGCTATCAGCCGAAGCGGCCAGGAGTTCAACATGTCGATGCCAATCCACGACGTGGACCATTTCCCTTCAATATTTTACTATAATTCTACCGATTAATTATCTTTCTGCTGAGTTAGTCTAAAAATGTGGAATTTTCTAGGTATTTCTTTTTCCTTTTTGTAAAACAAAAAAATTTACAAAAAGAAAAAGAGAAAAGAGCTTTATATAATAAATATCTCTAATTACTACATTGAACAATGAGATGACTTGTATGATTTTCCTATTAGGTAAAGCCTTATCAGGTACAATAAGTACTATATTAGTAATTTATGAGATGGCTTGCACATATTTCCTAATTAGGCAAAACCCTGCAAAGTATTTATATGAAAAGATCAAGTAACACAGTTTATTCATCGGGATTGGGTAAGCTGCGCCACCGCTCTACTGCCTTTATGTCATCGCTTCTATGTAATATGCAAGACGAGAGGAGTCGCTAAAGGCGTGCGCATCCACGATCTCTTCAAAGTCCTGGTCTAGACCTTGAAGCTTACAGTCGGCCTGAGCGTCTTCGGCAGAAACGTGTAATAAAGCGATGTTATGGACCTAAGAGCGAACTCTGTAGCATAGCCTTTCCTGGAACCTTCACCAAAACTTCGCCGCGGGATAGCAGCGAAAACTCAAGTGGGGTACCCTTCCTCCGGGTCCAGACGTGGCCCGCGGCCGGGCTCAATGGTTAATAAGGCCCAGCCTCTGACAGCTATTAGCCCCATTAAATATATAAGTTGGTGAAGTTTGTTTTACTCCGGGAGACAGTGCTGATAGGCCATTTTGTATTACCAATTCTACAAATAGCACAGTACGTAGCCATTTTTGCAGTACCCGCGAAATTTTAAACTCGCTGGTACCGCGAGCCTATGGCTCCCGGCTAATAACGCCTCTTCCGGCCGGGACCGGAAGACTGGGCCCAAGCAAGCAACAGCATTATCATCATCGCTTTTAACACTAGTTTCCTGATGAATTCGGCCGTGACGGATCCAAGAGTAAGCATAAATGGCAAGGAAGAGGTCCCCAGTGCTTTCTAATTCAAAATGAAAGCCTAAGCAGACCATTCAATCACATACAGGGTGGTATTTCATTGCAAAGCTACCGCCAAGCTACTACGGTGCTCGATTGCATGTGGGACGAAATACTTCTAGAGCACTTAGCAGTAATGGAATATAATGTGTTAAATAGCTTTCAATTCTGTATTATTCAAGTTGGCTATTCTACAAATTGTCTTTAACCCTCTTTATTGCTCCGTCTTATTAAGCACTATCTCGTCTCTCTTGAGGGTCTTTGCCGTCATCTCCGCCTGTGTTCATGGTTGCAAAACTTGAAGGCCAGATTTCAGGGTCCTCCCGTGTAGGTAACGGCCCGGCCCAAGAGTGTGAACGTTCAGGTTCCGCCGCCGGATCTTTCGGTGGTGGCGTCTCAACCGCTGTGGAAACGCTTCCCCTCTGCACAAGAGTACCGTCTTGCCACCAGTTCTCATGAAAGTTCAAGAAGCGCATGGTCCTACGCCAGGAGGGATTTCGAACGTGTCTTCCACGGCCACCAAAATGATGACCTCTATGAAGCACGGCGGGTGCGGTTTGATTCATTAAGATAAGGTCTGGACCGAGGAGGTAGGGATCCTCGACATGGCAAGCACAGCCACAAGCATCTTGATTACCGGAGTGTTTCACGATCTTAGCGATCAAGTCAGACATGCAGAGCTCGATATGAAGTTTGACGAGGTATGCTAGCGGGTGGAAGATAATGTATCTATTTCACTTTTAGTAGAGGGGAATCAATCGAGGGTGGTTTAATTGGACATACACCAATGAATTTGGCGTAAACATCATCGCAATAATCAAGACCTGCATCATAGGATAAGACTTGACAAATAAATCAATAGGGTAGATAGTTATGACTACTTACATCCATTGAAACGGATATAAAAATCATGGCTATGTTGAACCGATATAAGAATGTGTACTTCTCAAGGCCATAATCGATAAGTGATGATCGAACGAGGTAGACAAAGTAGCAGTTAAGCCCAGCGTCGATGATGAGAAAAACACCCTTCTGAGCTCGGTCGAAGATAGTGTTGAGATTGATCCACTGCTGGTTGATTTGTAATCGGGCAGGTATCCAGATACAGCTAACTGCAATGTTAATAAGGACCAGGGTGGCAAAAACTCCCCATCGCAGGCGGCTGACGATGACTTGGGATGTGGCAATTAGGGAGATGCGATTGATGATGATCTGCATAATACAATGGACCTGGACTATCCAAAGGATGACTAAAACAGGTTGGTATAATGTCGAAAGGACTGCTTGATGGGAATTATATACCTATGCCCAGGAAGAACTCCAAACTGTCCAGTCAGTATTCGTCAGCCAACTTCAATATAAAATCGCTTTTGAGTGGGATTGACCTAGGTGGAATTGAGGTGATTGAAAACCCCCATCCTACACCTCCAAAAGCAGTGCTTGCGATTAACTCAAGCCATATAAATATCATGTACGATGTGACCTTTTTCCTGCGTCTGTATTGGTGGAACGTCTGCTCTGCGCAGCGGAATATGGCAAAGATACTCAACCCTATTGAGATGCCCCAGACGAGTGTCACATAGACAATATCAGCGTACGTAGGCTGGTCGGGCTTATACCACGGTGGTATAAGTGTGCCCGGCATGATAACATGACAGTGGGATATGTATCAGATAGGAGAGGTGACGGGGTCGATTCGAGACGTATGGATGTAGACGTAGGGAGGAAGGATGGACGAGGTCGGTCACAGACGGTCGTTGAGCTTCGAGTAACGACGAAAAAGGGGTGAGACTGTCGTGTCTTCTGCTTTATCAATTTACGGGAGTACTGGAGGTAGATATGCGGGGTTGAGCATCGCAAGAGTGCAGGCAGTCAAGAGTAGGCCGGATCGGTGTCGAAGTCGGGTAATCGGGCCCGACCCTGATTAAATACACACGCATACCACTCTACCACTACAAATATAAACGGATGCGCATTCGTTATGTTTTCACCTTTAAATTAAATGGCCGAGCCAGGAATGTCATACTTTCCCCCTCGCAGCACAGACCAATCCTGGATCTCTCGCGATTAAAGCACATTCCAATTGATTGAGAGTACGTTCAAAACAAGCAGAGATCGCCAAGAGGCAGTACCGAGACCGACGCCTTTGGGATCCCGCAAACCAAAACCCAATTGCTTCAAAGCTAAATAAAGTGCCATCTCCGGAGCTTCTTGAGCTTGAGCTTCGTGAGCTTCTCGAGCTTAGGTGCGCTCCGCTTCTGGAAAACAGCGATGCATTGATTGTGGCGACCTGAGAGCCGAGCGGTGAACCTCCCCCTTTGGATAAGATCGTGATCTGGTAGGAGAGGCTCTGTCTCAGCCATAAATACAACAATCAGGAGCGAGATTATGGCAATAGGGACCGGAGAGTGCGGGTAATTTGGGGGATGGCGTACGAACCTGGCTAGAGGTGGCTGTGAGATCCATGTGGTCTCGGTTCAATTGTGATACGTGCCGAGAGGATCAACACAATCGCTGGGCCGTGTCTCGAATCTTCAACGAACAATGGGTCCACCTCATGTATAAACCGCGCATACAATTGCGCCATGTTGTAGGTCAGCAATCTAGACGCGTGGAAGACTCATGGGCAGACGGTGACCACATTTCCCCAACATATCTGGCGGCGATTTCCTTTCCGTTCAGGGCCATTGACGCAGGTACCGGTCAGCAACTTGGCAAAATACGGCGAGTTGCAGGTGGCGATCAGCAGGTGATCATATCACTATGCGATTAATTGCCCATCATTCATACCAATGACCCAGCAGGGAGACCCTGGTCCCTCTGTAGTATCGACACGACTTCAGCTCAACAGGCATCAGGCGCCTGCCGCACCAGCTGAATGATTGGCATTTACACATATGACGGGTTGAAGCGATTCCTTCTATTGGCTCCGTTGCCTTGTTTTATGTGACCCTGGACTGGGTGCCTCGAAAGAAAGTGAGGAGGTCCGAGTTCGTTAATGCCACCATATTACATCGCCCAAAATGGAGTAGGGTTACATTTGGCCAACGGACCAGCGTCATCGATTACTGTTGTTCAATTTCATCGTCATCCATTTTATCTCTTGGGCAGTGGTCAATTGAACCGAGGTCTTGGTGAAGCCAATGCAGGCACATTTTCCTTGACATCTCGTCAGACTTTACCAAATAGCCATTGCAGTTAGTGAATTAATCTCAGATGTAATCGCTCCCTCTAAACCGTAGTCTCTCCACTTCCAACCATTATCGGATTGTCGCAAAATTCTTTATTTAGCTTACCCGCTCAGATGCATTACGTACCTGTTGGAAAACATGATGGATGCATCCATGAGGGCTGCCGACGTTCCGTCCCCAGGCGATGCCCCGATTTGCCACTTCTTTACCATTTTGCCTCTCAACTAGCATTCTTGGACGCAGCAGCCCGAATACGCAGCAAACGTTCTATTTCAGCTGAAAGGTGGCAAGATTGTCCCCTCCTTGTCGTATTGAAAGGACTCTAGAACAAGATTTTCCCTTCTAATCTTGGACTGCTTACTCCATCCAATTGGTCCTGGGATAAATCAAGGTCCTGAAATTACTTTGAAGCTCGGCAATCACACTGTAATTTCCCGAGAAGGAGGGGAACTGCCGAAACGGGATGCTTATCCTTTCTCCATTTGGGCAAGCTGCGTTGCGCCGGATCCATTCGAGGAGTTGTGTGGACATTATGTTTCTCTAAGAAAACCATGTAAATAGTTTCCGATGGTGCTATTAACATGGGCTCCAATTAACACAAATGACATCAAGCTGGCTTGAGAAGTTGGTTACCTAGCCCATAGAAACACTGCTAAGACAGGGATAATCGAGGATGGCGATTATCGTCACAGTCGTCACATTCCGAATCAGACGTGCCGAATCAGACGTACGGAATGAGTTCAAGTACGACTGGGCTGTTGTCTATAAATACTGCCTTCCTCATCTAGAATGCTTTCCCTCTTTGCATCAACTTCATTACCTCTCTCAAAAGACATCCTACTTGACAATACTTGAAAACTCGCATCTCAAAATGAAGTTCACTACCGCTCTTGTTGGCCTCTTCGCTGGTCTCGCTGTTTCAGTTCCCACAGCTGAGAAGCGCCAGACCTATGTCCCTTGTTCTGGACTCTATGGAACCTCTCAATGCTGTGCAACGGACATCCTTGGTGTTGCGGATCTTGATTGTGCCAACCGTGAGTCGAAACACTTTGGCTCATGGGGCTATACTAACAATTCAACAGCTTCTTCTACCCCCTCTAGCACTGATAACTTCAGTGCAATCTGCGCGGAGATTGGTCAGCGGGCACGGTGCTGCGTGCTTCCAATTGTGAGTTTATGTCAAAATATCAAGAGTAATGTCACTGATGATTGCTGTAGCTTGAACAGGGAATCCTTTGTCAAACCCCCTCGGGTGTCCAAGATTAAGAATCTAACTAGCACGAACTGCATGAAGTGTTCATCTGGGTACACGATGCTGAGATCATGTTTCGGTGTTTGTCGCAGTGCAAAGTGCTGAACCTGCGCTAGTCGGACTTGTTTGTAAGAACGTGAGTATGGTGGATAAATAGGATACATAGGCAAGGGCAAACAAAATCGAAGCTCATTGAATGATTTAATTGTACATACCTGTATAGTGATTGAGTCTTTCCCATTCTCGGGGTCTTGCTGTGGTGATCGGAGATTTTTCTCTCACGGATGGCTGGCTCCCAAATTACTCACCGTAGGGCGATGAAAATAGCATTGAGTCTTAATGTCTAATGGTGAACAAACTTTTAATTAAAGATAAGCGTCCATGGTGTAACGGTTATCATTATCGCCTTCCATCTCACCGTGGATTGCTAGCGATAGACTCGGGTTCGACTCCCGATGGACGCAACGTACCAAACACCTGGCTTCCATTTTTGCCTCAATCAGAGCGATTAACTACTGGGGATACCTTTTACCAGGTTTTCGGCTCAATCAATTCCGCCCAGTGGCTTAATTTTTGCAAGCTGGTCGTGATTATCCGACCTTGCACTTGCTAAAAATAGTCAGCAGTGGTAAAAATTGACGGTTCCCGTCCCCATTATTATGAAGCCTAACTCGCTAGGCTAGCCTGGCGCCAGTTGGTCGAGCAGCTAGTATGTAGAATAGCCAGAGGCTGAAATAACACTATGCAAGCGTTTATGAATATACAGTTTGGCAACTTCTACAATATGTAAATAAATCTGATGTTGATGAGGAGAATCTGGAGTTATATCTAGTGAACATTCTGGTTAGCCAGAGATCGGACTCTATGTACAGTGAAGGAACCGCCTGAGGAATAGGTACATAGTATGTATTGGCCCTTCATCGGGACGGCTAGGTCTTACTCTGTTTCTTTCTTTCGTCCATAGACTCGCGTAGATGATGCATCATGCTATCATCGAAGGAACGACTGTCTGGATTCGACAGACCCGGCAAATTCGCACCCGGAGTTCCCAATACCAAAGACCCTCTCATCGCCACCTTCTTCTTTTCCAGAATGTAGTGTTTCATTCGATTGGGAATGTTTCCTTCAATATCTTCCTCGTAATAGTTCTCACTTTCGTCCTCATCTTCATCATCAACCCGACGGTGTTCGTTTCTCTCGTCAGCTCTCGATTTCCAGTATTCGCTCAACACCTCGTCCTCCTGGAGTCCTGCGTCCTCTAAATCAAAAAGACCAAAGTGAATAAGTGCCTCGTGGAGATCGTCTTCCCTCTCAGTTTCTGCAAGCACAGCTTCAATTTGAGTCTCAAAGGTTGGCAATTTGGGGGTTCCTTCCGCTGCTAAGAAAGCAAGAGGATCAGCATAGTCTTCCAAAGCTTGTAGCCGCTCCTCTTCGAGTTTCTCAGTGAGATGAAGTAATCGTTCGAAAGATTCTTCATGCAAATTATCTGCTTCTAAGCCTGAATCCCTGAGACCTTTCTCTCTCGTGCGCTGCCTGCGAGGTATCTCAGGATGTTTCGTCAATTGCTGCGGCTTCAATTCTTCAAGACCTTGCCTTAATTTCACAAACCTCTGCGCCGCTTTGGCAGAATTTGTGTTCCCGGCGTTCCGGGTTTGAATAAACCAGTCATCTATGGCATTAAAGCGTTTCAAAAGGTGCTTAAGGACTCTTTCGTCATGTTCTTGGAAGTCGTGATCTTCCAATTTATTTGACAGCCACATGGGCTTCCAACGATTGCCCGCTTCGTGCTCTGATGTCCATGTCCTGTGCACTCTGATCCATGTTTGGAATAGATCAGTGCCGGGCTGTAGTAAATCATCGTATCTAGAGTCTAGAGATTTGCGCAATGGTCGGTAGTGTTGGATCCAATGAATCGATGCATATGGGAAGAATCCACGTGTCGGATCTTTTCGACACTTCTCAAAATACGCGGCAATTGCTTCTTCATCCCATGCCCCGGAGCCCGCGCTGTCTCCTTCAAGTTCGAACATTTTGATGTAACGAACGCAAATTTGGAGAAGTGATTGGTTTGCTTCGTCCATATTTATAGGCTGCCAAGTTTCATCTGAATGATAGGCAAGAACACACGTTTCTAATGTGCTACTTAAGGTCAGAGGTTGAGTTCGATGATCCACCCGATTAAACTCGAAGGATGCGTTGATCAAGAATGAACGTGCTGTTTGGTGGACGAGATGCAATCTTCGGCTTCGGATTCTGACAAAATGGCCGCAGAGCTGACGAATGTGGTTGTCAAAGGGCCGGTGAAGTTGTTGACCGAGTATCTCAAAGAATCTTTCTCGCGATTGAGAGGAAGGGGAGCTCTTCTTTATCTTCTGATCTTCTGACGGCTTGCTACTCGCGAGAGCCTTAGCTTTGCGGGACCGTGTCAGGTTCGCGGCATTTTCAGCTTCCTTATCATCCCAGACTTCTACTGCCACACACATTTCTTCGATAGTTAGTGGGCGAGCTGAAGCAAGAACAATCGACAAAAGTTTTCTTGTCTTTTCAGGAAATGCTCTTGATGTTCCCATCAGAAGTTGTTGATACACGTCATCGAGACTAGAAGTATGGAGTATTTTCTCCAGCTGTACCACAGATATCCCATTTATCGTCGAATCCTCGACCATTTTGATGACTAGGGATATCCAGAGAAACGTAAAGTCAGCTCCAGCAACTAACCTTTTGCGCAAGCGCTCAAGGACATCTTCGGGGAGTGCAGAGGCCGATGCAAGATCGCTGATCTTCCACTGCGCGAATCGAATAATATCGGCGGTAAGTGCCTCATTTTCGTCTTCTCCAGCAAGTCTGAATTTATTACTGTGGTTGACTCGAAGCATATTCTTATCTGTGAATAGACCTAGAACCTGCTGTATGAGGCTAGTTGGACGACTGAGAAGGATGACTTTCAAGCTGCATCTGGAGAGGCGGGATTCGGTGGCACTGTGCGAGTCAAAAAATGCAGAGAATGCGGTAATAAACTGGCGAAGAGACTGCGCTTCACATTCATCCAGTCCATCTAGAATCCAAATAATATCTTTTGCACTGGAATCGCTGACGCTGTTGACAAGAATGGGCCATAGTGTAGAGAATCTGTTGACAATTTGGCTGGGAATGCCATCAATCTTCTTCATGGCGTGCTTGATCAAACCATGCTGTGAGCGATACAGCTGGTATAGAAGAGCAGATATCGCAACCGATGCGTTGTTTTGGTGACTGATGCCGTCCATGAAGAAGAAATAACCCAGATTCCGAAGTGTGCCTGCATCTTGTTTCTCTTGGAAGTGATTGACAATAAACTTGGCAAGTACAGATTTCCCGCAGCCCGCATTTGAGGTGATCCAGAGTAAAGAGGATCCGGGCCACGACTCCCACTGCTGCCATTTTTCATGAGACAGAACCCATTCGCACGTCCCTGGGATTGAGTCATCGAGCTGGCCAAGTTGGTGTTCAGAGTCTGCATTCAGTTGGCCAATACAGCTCTCCTCACAATCAGTGAACGCTGGATAAGGAATCATCAGTGTCTTGATCATCGCCTAGGGATTAAATCATCACTCACGAGGATCAATGTTTTCTCCTGGCGAGTCCAGTATATCGAGGATGGCGAAGATAGCTGCTTGGTACCGTTGATCAGTTGATGAGGGGAATTTGCAAATGGTAGAATGGTTTGACGATGAGGCAATGTCAAGCTCGTTGCTCCAGCCCAGCGTGGCCGAATCCCTTTCCACTACCTATAAAACAGATCGCATTAGGTGACCTGAGCGATGGAGGATGGAGGGTTTAAACTCACCCGACAGTTCAGTTTCGGTATAAACTCTGTCTCATAGAAACTCTGGATCTTTAGGTTACCTCCCCGGTATACAAACGAATCCGATATGAGCTTCAGCATATCTGAATTGACTTTCAGGTCTTTAGACAGCTTCACATTCATCGAAACCCCGAATGATGCGGCCTGGACGGCACGAGCTGCGATGCTGCCCCAAAAGGCCAGGTCGGATCCTCTATGAGGAGTAGCAAAGAATACCACCCCTTGGATGTTCTCTAGCAATGATGCATAATAGCGATTTTGCTCATGAGCTCTGATGATGGCCTGAAATTGTTAGAGTCCTTTACAATGATATCAGATGGGGACACCCACTTGCTTGAAAACGATGCCACCCAGACTGTGGCACACAAAAACAATCGGTCTCCCCCTCTCTATCCCACTCTTCCGCTTTGCTCTGAGTGCAACAAGAAGTTCCGATGCGAAGTCGCGGACGTCGGAATCAGCTCGACTGAAATAAGACGTTGAGTTATAGCCAAAACTGAGAACCCGGGCATTTGGAATATCTTTCGGAAGGCAGGATGAGTCGTTTAACCAGTTGACTCGCGTCGTCTTATCGATCCAAGTCTTCTCACGGTGGCCGTTGAGCCCGTGAATGGCGACAATGTCTACGGCATCTTGCTTGTCGGGCGGTTGGCTGACGAGCTCCTTCAAACCGAATGGGGAATCGCTGATAAGAGATTGTGGGGATGACTTCGAAGCCTCGCCGCTAAAACCATGCGCAGAGAGAGCCGGGGACGGACTGGGCCGGGATGGGCCAGGTGTGGTGAGTTGATTCCCGGCGTGACGCTGCTCATCCTGATCGGCTGGCGTGATTGCGGAGGCCTCGTGGTGAGGGGCCGCAGCCTGGTCTGCCTGGTCTGCCTGATGCGACTTTTTGGACAGCCACCGTCCCAAGCGGCGATGCATCGCTGGAAACCCCTAGCGGGGCTAAGGAAGAATTATGGACGTATTTTTAGAGGCGCGGTAGTGGAGGCTGCGACATAGGATAGCTTAGAATAGGACAATCCACGGATCGCAGTGACGAGGCACTTTGGGTTCTTGTCAGACATAAATTTGTGTGTGACGTGTGACTGGCTCGGGTCACATTGGATATGCACGTCAGCGCCTCGAACAAATAGCAGAAGACCTCTTAATTAGCGCTAATGATGAGAACCGAGATGAACATCCCTGCGACCTACCAGCACGTGTTCTGTGATGAAAGCGTCGATTTAGTTTACTACGCTGGCCCTTCTACAAGTAACGCATTCACGAATAGTGGGTTAAATATAAACGGGCTATAGGGCGCCCAAGTCGCAGGTTCGACTTCAGGTGGCTGCATCCACTGCCGATTAAATTGTTGAACATTTTCAGTTTAGTGATAGCCTGCACACCTCAGATTCACTGTCGAAAGACCAGCTAATGGGATCATGGTCACTTGGTCAACGAACAGCCAGTTCAAGGACTTTGTGGAACAGTGTCGTTGTCTGTTCTTGGAGTTGATTACACAGGGTTAATGAGTCGAGAACTTTTTTTCCCTTTTTTTTTCTCTACTAACGTGAATTGAGACAGATAGAGAGAGATATGCTACCAAATTCTGGTTTTGTAGGGATTAACTAGAGTTACTGAGACTTCACACGTGTTAAACAGCGGTCATCAATTAGGAGTTAGAAAGCTTATTAAACTGTCAAAGTCTTTTAAGCCGAACTTCAATGCTAGACTGACATCTCGGAACCTGTTAATTAGGCATTTGATACCTCTCTTCCATCTGACTCCCTGGCGACAAAAGGGTGAAAGCGAAGACACATGCCAGAATAGTCTGAGTAAGAATCAGGGCACCGGAATGACTTCCTGCTTGCTCAAACAAAGGCCAAGGTGTTTCAAATTGAATAGAGATATTACATGGCATACGAAGCTAACCGTGTCGCAGATGGTTCCAATTCCTTGCAATGCGCAAGTCTTGCCATATCACTAAGATTTAGTAAGATACAAGGACGAAATGAATTCGCTAGTCGTCTCATTCTATTACCTTCTCATGGATCTCATAATACTCTGGAGTAGTTTTTCTGATAGCAGCCTATCAGGGTGGTCCTCATACAGGGTCGTATTCTGAATAGCCACCACAACCTCGATTAACTGCAACGCCTCCTCTAGCTGCCCTTTCTTCGCACGCATTCTCGCAAGCTCGTGCTGTGATGCAAGTCGATCAGGATGCTCTTTCGTTAATATCTTTTCCTGTATCGCCATCACGTACTCAAGCAGATCGACTGCTTTTTCTATCTGGCCTCCCTCCCCGTATAGGCTAGCAAGGTTGTGCTGTGATGCAAGTCGATCAGGATGCTCCTTTCTCAATGTTTTTTCCTGTATCACCACTATGTCTTCCAGTAGCTGGACTGCCTTCTGTATGCGCCCATTATCAGCATATGCTTGGGCAAGGTTGTGTTGTGTTGATAGTCGATCAGAGTCGGCTAGATTCAAGGTCTCCTCATAAGCCAATGCACGCTCCAGAACCTCGATTGCTTCATTTGTCCTTCCATCAGTACGTAGACAACCCCCAGCGGAATAACTCAAGTCGCACAGGTTTTTATTATAGGTTCCTTTACCCGCTTGAAGTACTCTGAGTACATGTGGTAGGCACTGCTGCCAAAGTTCTCGATTCTCCCACTCATACGACGGGAATACTTTTTTAAGTTGCCTGGCCGCATCCTGTGCGGTTTTCTCTGTACTATTCTGTGCATCAATCCATTCCCGCGTCGCTAAATGAACAAGTCGATGCATATCGAATGTCTCGCCGTCTCCTCTTCTATTTAGGAATCTATACCCACAGAGTGTACCAATCGCTTTCGTGGCTTGTTGTTCTGACTCCATGCTGGGTATAATCCATCTAGGGATCGCCTTTGGCTCAATATGTGACGCGAATGAAAGAAGGGTTGCGGCAGACTCGTTATTTTTGCGGATCTGATTAAAAGATATAATCCAGGTAGTTGCTACTGAACTTTGACTGCCGCTGTAATGGGTGTTGTCGTGAAATTCGGTATGCAGCAACTCGATTAGATCTTTATCTGTATTTTTGCAAAGTCCAAGGTATTCAGTGATGGGAACCTTTTGGTGCTCATGTAGGCGGCTGCTTGAGCAATCGCCAGCGGAAGATAGGTGAGCTTCTCCAGAAGGCTAGTTAAAACCTCTACGTCCTGAAGCTGATTCTTCTGAACTAATGACTTTTCCAAGACAGACTTCGCTTCTTCTCGGCTCATTTCTTCCAGCTCAATCGCATCGCCTGCCGCAACTCTGACTGCTACCTCTTGAGACCTTATTGTGAATAGGATCCGTCCACAGTCGCTTTGTGGGAGATAGTCGTGGATCCCACGCGGTTGCTCCGACGAACCATAGATAACAGTCATGTCACCAGCATTGTCGACAATGAGAAGTCATTTTCCCGCCTCCTCCGAGCTCAAATGCTATAGGAAGACTTCTTGAGGATCTTTTTGATTATCATCGTGAATGCTCAGCTTTTTTATGATCTCGGTGCATGCCTGCTCGAAGCTTGCGTTGCTTAGTGCAGGCACCCATAGCACAGAATACGACGGCTTGTTTTCTTTCGCCCAATGCGCAAATTGTAGGGCGACTTGAGTTTTGCCCATACCGCCAAGCCCGGCAAGGGCAATTTTTTGAGTGTCATTCTCTGTGAACAGTAATTTGGCAAGCTTATCGATCACTGCCTCGCGTCCCACAAAACGGCGGTTCCTGGGAAACCGGAGATAGTATACAATATTACCTTTCCCAGGGTTAGCTGCAGTACTATCCTAGAATGCATTTACTCATATACTAACTTGTCTCTGAGCCCAATTCCAGGACAGCCTGCCTCCTGGGTGGGATATGGGTCACGCAGGCAAAGGCATCCACAAACTTCTTCATCTCCATTTCGTTATCGGTCAAGTAGTTTTTTGTATGCGCAGCAATTGTACTTGACTTCTCCCAATCGGATAACGTAACATCCTTCAGGCCTTGGTCGACATTGAACCGGTAGTATTGACCACCATCTCCAAATCGCCTCTTGAGATTGAATGCCACCTTTTTCGAAGATGATGCCATTTTCTTTAGTGCCTTGAGAATGGACTTCTGTGTATCGTCGATGGTAACAACATCCCCGAGACCGGTACCAATGCTAAGGATCTGCATTTCCTTGCGGTCTGGAAATTGCTGTTCGGCCTCTCGAATCAGCACCTCACATGGGTTAATCCAGCATCCACATATTCAATCCCCAGCTCGCCGACCTTGATTGATTTGAAGAAATTCGTTGCTGCCGATGTTGCTCGTGCAATCTGCCACACTGTACACCCATCAAGGTCGGCGGATGTATCGTATGTCTTAAAGAGAATTGGTGGGGCATCAATATTGACCTTTTTAATAGCCAGGACAACCCTAGATGGTGTTAAAAACTACTTGTTTGAGACAACACGGGTAACATACGTCTTGGTGCATAAACTGTTACGGAATTCCATCTCGTCATGTTCGCAACTCTGGATAGTGGACTGGCCTCGGGCCCGGTGATTCACACAATCTGGATGCGTGCAGAATTCTCTGACTGTCTCTTTGATGGCTTCTTTTAACGCTTTGGCAGAGAACGCTCCCAATGGCGATGCTGGGAGAAGCGATCTTCGCTTCGGAGTGAATGCCTTCTGGGCCACTTTTGTGTACGCCCGTAAGCATTCTTGAACGGTCATGCCTAATCTCCCAAGCATAATGGCAATGATTATGTAGTCTGTCAGTGAAATGAGCATCTGGAGGAATTGAAAAACGTACCCGCCTGTGCTCGTGCCACCAATCAAGTCGAAATGTTTACATGGTCTGGGCACTTGATTGAGGCCTTGTGTTATGCGGAGGTTCTCCATGATTTCCTGGAGAATCATGAGGCTATATATGCCACGAACTCCCCCTCCATCTAGAGCAGTTAGCAGTGTGATTAGCTTAGGAGTGGTGTGCATTACCGAGAGAGAGGACCCTCAGGGGTCGGGTGGGGGATTTCGTTGTCGCCGTTCGGCTCATCTTCAGATAAGGGTGCTGTGGTTAAAGCTGGAGTGAAAGAAAGATCAACAGGATGAAGTCGCGTGTGATAGAGAGCGATTTTGATGACGAAGGTACTGAGCAAGGTACCACCAGATGTCTTGGGTAGCAAGGCGCTAGCGGGAAACGACGTGATCAACGTGCTCAAACCACGATGGCATTGCTGATGGACTTGGGTTTGGCTTCACATGCGGGGTTGGGCTGCGGCTCCAGGACGCGTTTCAAGGCAGAAAGTCCCGTGACAAGGCAGACTGCCAAGGCACTCATCATTGGGGGCCATGCATCTAGTCAATTAATTGTGTCTACGGATATCGATGTGCACTTTGAGCAGAAGTAAGGCTGCGCTCACGTGTTAGCAGACGCCACAAGTTGAGGCGACGGCAGAACCATTTTAGGGGCTTTAACCTCGATCCGTGGGCGGCAAAAGCTAGGTGAGTTGGATATTAGTTAAATTATTCAGCTGGTACATATTGAGAAGCTTAATGGCATGGATTCTGTGAGCACCAGACTTCGCAAGACAGCGAAGATGATATTTTCTGATATTAACGATATTACAGACTGAATTATCACACAAAGCGCCCATTCTAGGACTGGCCACCGAGTCGGAAACAGACTCCATAGCTTTTAATACAACGGCATGAAGTGATCGCCCCTTGATTATTCCAGATCCCAATTAGTACTCTGCCTAATAACCATCAATTTTCTCGTCATCGGCACTCGCGCTGACGACCAATTCGTGTCACGAGTTGAGTGCGAATCGGGTCAACTTCGTCCGAAGGAAGCTAAGAGTCGAGCCAATCAAGACGCTGTGATGCGTATGTCAGCATCCCTCCGGATCCGAAATCAATCGGCCAATTCACTCGGCCGATTGTAAGCCTTCGGTATTTTCGACGGAGCCGAGCAAAACCAGTCGGACATGCGCTCTGTTAGTAAAATGGAGGAATATCTAGCCGTTAGAATCGAGTATAAGTAGCCGGGTGGTAATCCATAAAATGTGTCAAGCAAACAGAGCATCCCTCCCAAGTTACCAGGTACTAAACCACCAAAACAACAAACATCAACAGAATCCCACTTTTACTACTACCCGGACAACACCACAACACCACAAACGCGTTGTCTCATCTTTTACCAACATGGCTTCCACAACCCCTGTCGCAATTATTGGCGCCGGTCTCTCGGGGCTCAGCTTAGCTCTGGCCCTTCACCACCAGAACATCCCCTCCGTCCTATACGAGACACAGGCTGCCCCTCTCGACATCGGGGGCGCCATCATGCTCTCGCCCAACGCCCTTCGCATTCTAGACCGCCTGAATGTGTTTCAACCTCTCGAGGCACGCGGATACAAGTTCGAGCAGCTCTACTTTCGCTCCGGAGACGATGAGCTCGTGGATGAATTTGAGTTTGGCTCGGCCGAGAAATACGGCTACTCTGCACTCCGTGTCTACCGATACGAGCTGATTAATGTGCTGCTGGACTTGGTCACCCAGGCCGGAATCCGCATCGAGTACGGCAAGAAGTTCGACCATATCATCAGCGAGACCGAACAAGGCGTCACTTGGCAGTTCGCTGACGGCTCCGAGAGCAATGCTCCTCTGCTAGTCGGCGCCGACGGGATCCACTCCCGCGTGCGCCAACATCTCTACCCCGGCTTAGTCGCCAAGTTCACCAACATGCTTGGCATCACGGCCGCCATCCCCACAGCGCAGCTCCAAGCGAGCGACGATTACTCACTTCCGGTTACGATCATGAACCCCAAACACGGCGCCTTCGTCATTGCGCCGCAGTTGGTTGACGGGTCCGAGGTCCTGGTCGGCAAGCAGTATCGCTTCACTGGCCCTGAGCCCGACCGCGAGGGTTGGAAGAAGATCACCTCGGACAAGAAATGGGCTGTCGATTTCCTTCGCCAGGGCCACGAGAACTTCCCAGCCATTGTGGACAACGCCACCTCATCCCTCTCCGAGACCAAGGTCAACGTGTGGCCTTTCTACCTGCTCCCCAAGCTCGACACCTGGGCTTCCGAGAAGCACGCCCGGGTGGTCATTCTCGGGGACGCGGCGCACGCCATCCCACCCACTGCGGGACAGGGCGTCAATCAGGCATTTGAGGACGTCTACACTTTCGCCGGTGTGGTGGGTAAGCTCGGCAGCGAGTCGCAGCTAGGGGCACCTGGGATCCTGAAGAGTG
Source organism: Cylindrodendrum hubeiense (assembly GCA_014621425.1). Taxonomy (NCBI): domain Eukaryota; kingdom Fungi; phylum Ascomycota; class Sordariomycetes; order Hypocreales; family Nectriaceae; genus Cylindrodendrum; species Cylindrodendrum hubeiense. The sequence continues at coordinate 23,977 of JAANBB010000012.1, forward strand.
CGCTTAAAAACTGGCAGAACGGCCGCCAGGCGCGAATCGATCGCGTGCTTGAAGTCAACGACCAGATCAACAAGAGGAGAATGCCATCAAACGAGGACGTCGAGTTCAAGCCGATTGACCTCGAGTGGCTGTATTCTGCTGATTTCGACAAGATGGTTGCAGAGTACGCAGGAAGCTTGGAGTGAGTTGACGACAGCTTGAAAAAGATTTCCTATATCATCGATCGTTTTATTGCGACTTTGCAACGCTTGTTCGCCCACGGGTTTCAAGACGAGAGCGAAAATTTACTAGTCCTGACTTGACTGCCCGAAGAACTATCATCTATGTACCTATAAATTAAAATGTATTTGCTGCCTTTTTAAACACCAGTAGTCTCCTCCAAAATCCTGATTTGACGTACCGTGCCATACAGATTGGGCTCGAAGAGCCCACTCATCATAGCCCTTCGAGCTTCAACCACCTCATGCATTTATATAGACAAACAATATTTGCCACCTTGGCTGGATACCTCTCACTTAACCCAACCGAAATGCGCCTGTCCCATTGGCGCTGAGAGGTCATCTGTTGGACTCCTATTCCCGTGCATCTGTGGCCCCTGGCTCGTTCCAAGTTTCCTTTCAGTCTCGTCATCCAGTCTGGCTTCCTGATCTATCCGCACCTCAATTTCCCTTCGAATACCAGATTGCTGATTCAAGTTGTCGGTGCTTCCATCCAATGAGGCGTCATTCTTTCCTACGCGCGTTGTTATTGTTTCCATCAACGTGTCTTGTTTCCTCCGAAGGTAGCCACGGCTCGAAGCAGGATGGTCCTCAAGCCGAACAGAATCGGGGTGGGGATTTTCGCTGCGTTTTGTTGATGAGAATGTGCCCAATGTCGTCATAAACCTTCGTTGCAGTGGAGGGAATACAATCGGGAAGTTCGTTGTTACGATGGACACGAATGACTCTCGACATGCCCAGCTACCTGATTCCTCGGCGCCTCGGATTGGATTCTGGCGTAATTTTCAGTATAAGTTTTTGTTTAGCTGGAGCACACTTGGGGGGAAAGTAGATACCTTCAGAATAAGAACACAGCGCAAAACACCAGCCATGGTGACAAAAATACCGCCCGAGAAGAGTGCAATTAACAGTAACTTCTTGCGAAGAGGTATTTGTGCAGTCCACAGCATCGGCATCGGGATAATGAGTAGGTATAGGTCGGTTCCACCGTTAAGTATCACCATAGTAAAGAGGTTAACCTTGGAAACTGCTGGCTGGCAAATGTCTAGAGAGGGTTCGGTCAGTCAACGACGATAGCGTGGCAGAATCGGTATACATACTCCCTGGATTGGGGTTAATTTGCCAGTTCTTCTCAAACGGCCGGCACGCAAATAGAATGCAACTAAGGTGACCCATGTGACGAAAATAAGGCCATATCCGATGTAAATGCGTATTTTGTAGCCGTCAAGTCCTTCCGTGAGCCTCATATAAACGGTGCACATGGCTGCTTTGAGGCACCATAGAACGCACGCATAGGCCGTCCAGCCTCTCAGTTGATTTTTAGCTCCTTCGACCCTCCATTTATATTCGTCGCTGTTTGGATCAAGTGCCGCTCTGGCTTTGTCTGACATGGTGTTGTTGGCCAATCCATGAGCAAGCGCGCCAAGGTTGTAGCCCTGCATCGTCTCGATACTGTAAGAGAGCTTGGTTTCGAAAGTTAGTCTAATAAGATACGGAATTTGGCTTGGATTGGTACCGTCTTACCACCACCAACAGCATCAGGTAGTCGTCTGCTCGTAGGCCACGAAGACCGACGGCGCGAATGCGAACCGCCCATCGCAGGATGATGATGGCAATGCCGAGACCCAGCAAAGTGAAGGCTTCCGTTGTAAAGGACATCTTAAAGACGTTGTCGCATTGAGTAAAAGGTGACAATGGGAGCGGGGTGATCTTCCACAAGGATGTAGAAACGACTGGTTTGTGCAGATGCAATCGAACCTGCCACAATATATCACATCTCGGTTCGATCGCTCGGGTCTCTCGAGACGGCAGTCGTAGAGCAAACTAGTTGACAAATTGTATGGTAGTTGAGGGCAGGCAGTGTCTGGAGGTCCGTTCGCTCAAGCCTTAGCGTCAAAGGCTGACTCGTTAGCCAGGGGGGTCACTGTTTCTAGTTAAGATCTCGGGATCGCTTCCGTAGTGAGCAATCAGAATTGATTTCGGTTTCGCATTGAGCCACCCAGTTGGCGTTAACCCAACCTCGATGGCGCTGGATTGTGGTTGAGTTAATGAATTGACTCCTAGGGAGGCGTTGGTGCACTCCCACTGTCAAATCATATTGTCGGCCAGGTGAAAATTAATGGCTCGTGGAATCACCTGAGCTCATTCTTCAACGTGATAGCCTTGATTTCTAGCTTCCACGGATGTCCGTATCAATGAATCATCTTGTCCAACTGCCATATTCAGAAGGCGTCGCGCGCGTACAGGCTGGCTGGCCCACCCTCAGATCTAGGTAACACAAACAGAACCGGGAAATAAACTTTGTGGCTGTTTGAAGGAGAAAGCCTCGACCGGGCCGTTGTATTAAAAGCCACTTCAGCAATGAGTACCCGCCAAACGTCTTCACATGGTTGGCTCGATTGGGGCTTATGTCGGATTATTAGGATCTGGGCTTGGCGATCGCCCCGGGATGCCTCCTGCGTCGATGCTGACCACACGCTAATGACCGTCAGTCTTGCCCGAGGCTCTACGCCGGGGGAAAACTTAAGGTAGTTCGCCGAAGATCGTGAGGCTCGAGGTCTGATCACCTGCAAGCTCTTGGAGTGGAGGCCAGGAGTCCCCAGATTCTTCGTTAAGGCCGGATTTGCTTCCAATTGTGGCAGCGTGTCTCTTCCCGTGGACGCAGTGCATGACGCCATCGCTCTGGACGAGCCTGTTCTGGAAAAATCCGGGATAGCTGTCCAGATAATTAACTCGCTAATCAAAACTTGATACCAAAGCTCCCTCTCTATTCCAAAAGCACAAACAACGGGTCGTAGTCCAGACCCTCATCTACTACTCAGCTGCACAGGCCACGTCGATCTAGCCTCTCCGAGCCCTGTCTTTAGTCTTCCAGGTTTTCGGGTCTCAATACCAAGTAGTATGAGTGCCAATCAATTCTTACAGATGCCCCGGCAACCAATGCGATGCCCACACATATGGCCGCATCGCGGTGCAGCTGGCTTAGGTCTCAACAACGTAGTCTAGACATTTATTCGCCAATCAAAATATCTGGATAAAACTAAAACAACTAGTAATGATCAGCTATGCTTTCTGTCATTACAATTTATTTGCCGCACGTTATGCTGTGGTATGCAACTCGGAGACCTAGTGCAATCTCCGGGCCACCTCATCGCAGAGGCAACAAGAGGCAGTCGCGACCCCAGAAACGCAAATATTATTGTTCCAAATATACAATATTTATCTTAGCTCGGTAAGATGCCCTCGATTCCTGATCAATACATCGCATGCTATGACGCATCACCATCTTTCTCACGCTTTCTCCACATTGCTCCTGTTTAGGGTAAGCCAACTAGCTGCACCACCTCGAGTGACCACAGAAATAGCAAGCGGGGGGCACGCGACACCGGTCTCTCTCAGCAGAGGCCCAATAGAACTTGAGTCAGGGTATTGTGAAAGGCTGTGGATTCCTCAATCCAGGTGCTATGGCTTTGCAGCTATATAATACGAATTGCGTAGTCGTTTTGCATCACAAATAGTCACTTTGGCGGAGTGGTTAACGCGCAGCCCTGCTATCAAGCATACAAGGCTGTGACTTCGGTCGCGTAGGTTCGAATCCTGCAGGTGACGTTGTTTTTTTTGCATCTTTTTGCGCCATTCCCTCCCAAGCGAGGTCTTGATAGTAATGGGCCTTGTTTCTTTCATCAACTTTCCTTGCGAGGGTGCTTTGCCTGGGTGGATAAGCGCAGTGCCGCGTACATTCTCCCTACTCATTTTCCCTAAATCCAATGCTTGATCTGAGCGGACGAGGTAGGGTACATATTTTTATCCATTCATTGCAGATAATGTTGGGTTCGACACATCGGTCCTGCACCGCTTTTCTTGTACGTGTCACCTCGAACGCCCCCGAACTTTCCTCCGGAGGCATGCAATGATCAGTCAGGTCAATCTTGAATACAGGTTGCATGTAGCATTTACAACAGACATGGTTGTTCGCCGGCTCCAACAGCGACAGTGAACAAGGTCACGACAACTCTTGCATTGTAGGACTCGACGGTCCAGCAAATAACTGACGTGGCCTATGTAAATACCGGGGTCCCATCTCTACCTACCCGGGACTCTCTCCACATTCACATTGAGGTATCGCTAGCTGCATAATAGGTGGATTGGTGAACATGAGGCTAGTACCTAGAACTATTGCAGTCTAGACCTCTCACTTCAAGAACGCGACAATGAGTGGATATCCAGTGAGACTATGGAGCTTTGTGGCAGTCTAAAACACACAATGTAGTCTATTTTAGATCTCCATTCCCAATTCGCGGCCAAAACACTCCCCACGGTACGCGACTGCGCATCAAGACATTCTGCAGTCGTATGAGATTCGTGACGAGTTCATTGTTAGCGCGGAAGCTATCACGGCTGACAGTGTGCCCACTGAATACCCAGCAGTCCCACGCTGAGTAGTGAGGGGGTAGGCTGTTGCGGGGAGAATCAACAATTCTCGTCCCCGATGACCCCAACGACGTACACTTTCTATTCATCAACTCTAGGATGAATATGTGACCTAGAGCAAGATCCGATACTGTGCTTCTATGATCTGTGTCTCGTCAGGTGGTGTGAAACCAGCATGATAGCCCATTTGATATAGACAGCGGGCAGTCCAGCGGCCAGGTCCGAAAGGCGGGCCGCTAGCACCACAGCGGTCGTCCAGATACTCACCATGCCAGATTAGGGAGTGTGTGGCACAAGGCACCTCTGGGAATGTCAATAGTCTTGGGGGCGTAGGTTCCAGACTCAATCGCTCAGCTAGCCACCACCCGCTACCGCACAATTGAACAACGTATACGTTTCGGATGAACAACATAAAACTCAACTTCGCATCATCTTAAATCTTTCAGCCCGAGGAATCTGCTGCATCTTTCCAATATCCATTCTCCATATTTCATCATGTCCTCTAATCATACCCAGTTCCTTGCAGGCATTCGCGTATTTCTGCCTCCTCCAAGTCGACGATGCATTCCACTAACACCCAACAGGTCAGCTACAGCGATAATAAAAATGAGGAGCCCAGCGACAACATCAAAGAGCTCAACGGCGCATCTACTGATATCAACAAAGGCCATGACGGGGAGTGAGTCTTTCTGGCTTGAAATCTCATCGTCCTCTCTTGATATCAAAGGGATGCATAACTATGCTAACCCCAATTGTTTCCAGTTATGTATGGCTTCATGTCCGTCGGGCCACCCGTCCTTCAGAGATGGTGAGCAACATCTGGATTGACATGCGTGACAACGATGAGAACGGTCGTGACGATCTGGCCAAGGGGGCTGGCGGTGATTACCGTTTTCCCGCGTGGTCCAACGACCGGGGCACCGGCAGGTAAGACTCTCATAGTTTGTTGCATTTCTAGAGTTGATGTTTTATCTGCGATAGAATGATTACTGAAGTTGCTCTATGGAGGTCCGATGATAAGCAGGACAGTGCCCCAAATGGCTGGACCGGCAAGACGGGTGACATTAACGACGGCCGTGGTGGTGATTATCTGTACCTTATTTGGAAGACCCAGCAGTACACTGGACGCTGGTAAAGAGGTAGTACACACTTGTCTTAGCAAACTCCAGAAAATCACTAAATAACACTACATCAAACTCCAAAGCTTCCCAGGTGCCATCTCCCCCATACGTATCATGCCGCTATTGCATTCTTTTATCGCCCTGGACTCACCCGACTTTCGCCGCTAAAGCCAACTGATTTGAACGCCAAATTAAGGTTGCCGGAGTTAAGCATATCTGGAGCCATATATTACAACTCCACGTCTCATACCCGTATGCAATCAAAATTCGATGAAAAAGGCTGTGTGCTTATTATTGGTATTGTTGCCCTGCACGATCAGAATACCTCTGCTTCCCACTTGCCAGATGATCGATATCCTTTGACCACTCATTTGTTGTGTTAAATCATCTTCATTTTAATATCAGTACTTCGACTCGAGTTCCACTATCTTCTCCCTGTACCACGCCCCGTACAAGCAACAAATCAGTATTCTTATCAGATATTCATCATGAAAGCGAAAAGCATGTTTGCAGGTGTATCATATTCTTTTCCACACTTGGCACCCGACTCATCATTTCGCCGTAAGGCTCTCTGGTACGAGACTGCTATGCTTGCCAATGGGCGATGGTGAGGGGTAATCGCTCTGTGGCTCTGCGGAATACCTCCTGTGGGCTGCAAATAGCTGATTCTGACGACGTTTCTTTTCCCTTTTTTCCTTTGCCCAGTAGGATACCATCCGTAAAGTAATCATGATATCATAAGTCTTGGTAAGGCCTCGCCCAACTCTAATAGCGCCTTTGCGGTATGTTTCTCCTCAGCTTTCAGCATAGCCTCCATGCTGACTGCCTTGTCGGCCTACCGTTAGATAGCTTCAAACTGCTGTTCAGCCCGGTGTGCGAACCCAATGCTCATCCCTGCCAACAGACGGAAGAGCTCATGACCAGTCGTTGTCTTAGCTAATGGTGCTGATCGAGTGATCAATTGATCAATCATATATTACGCGCAATCCGAAAAGCAATTGTGATTATTGGCGCTCCTCAAGCCACGCGGCGGCGGCACGACACGAAGTATTGTCAATAGAGCGCCATAGGTCTCAGCTGAACACGAACACCATCCACGTTGCGTCATGGCCAGAGCACAGTGTCGCAGAAGGCAGCTACATGCGTGTCTGTAGTCCCAGGCTGAAACTCAAATCGACCGCTCAGACAGCCACGATTCCTCCTTTCTCCAAAAGATGCGTGGATTCACCCGATACTGCACAGGTCGTCTACAGTGGAGATGATAACAAATCAACAACGCCATTTCAGAAGTCAACAGCAAATCTACCAATATCAACAAGGGGTTGGGTGGGAGGTGTGTTTCTAACTTGAGTTTATGTCATTATTTTCTCCCTCGGTGTCTAAGAGTTCTAAAGACTTTGCTAATTACGAGTTCCAACTACATCTAGCTTCGTGTCCATGGAACATCTGGGGTTACCGACTTGAAGATGATAATCAGGTTGCAATTTGTAGTGCGTAAAATCGCTGAATATTTCAACGGCTGAAACTAAAGTATCGGACGCCAAAGAAAGGAGGGTCAGGCACTCATTTAGTTCCGAGCAGGCTGCTATTCCTTATGAGAACTCGGACCTACAAATCCGAATCCGAATCTCCCCAGCCCAGTGAATGCCCAAAGTCATCCGTTAGTTCAAACTCATCCTGAAATCTCCATTCCCCACGTTCCTGGCTTGTGAAAGTGTAAGGCTCATTACATATCATTCTCTTCTCCTCCGGCAGATGCAGCTTTAGCTTCCCCATGTCATAGATGTCGTTTTGGGCAAAGCCCCTAGCCACGTCGCTGATCTTTCCACCGCGTCGCTCAATAAGGGACTGCGGCCGGAAGGTTATAGCAACGACGTGATACTCAATCTTGCCTTCCTCCGTCTCATCCCGGATCCATCTCTTTTGCTGCCAAGTGCTCGACCCGGTCCAGGTGTCCTCTGTTCTGCTTCCGCCGGTTGTGTCGGCGTAGAGAATGACTCCGTCTGGTCTCTTGAAGAACCAGCGTTCAATCATTTGCTTGGCGATGGCGTCGATCTGGCCCTTTTTGCGCTTGATTGATTCAATCTCGATGCATACCTCCCGCACGCTAGGAGACAGTGCTTTGGATACACGTTTGATCCACTTGCCCTCGAAGCACAGCGGTTCGTCATCCTCCCACCACCACCAGTCCGCATGTCGGATCGTAAGCGTGACATTGCGAGGATGCAGGTGGGGTATCTCTAGCAACTTGGCGAGGCCGCCCTCCTCCAGCTTCCACATCTGTGCAAACACTCGCAGCGTCTCGACTTCGACATTATTCTCGCCCTGCTGCTCGGCGATCTGCTTCAGCGTCTCGCTCAGTTTGCGGGGGCCGCTGTGATCGCTGTAGTGGGGTGGTGCACGATCGTCATGGCCTATCCAGTGCGTGTGTTCCTTGAGGACGAAGGGCATGAACCAACACTCTCGGTACACAGCACGGCAGGTTTGCAGGAGTTGGGCATCATTCTTGCGTGGCGCGAAGTATGTCGGTCTCGTATAGATTGTCGAAGCATTGTAGTGTTTGTCTGGCGATGGATCCGGGTAGTCGGTGAGTGCAAAGGAAAAGATATTGCTGCGCACTTCTGCCGGTAAGACGGTGAAAAGTGGCGAGGTATCCTGCGGCGCTGCGGGACCCACTAGGATCTGGTTGAAGAGCGTAGTCGTCGACATATTGACAGACGTTATCTAGAAGAAACAAATGAATGCAGGGACTTCTGTCTTCACGTTGTTGAATAAATAGACAACATGAGTTTGATCAGGAGACAACAGGCAGCAGTGCGGGGCATTGACGGAATCTCTATCCTTGAAATGCTGTTGGTTGTTGGTCGTTGGTCGCCTTGATGATGAGGCAGGATTAGTCATGCATGTGAATCCATGGCGAGGAACAGGTTGCACTGGTGACAGTTTTGACTTCTTTGGCACTGCAATTGCATCTGATATCTGATAGTTTTGGGGTTTTGGGTGGCATTGTTCCTATAGGTAGGTACTGGAGATAATTTAGCACTGGGGTGTTTGTTTCCATGATCGCATTGGCCATTTCGAAGTTGTTTACTTGGACGGCGATAGTATTCTTACTACAGGGTTGCATAGGACGAAGACTATCAATATTGTGACTTAGTCTATGGTGGAGTAGATAGGAGAGTATCGTTTAAGACTGGACTGGTTGTGATTTTGTCCGTTATTAGGTGGGTATAGGGTAGCCCGTTGGGGGAAGGGCCGGGAGCCGAGACATATTCGGCTAGCGTGCGCTACGCCCAGTAGCTCAGAGACTCTTGGGCCAGCAATTTCCCCCCTGCAAACCAACGTGACAACAAAGGTTTGTGCTGCACTGGTCATTTCCGCAATATTGGTCCCCCTTTCCGAACCGTATAGTTGACGATCAGCAAGGGCCTGGTGCAAATGTCGGCTCACCGTGCCTAGCGCTGCCTAACGACGGCGACCTGTTGACAACGAACGCCGAGGCCCTTTGATCGCGTAATTGCTGTCCCCACAGCCGTGCCCAGGGATGGCCTCACTAAGCTTAACGGCATTTATCCCTGGGCCTGCCAGGCTGTGCCCGACGCGGTCCATGCGACCCCAGATTGTGCAGATAGCCGCGAGATCCGTGGATTCGGTGGATACCAAATTACTTCTGCGGCGAATGGGGCCCGGGAGCGGCAGTTACAGATCAAAGACATTCATTGTGAGGCCTCTGTTCTCGCAAGAACCCAGCCAAAATGGTTGGGCCAATTTATAATTACTCATTACCTGACGTGTGTATTCTTACTCAACACAGGAACCAACATAGTTCTATGGGACCTCGTCCCATGGAAACGCCATGGAGTCATCTGGAGTCGCATCAAACGCGAAGGAATGTTTCGGGCACGAAATTAATACGTGAGGCAGGACCAGTCAGCCTCACCGTAAGCGTGCGGCGGCCGAGATGCCGTCGAATTGGTCCTGTGGTGAATATCCCTGGACGTGATGCTGGGGTGAGTACAGATTATTCCTGGACTCGATCATGCCGTGAATGCCCACGGCGGTTAAGATGCCGTCCAGGCATGCGGCTGACTGGCATGCGGGAGAGACCCTTACCCGCCCACGCCCACAAGCGCAGCCTCGTTTCTGGCGTGGGCGATACGCCAAGACCGGCCAGCGACTGGCTCTATACATAGATCTGGGCGCTTTACGTGTATGCCCGGTTGTCAAGATCGCGCTCAGCATGATTCCTTCAAGTCATGCTGGACTGCGAAGGCGAAAGCGGCGGTGCCCGTCGTATACAGAAATTAAGCTGTTTCATGCCCATGCCGTTGAGCATGGGTTGGATTGCGACAGTCACGGTAGGACTCTGCGTCCCCGCACTGCTCGGATCGTAGCGAGCAGCGGGCAGTGTTGGCCGCGGCCACTGCGAAATGCAGCATCGCAACCGATTGGGTGCAAATAAGGTACAAATAGGGCGCAGCTCAGGGGATGTCAGCCGGTCCAAGTTTTAGGTCATCATCGAGATGCTTAGTTGGGGGTTGTTTGCAACGACGATTCGATAGGCCGAGTCAATCCTAAGCTTACACCGACAAAGTCGCCGTCATCCTCCAGAATGAGGGGCTGTAACCAATGGCGTCAGACTATCGTCGACTCCGGACGTCAGCCACGAGAAACAGCACGACAAAGACGCCGGCAGCTGAAGGATCTTCGTCGTATTGAGTTTTGGGCTTGTGCATGTGGCAGGCAGTTGGATGCTTGGATGCAAACGCCACGGGCCGTTGGCCCAAAATAAACAGGCTTCTTTTAAGCTTAGGAGCCTCGATCATCGTGAGCTGAGAGTTGGGCTGCGAGCGTTGGCCTCGTGCGCGGGGCATAGTGCAAAGAAGGCGCTGCGAGTTTCCCCCTCAAAGAGCGCGGGCTTGGGGAAGCTGAAAACAATCAACGCCATGGCTCGGGTTGAGCCACCGCCGGATCTGCTGGCGGACGACGATCGTCCTCGCGTGTGAGTGCGAGTGGTTGAGTGACGCTCCACGAGTGTCTGGCCGCCGGCCGGTTGACCCGAGAGCCAAGGACCGGGACGGAGGAACGGGATGAGGCCCCCTCGCGTGGCGGATACGACAATGTGACATTGACAGGACGGTGACGGCAACCAACGCCAGAGACTCCCGCCGGGGTCGTGCTTTCTGGGGCCGGCGTTCGTTCTTCTGGCATTCTGACCAGGACTCTGTAGCCACTCGTCCCAGAATGACGGAACGGTGCGGGTGCGGAATGCGGCAAGTTACTGCGGTGCGACGGTGGAGGACGCCAGGCGAGGGGGACTTTAGGACTTTAGCTCAGGTACCCGGCGCAGCGTGTCTTGGGTTGATCTGACTCGTTGCTTCTGCTCGTCAAAGGGATTCCGCGCACCAAAGGGCAAACACCCGTCAGGTACCTTTGCAGTCACGACTCGGTCCAGTGTCATCCATAGCATCACCGTTCGTTCGTCCGCGCCCTCAGCTTCGCCCGTGCTGCCGTGGCACCGCTGCCAGCTCACGCCTGCATTTCAGCTTGATTGGCGTCTGCTAGCTCCGATCGCATGGCACCTGTCTCTGGATGATCGCCGCGGCGCCCAGCCTCGTTTGGCGTGTCGCTCTCGGCGGGTTGGGATTGGGGGGGACGGGATGCAGAGACATGCCGCGCTGACGCTGTGGGCGGCCATGCTGCTGGCAAGCCTGGGCGTGGCCCGGTGGCAATGACATGGCCATGACACCGACCGTTTTCTTTTTTGTTTGTTTTTGGCCCTGCTGGAACCGCTAGAATGAATCGTCTCGGTTCTCGGCTTCAGCGTGGGCGTCAAGGTGCGAGTCTAGCTTGTTCGGCGCTGTCCCCGCTAGGTTATTTTAAGGGAGGCCCTGGTGGATTTGGTGTCCTTTTGCTGGGTTTGGCTGGCTTTGAATGGGCCCGGCCTGCCTTAGCGAAGCACTAGCAGGCGTGTGGCTTCTAGACCTCCGTAATTTTCATGTCATCTCCTTCGTATCCCGGAAAAGGGCAGAGCCTGGTGGGCGGGCAGCGAGGTTGCGAGGGTTGCCCTTCTCGTATTCCTCCTGCGGCGCGGACACACAAAAACAAAGCTGCAGCAGCGCAGCGCGGGGGAGCCAAGCATAACTTTTGGATTGGATCCCGTGGCGTCGCTGGTGTGTATTGAGGTGCGTCGCAGTGTGTCTGGAGGATGCTGACGGGCTGGTCGCCGCCCACTTCATCCGGTCGAGCGCAGTCGAAGCGCAGGTCGAGCCCATCCGCTGATCACTCAGGGGCGGCCGAGTCTATGTGCTACACTACGGCGAAAGTGGCTGGCCGCCGCTGCGCTCGCGGTGTTGTGCCATCAACACCATGCCGCTAACACCGCCATGGCGCCTGTTTCCGGGGTAGGCGGTTAGGGGCGACAAGGGGCGACAGGGGAGACAGGGCGGCCAGGGGCACCGATCCAGCTGCGAGGATCCAGCTGCGAGGAGAGGAGGGCAGCAGCAAGTTATGCAGCCTTACAGGAGCGTAGTACACGCGCCGGAGCTGACCGGCCGGCTGATGGGCCACGGCAATGTCAAGGCCATGTACAGCATGTATGTCTATGGCTAAAACGGGACTATTGCCTTGCCCATCTCGTCTGCCGGGGCGGCTCCAGTCAGTCCAGTCAGTCAATCCCTCCTCTTCTCCTCCACTCATCCTCCGCTCATTCGCCTCGATCCCCTTTCGGCTCCAGCCTACTGCCCCCCCCCGGACTGCCCGCCCAGTCGGGACTGGGCGTTCCTCTTTGTCGCGCCGCCACGGAACTGCACCGTATGGCCCTCTGGCTGACACCCTCGCCGATGACCAGGGGGCCCTGCGTGGCGTTACGAGAGTCAAGGAAGATGCCTACCCGTGTGCTAAATTTACTGACAGGGCGCTCACTGGCTCCGCGGATGTCTGTGCTGCGAGCTAACCGTCCAGCACGCACCGCGCCCGATGATGCCGAGATGGTATAACTTCTGCGTCCCTCCCCGCGCTGTCGAGGTGTGCTCAGATTGGAAGCATCCACTGCAACAATCCATCAAAGACATTCGTTTGGTTGCAGTTGCACACATCCACCATGCTGTTCAACTTCTCTCTCCTGGTGTCGGCGCTCGCGGGCCTGTCGGTCGCCCAGCAGTCGTACCCCATCGTCGGCGTCAAGTCCGGCGTCAGCAGCACCAACGTGCCCATCCGCAAGAACATCAACGACCTCCAGGCCGCTGGTGGCCCGCAGTGGTAAGACATGTTGCCGCCTCGCCGCCTCATCGCGACGCCTCGTGTTCACCCGTACTCACCTCGTCAATAGGGATCTCTACATCCGTTCGCTCATTGTCCTGCAGAAGACATCGCCCTCGGACCAGCTGTCCTACTTCCAGATCGCTGGTATGGCGCCTCCTCCGTGCTTCTAATTGTCCGATGTCTAACACTTCACCCAGGTATTCACGGCAAGCCCTACGTCGAGTGGAACGGCGCCGGCTCGAGCACCTCCAATGGCTGGCAGGGATACTGCCCCCATGGCGTAAGTGTTTTGGTCTCTGTCGTCTCGTCCAACAGCGCTAACATCATCACAGGAGAACCTGTTCCTGCCGTGGCACCGCCCCTACCTTGTTCTCTACGAGGTATGTCGCCCCGTCGCAACACCATTCAGGACCTCCATCTAACTCTTCTCTAGCAACGCCTAGTCGCCACTGCCATTAAGCTGGCAAATGGATACCCGGCCAATGTCCGCGCCACCTGGCTCAAGGCTGCCCAGACGCTCCGAGCTCCCTTCTGGGACTGGGCGCGCCAGGTCTCGGTCCCTACCGCCACCGTCACCAAGCGATTCACCATCACCATCCCCAACGGAGCCGGAGGCACCAAGAAGTACACCGTCGACAATCCGCTCGCCGCCTACTACTTCCCCAAGGCCGCCCTCAATGGCCAGTTTGGAACCTTCGACACCGGAGCCCAGATCTACCGCTGCCGTAGCCCGCAGAGCTACCCGGCCTCGGCCAACGCCGCCATGCGCGCGCGCCCCTACAAGTCCTGGGTGTACGATGCCTTCACCTCCTCCACCACCTTCGACCAGTTCGCTTCCACTGGCAGCACCGGTGTGAGTCTGGAGCAGATTCACAACGCCATCCACTGGGACGGAGCTTGCGGCTACCAGTTCCTCGATGCCGACTTCTCGGCCTTTGACCCCCTCTTCATGCTGCACCACGCCAATGTCGACCGACTCTGGACTTACTGGCAGTTCATCCGACCTACCCAGGCCATCTTCAAGAGTAGCTACCGCGGCGGTGCTCGCTTCAACACCCGCGATGGCGCCACCATCACCCCCGACTCGCCTCTGCAGCCCTTCTACCGCTCCAACGGCCAGTTCCACACCTCCAACTCCGTCACCAGCATCCGCCAGTTCGGCTACACCTATGAGGGCCTTGAGTACTGGCGCAAGTCGTCCGATACCCTGAAGAAGGACGCCACTGCCATGATCAACAAGATCTACGGACCCAACTCCGCTTCCGCCAAGGTTAAGCGTGCCGACGACGACGCCACCCTGACCCGATACTTCGCTCAGATCGAGGTCGATGTCGAGCAGCTCGACCGTCCTTGCGCCATCGGTCTTTACGTCAACACTACCAACGTTGGCAACTTCATCGTCCTCAAGCAGCCCGCAACTGGCCAGTTCTTCGGAAAGTTCTCCCTGGACCGCGCCGCAGACCCCAACGAGGTCGCGGACGAGAAGACCTCCGTCGTTGTCGACGATCTCCTGAGCGGCCTCCGCATTGAGATCAAGAACGTAAGTCCCAAATATCCACACTCACCGCACACATGACAGAAAGCTAATTACAAACTGCAGCATGCTGGAGAGATCATTGACCTCACCACCGTCCCCAGCTTGAAGGTCCAGCTCGAGAACGCCGACATTGTGCCCCCGGACAACGAGGAGCAGTTGCCCGAGTACGTCGATTCCGAGAAGCACACTGCGCCCAAGAAGCAGAAGAAGCAGCCTCCTACGGCTTAATATGTCTATTTGTAGTTACGTTCGATTCATCTAAAGATTTATTCGTCGCGAGTCGACATATTAGTATTTGTAACATTGCTACTTTTATTTACAATATCATGACTATATATGCATCTGCCCGCTTGTTGTTTGGATCTCTGTATACAGACCTCAGATTCAACACTCGAACGTATTAAACAGAAAGCTGTAGCACATGGTAAACTGTATGTGTTGATGCCTGTGTCTCCCTGTGTCTCCATTTGTCGCAACATGCCTGCTGAAAGAGAGCTCGTGCAGGACAGACAGCGGTGAGATGAAACTGTCGCTGGGAGGCGAAGACGGTGTGCCGTGGCCAAGGAATGGTGCAGTGCCATGGAATAATCCTGAATAGTTGCCGATATCCGAAGAGCGCACGGATCCAACGAACTATAGCGGAGTGAGAGAAGGAGAGAACTTGTAGTGGAGTAAGACCAGATCTTTTAAATACATGGCTTTTAGTAACCCTCTAAGAAGCCTATTTCCCCCTGAGCACAATCGCAGCGCCAAGTTCAGCAAGGGGTACCTACTGAGACCCTCCAGGTGACCCCCAGGTGAGACAGGATTGAGCAGGCACATTAGTGCTGTAAGGGAGTCGAGGGTTAACACAGCTATTCGCAACCTGCCCTTACGCAAATGACTTTGAAGACGCGAAGGAAATTGCAAATGTGGAGAGGCGTGTTGGAACTATTGATGCAGGCAGATATCGAGAGGCTGGATTAACATTCGAGTGCTTGAACCCCAAAGAGTTGAAGAAAAGCAACGAGAGCGATCCCGCCGGTTTAAAGTCAATCCGAATCACCATGAAGTTAAGCGGAAGGCTGAGAGGGCGAGACATATGCGGCATTGCATGCATACATCTGCATCAATGCGCCGTCCGTCGAAGTGCCCGAAAACTCGCCGAGAAACGTCATCCTTCTCTGCGACTGTCTCTCATAGTTCCAGGCGACAGCATCATGCGACCATCTCCATCATGAACCAGGCTAGCATGAATTAGGCTTCCAGTTTATCTTGACAGCCGAATCTGGTGGCATACAGTAGTGCTGTCTCAAACACCCGCCACGCAACCATGGCTACGGAGCATTCGTACAACAAGAAAAGTACTGCTCTGGGTACAACGAGATACCTTCAAATAATCCCTCCATCATAAAGCAGCGTAGCGTATGGTGGATGCAATGAACAAGAAAAACGCTAGCACAAACGCCCCGATCCCAAAGCCTCCCTGGATATCCTTTTTTAAGACTGTCCACAAGATAGACACGACAAGGCAGAGAACAAACCCCACGCAGCCACAAGTAAAGACGGCGTATCCATTGAGTGACTCGACAAACTGAACTCCCCAGCCGACAGAGTAGCCCTTCTGCGAGCATGCCTGAAGCCTGTTCAACTTCTTTTTAGGGAACCGACGGAACAATACGGGAAGCACGTCTGCGTGGTCAGGGTTCTCGAAGAGATGAAGTAGCATATTCGGTCCAATTGGGGGATCCGTGTCGCATGGCTCATAATCGTACTCGACTCGAGCATGCGCTTCTGGCATTGAGGTAGAGGAGCAGATATTGACAAGTTCGTTTCGAAATATCTCGAACTGTGCACCTAGTCAGCATACATATCCTAAATGGGGCGATTTGGTGAGGAGTACTTGTACAAAGTCTATAGACGACACGCGTCTCAAACCTTTCCACCTATGTGCTTTATTGCTGTCGGAGTGCATAGCCCTAAGAAGCTTGAAGAAGTCCCGATCAGAGCGGATGCGACACACGTCTGGCTGGTGAGCCTTGATACCCCAGCGCATAAAAGGAATGCACAGGATGAGAAAGTTGTGGTTTGAATCTTGGTTTGTGGGGTTGGATGAGGACGGACAAACAGAAAGATCAAGTTCAGAGCCTTTAGGTTCCTCAAGAGGTAGTTTACCTGGCTTCTGAGCTTGGGAAATGTTTTTGAATGCCCGTAGGAGCTCCGAAAAGATGAATTGACCCTGCTGCCGATTCGGGTTGGGGATCTGACTCTCGTCGTCATCAACAAGAAATGGCATTTTCACTGGGCTTATTGAGAGACTCGGGGAGCGATAGTTGTCCATGAATGTCTTCAGATCTGCGACAGAACCCGGCCGCTTTTCAGTGAAATCGTCGTACGTAATTCGACCACAACCCTAAGAAACGCATGTGAGAGGAGTTGGATGCATTCATTGGAGGATTGATATCTTACACATGTCCATCGTACTCGTGTGAGCTTAGGGGCTACTGAAGTTTGTGAAATCCTGTCAAATAGGTTTCGGGAATGTGGATTGAATCTCTCGACCATGCTCGTGAACACCGAGGTGTTGCTTTCGGAGGAAGACGCAACAACAAGCTTGATGCTGGCTTTGAAGTTTTCGAAAGAAATTGAACCGAAGAGGAACTCGTGCATTTCTGCGTAGATGACTCCCTTCTCCTCATCCTCTTCCGCATCTGTCTCTTCGTCTGGTACCTCTGCTTCAGTTTGGCCTTCAGCGACTTCATCATCGCGCTGGGTTCCCCGAGACTCAGCCTGGACTTTGATCTCGGCCTGGTGATGGTTGACAATATGCCTGGCAATTTTATATCGACGAGACCGGATGAAGCTTGAAGCTTTGGTCTTAAGAGCAGACTGTCCTTCTTGTCGCAGATCTTTAGAGTAGTGCCGTAGTAGATTCGCGATGATTTTTCGTGCTAGGAACTTGGTTCCTGAATAACCCACAAGCTGAGGCCATAGGTATTGGAGGTCAGGTTCAACTAAAAGGTCTCGCAATAGGATCTCGATAGTATCTTCCTTGATGCTCTTAGGCGTGGAAGATTCCGTGGAGAATTCCGTGGAGACTGTGGAGGCTGCAGAGGAGTTGAAGTCGGTATCGGTATCAGTATCGACACCGGTGTCAATATCAGAATTACAGCCAGCATTTATGTCCGTGACGAGGTCATGAGCTCCCGAATGAGTGGAACATGCATAACCGACAAGGTAGGTTCTCCGCTGAACTTTGTGGCCAGGCCGACCGTACGATGCACATCTGTCGACAGCTTGCTGATAATAAAGACATCGGCATGCTGAGTAGATCTCAAGAACCTGGTAGCACATTGTGGACGACTGGCGCTAGACACTGTTTTAACGCATGGGAACTAAAATATATGGCCCCAAGTGGTTTGGACTTGAAAGGTCGGTGATTTAGTTGAGTGATTTAAGTGCGGGTCAGCCTTGATTAGGCAGAAATGCGACTCCGTTACTGTGGCTCAAAATGGACTGTTGATCGCCACAACCAGCCACTACGTATTCTTGAACGACATACTCATCTCAATCGATGATGTTAAGAAAAGGAATGGCGATAGTGGCTGCCGAATAACTTCGACTGACCCCTGGAAGCAAACGGAGAAGACATCGGGCACGATCTTGGCGATCTAGCTGCCTACAGGGTATAATCAAATGCTGGGATAAGGCACCCAGGCTCGAACAGATGGGGTTTATTTAGTGCCCTTCCTCGTCAGCATCTGCGGGGCTTTTCAAGGAATAGAACATGGAGGATACCCAGTCTGACAGGGGACCCGTATCGGATGGCCCACAGTCGAAATGGACTGCCATCAGCGTGACGTCGTAATGACACCAGGTACCCCGACTTTTGTATCACAGCTTGGAGATCGGCATCTGGGGATATGCTTTTGGCGTTTAGATTGGCGGAGGATTGAGGATTGCGGGGTGGAATGAATGCAACCTCCAGAGTTTGTTAAACCCACCTATTGAGGAGCTGTTACGTTGTTTAGAGCAGGATTACTACCTTCGACGAGGATTGATAGCATCTCAGTTGTGTCGCAATGCCCACTGCAAAATGGGACGATCACTTTGCTAAGACGTAGTGTAATAATGACCTACTGCTTCTGACAAGTCGCCTATCTCAGCCCAGCAGCAGTATGCCCGTTTCTGATTCCCTCGAGCGTTGGCCTGGCTGCAGCCACCTGGTGCTGAATTCATATTCGGCTATTTGAACTAGGCTGTTTCTATGGGCATCTGATCTGGCTATCCGCCATTGGCTCACAACCCACCGTAGCCCTCAAACCTGTCCAATGCTGCATGCGACACGCAGTATCCTCGTCAGCCCCATCCATCACGGCAATGACACTCACAGCACACTGATTTATTTTCCTGTTAATTCTATTGGATCTACTCCATCAATAGCAGAATACCGCGGAAGCCTCAGGTTCCAGATTCTAAAGGATCCAAGTAGTCATGGCGATAAGGGCATGGTACAAGCTGGCCGGTGTCATTAACACCGTTTTTAACATTTGTTTATTCCTCAACTATCCCCATGTGGTTTGTGATTTGGCTGATAATGGCGGTGTCATTTTTGCGCTCATTGCCTCACTGATTAGATTGCACGTCCTTGCACCCCGACAAGGGTAAAATGTGCATTTGAGTGAGGGCTCTGAAGTGACTTGTATTGGCTAGACTGCGATCTGTAGGTCTGACCTCTGTGCATAAACCACCTCCTAAAGGGATCTAGTTTACAGAAAAATATGGTCTTGCTAGAGATCTTAGATAAAATGCATAATTGTCAGTCTAGGCTGATCTAACCGCTCCCTGAGGTCTAGGGTCGTAGCGAGGCATGTATCCCTTTTATCTCAGGTCCCAACACGCATCAGTATCTTTGACACATCCCACGCTCCAAGTACACTGTAGATGTTGGCTTTGGGACTATTGATTCAACGGCTACCAAAATTCGGTAGGAATGAGGTGCCGCATGTGCCGTGCGGCGGGGTGTGTGGTTGATGAGATCGCTCGTGAGAGGCAAATGACAAAGCTCAAATGCAAGCTAATCTGTGCTAGGTGAAATGTGTGAAATATCTGCCTTGAGGAGGCGGTGGGTCTGGAAAGGGAGCATTCTAGGTTGTTAATGAAGATTGAGTAAGGACTTTAGTCAAATCATCGATGCCAAACAGCTGTTAAAACAGACTCTTCCAAGGTATATGTTTGAATTCATGTCTTTGATTGTCATACATGTAAGATAAGCTCCTGTTTCTTTCATTTCTGCTTTCATGGAGTACCGTGTATGCTATTGGAGTCGAACATATCGGAGGCTTTTACTGCTGTCGGCGAGTCCGACCACAAGACGTCTAACTAGAGGTGGGAAGCTACTACCTAGCTTCTTAAATGGTGGATACTAGCCGAAGAATTTAGCTAAATCATCGTGGCATTGTCTAGGTCATCTCAAGCTAGCACAATTACCCTCTGATCCTTGCCACCTACTCGCTTATTTTCCGACACCACAGCTAGCTATGGAGCGCTTACAAAGTATTGCCTCGTCCCTGAATATATCACACGGCTTGTGTGCACTGGTGATTCGGGTATACTTCACCTGGTTGTCGCCATCAAGCTGGAAGTGGCTCTCGTGTCATATTATACAGGCCATCTTTGCACTACGCATTAGCGGAGTGTTTATTCCATTTTCGCCGTATAGACACCCACATACATTTATCCAACGGAAGTAGCAGGTACTGGAGAGGGGACACACTGGAGATCATTGGATGCGAGTGCTTGACGCTCCCTTTATGCGTTAGAAATGGGTAAAAAGATTAGGCTTCTGAAATAGAAAGCTTTCGGCTTGAAGAATTCATGTCTCTCGCAATCAAGCGCTCTGAGGGCTCTTGCATTGTGTGCCGGTTGTATTAGATGGCGTTATTTGGCGTGTGAGGTGGGTGGGGCAGATCATACGGGGGTCATGTGTCTGTCACCCCCACGCACATCGACGTGTATTGAGGCTCAACTGCCATCTTACCACGTTGTAACTGGGATAAAATACTTCATATAATTAGCTTTAACGCAGTTTCAAGTATAACCCCTTTAATTTCAGTGCTGTACATGGCATTTCGAATTTGCTGAGCAAAAGTTTAAGCGCAATATTCGAGCTGCAGAACCTAATACAAATCTCCAGCCTACGACTTCTGCAGCTTGCGTCATCACCTCATATTTCGTCATACCAATATTGCGGATATCGGCTCATGTCACGATAAGCCATCCTAGCCAAAATATGCCAGGTGCTTTCAGTCTATCCCTGGTCCACAAAATATCTTATCCAACCTTGCTGTATCTTGCATCTCGAGCGGGCCTTGAATCCTGGTCTCGGCTAATTCAAACCCCACTAATACTATCTCACTATCAACTCAAGGAAGTACCAACGACCTGTTTCTTTTCTATCACGTGGAGTTCTTATCTACTTGTGGCTCATGAAATTCAGCGGTGAGATAAGACAACTCGTGGCACATCCGACGCGTAGCCACCAAGATAAAGACATCCTTGGATTCAGCTCTCCAGATTTTGGGCTCGGATGCAGAGCTAAACAGGATGTAGGTGTCCGAGACCATTGAATAATATGCAGCTGAATTCCTGGCATCTGCAGCAGGCCAGTGATGGCGGCACTCCGATTAGTTCAATTGCTTTATCAGTTTCCATGCCGGTGACCCGGACATATCTGCGCCCCTCTGAGGCTTCTTTGTTCAGCTAGGGCCGCGTCAGCTCCAATATTTGAGGCGCAGGGTATCTTCGAGACCCATTTTCCCACTGGGGGGTGGGGAGTGTATCCGAATCGGCCGAGATCCTCATGTATTTGCAATGGCAAGAGAGTAAAGGAGGGAGCGGCTCAGCTAGCTAAGAGCAAGCCCCATTCAGTGATATCATTCGGTGACATGAATATACCCTACTGTCTGCGTGGTTGTCCCTTTCCTCCCCATTTATCTCCTCTAGCTACCCCTGCCGTTTACTTTTCAATGCTCGCAAGCCTTTGACACCAAATCTCGGAGACAAAGGGATACCATTTTGCAAGGTTGCCAAATAGTAGAGAACTTCATTTTATCTCTTAGAGACGCACAGATCTAAGAGCATTGAAACCAGGCGCACGGTCTCGATGTCAGAATCATCAACACCCAGTCGTTTTCCAAACGTGAACTCCAACCACAGGTTCAAAAGCTCCCTCCTCACGGGCGAGTATGAGAAGCCATGGCTCAGCGATCCCGCCATGAAGAAAACCAGGTGGAACAATGCCATCGTGGGTGTCTTCTTAGTTTTGGGACTTGCAGGTGCTGCTGTTATCGCCTTTTTCTCAGCTTGGCCCTATAGGCAACCAGAGGCAAGTGAATCAATAATTCTTTCTACAAGCTGGAAGTTGTTTAGTCTAACACCTGTATCTAGCTGTGTCTCATCTTCGAGGATGACTTCGAGACCTTGAATACCGATATCTGGACTCACGAGGTCCAGATCGATGGATTCGGAAACGGGGCATTCGACTGGACCACGACCGACATAAGAAACTCGTATGTCAACTCCGAGGGCCTTCATATCGTGCCGAGCCTTACCAACGAGACGACGTCGATTACCAACGATGAGATGTACTCCAACTATACTCTGAATCTCTCTAGCGATGGTGGTGACGGGTCTTGCACGAGTGACGAGAGCTCTTCTTGCAACATTACTTCGAATCCTGTCAAGGGCACCATGATTCCGCCTGTCCGATCAGCTCGCCTAACAACAAAGGGCACCAAAAGCATCAGGTACGGCCGCGTCGAAGTAGTCGCAAAGCTACCCAAAGGTGATTGGCTCTGGCCGGCAATTTGGATGTTGCCCGAAGATTCGGTGTATGGCGATTGGCCTAGGAGTGGTGAGATTGACATTATGGAGTCACGGGGCAATAGTCGCCATTATCCAGAAGGAGGGCGCAACTACTACTACGGCACAACTCATTGGGGTAAGTGAATAAGAGATCCAACAATGATGCAGAGAGACCCATGAATGTACGTCAACTAACTGTGGTTTTCCGCTTTAGGCCCGACAACGACGACCGACGCATACTGGCGGACTACAGGAGCCAAAAAGATCCGCCGCGGCGACTACTCGGACAAGTTCCACACCTTCGGCATGCAGTGGACAGACAAATACATCTACTTTTACATCGACGGCCGAGTTCACCAGATCCTGTTCATCGGATACAAGAAGAGCGAGTCGTTGTACGATCTTGGCGACTTCTCTGACATGTCGGAGAACCAGACGCTGCTGGCCAACCCGTGGTCAGACTCAAACTCCACCACGGGCAATGCACCCTTTGACCAGCCGTTCTACTTAATATTGAACGTCGCCGTGGGGGGCACAAATGGATGGTTTCTGTACGTCGATACCCAGGCGCTGCGCCGCCCCGTTTTTTGGAACATGGCCGGCAGTGCTTGCCATCGCTTTCTCCGATACCCATGCTAATTCGTGCTGCAACAGGGACGACTCGGGGAATAAGCCATGGGTCAACGACGCTACGAATGCACAGTGGACATTCTGGAGCGCTGCCGATAAATGGCTGCCGACTTGGGGGGAGGGCGATACACGTGGCATGACGGTGAGATCGGTCAAGATGTGGCAGTTGGGCGCCTGCGGTTCCGCGGACGAGCTGTGAGTGGGTGGATCGCGAGCATGGAGCCTCTCTCTGTGCCGCTGAGGTGCTGCGTTGCAGTCCGATTTATTGCCGGTTCGGGCCGAAGAAGTCGTTATTTTCCCTAGATCGGTTTCTTCATGTCCAGATTTGGATAATATTGCTACGTCGTAATCTTTCATGTACAACCCCCTGGTCATGCATCCAGGCACGATATAATACCTTGAGGAATTAGATAGCGAGATCTCGCCATCCTCTCCACCTAAAACATGCAGCACTCGGACACTTCAGTTGCATTTCGCATGAACTAGCGCGATACATGTTTCGAGAAACACAATAATGTCCGTATCCGGGCGAGTAACGGCTACTCGGCCTTTTTAATTGGCGGGTCCACGGCCCAACCCGTGAAACGAGCCTCAAGTCGATGGCCAAGTGCCTTCGTTTATCTGCATCTAATATCTAGAGATCTTCAATTTGACCTTTTCGGGGCAGAGGCTCTTATCTCGGAGCCTTTATGCCGGTAGAGCCGAGCATCCCCCCGGTTGCTCAGCACTTGTCAAACTCATCACACGTGTCACAGCCAACAGGCTTAAAAATAGGACCGGCATCATTGGATCCATTGGAATATTGGCTTGCTGATTTCCCAGGCAAATATCATGGCCAACTCGCAATACTGCACCCTAGAATCGCATCATAAGCGCCCGCCGTGCGCAAGCCACAGTCTGTCATATGCAGGAGGGCAGCCTGATAGCTGTCTGCACTTAGTAGGTGAGCTGTCGCCAATGCCGGCCCAGGTGGTCGGGGTGACGCGGTGACGCGGTGACGTGTTGGTTGCATAACTGCGCCGCCAGATATCATGGGTCAGGCCGACTGGCCTTCATCTGGGTTGTTGGACAGTCTTGATCCAACAACTTGCATGATATCGACATCAAGACCCGCCAAAATGAGAAACTATCAATTTTCAGCTCTTGTATACCAGCCTCACCGTTCTATGATACCTGCTAACGAGTGATATCAACGACTTGCACGGCCCTTGAGGCCTCGTTATCCACCTTGTGCGGTCCTTCCGGGGGATCCATTGAGAGAGATATGCTCTTTTTGCTCGAACCCCTTCCTTTTACAGTGCCTCGGTGTGTAAGACCTCACATACCGGGGCCCTTGCGTGCCCAGGCCCTCCAGGCTCACCACAGTAGATCGGAAGTGATGCCGTTCTTGGGATCCAGACCGGTGGACTCGCGTTAGATGGGGCGTTTTGAGGTTTCGTCCAGTCCCCGTACCCCAAAAGATTGGAGAATATTGTCGGTTATCTTTGTAGAATTGACAAGCAATCTTGTTTCCAGCCTTATTGTTTTTCAAGGATAAAATCAACCCCAATCTTCTTGATTACGAGCCTATAACCCTTTCTTGTCAAGGAAGTGGTAGATTGGCGCGAGGCAATTTTTACAACTCGTCCTTCCCGCCCTGCTCCCCATATTTATTGCCCGTCCATCGGTTGTTCTTTCAGTGCATCACAAAGCAACGATGAGTCGTGCGCAGACACCCTCGCCTCTGGGTCGTCTCACGGGGGATTCCCGCAATGACTCTTCCAGTGCATCCGTTGTCTCCTTTCATGACCCGAGAAGTTCGATGCCCCCCTTTGGCGTCGTGTATGATGATGAATTTCGGTATCGAACCGTAAGTAACGAAGCGCTTCTTTTTCAGCATTGGTCTTGTTGTTGACACGCTCCTGCAGATAGTAGGCTACCTCTTCAAGAGGATCGTTGCCAGTGGTTGGGTCGGCACTGATCGTGATCGCGATGACTGCATGGGAGTCTTGGTCAGGCAGTCACGAGGTCACTATGTTACCTCCCCTGACCCGGTGAACCCCCTGCTCCTGGATGCGGTAACAAGACTCAATCTCGGTGCCGCAATGACAATGAGGCCTCAGATGCTTGATGGCATCCTTGGCTCTCTGTCTCAGGGCCAAACCGAGATCCGCTTCAAGGACGGCTCGCAGCTTCAGATCATTGACTCGTTCGCTCTGGCACAGCCTTCTAATGTGAAGAAGTTCCAGTATGCTTGCGTGTGCCGCCAGGAACGATTGGTCCTTGTGTGGCAGGATGATATCCAGAACATCATCCCCCAAGCTACTCGTGTGGAAGAGAGGTTGCTTTCTCTGGTAAGTGCCAATGCCAAATACCAATCAAGTGGACAAGTCGATACTAACGCATCGGATTCCAGGTCTGGGGTAACGATTCACTGCCTTTCAACCTCCTTCAGATGCCTACCGCACCCCCTTCTGTACTCTCTTGGCCAAACTCCGGTAGCGTTGGCACCGCCACTCCTCGGTTTGAGAAAGGCCCAATAGTCACATACGAGGCGACTGAAGACATCCTCGAAAAGGACACTTCATTCGAACGTCCCGAGTCCCTAAGTCGCCCAGTTATACGAACTTCTGCCGTATTCACTGGTATGGCTATTTGCCTATCTTTCTGCCTTCTCTGGGGTATCTTTGTCGGAAAGTTGCTTCGCGAATGTCTTCTCAGCGGCTCATACACTCGACTCGCTCTCATCGCACCAATCCCTTTCCTGATATTGATCAGTCTTTTTTTCTTCCAAACCATCCTCACAGACTTGTTTCAGATTATTGGTCCTATCGGAGGTGCTACGACCAACTCCCGATTCTACTCTTTCCACAAGCCCTGTCTGCAACGCGCCTATGCTGAAGGTTTCGTGGCCCCTAAAATCACTATTCAGATGCCTGTTTACAAAGAAGGTCTCGAATCGGTCATCATTCCAACGATTCGCAGTTTGCAGGCTGCCATTTCCTACTACGAGTCTCGTGGTGGATCTGCTAACATCTTCATTAATGACGATGGACTGCGAGCTGGGATGTCTGAAGAGGATGCTCAAGCGCGCCGAGAGCTGTATCACGACAACCACATTGGTTGGGTCGCACGGCCAATTCACAACGGCGAGGAAAAGTACTTACGCGCGGGCAAATTCAAAAAGGCTTCCAACATGAACTTTGCGCTCAATGTATCTCGAAAGGTTGAGAGGTATGTTAAGGACATGGTAGAGGAAAAGTTTGCTGCTGAGGGAACCGACATGATTTCCGATAATGAAGAAGAGGAAATGTATCAAAAAGCCCTGGCTCAAGTGCTTGAGGAGAATCCTCTTGCGTGGGCCGAGGGTAACATTCGAGTTGGTGAGATTATCCTCATTGTCGACTCCGACACTCGCGTTGTAAGTACACTCCTCGAAGTGGATAGTTGCGATGGTTGGTGCTAACGAAGGAAATAGCCTGTCGACTGCCTTCTTTACAGTGCTGCCGAAATGTTCATGAGCCCCGAGGTCGCCATTATACAGCACTCGACTGGAGTCATGCAGGTGTCCTGGGACTTCTTTGAGAATGGAATCACATTCTTCACCAATCTTGTCTATTCCTCTATTCGGTTTTCCATTGGCTCTGGAGAGGTTGCTCCCTTTGTTGGGCATAATGCGTTTCTCAGATGGAAAGGTAAGTGCATCAGTCGCAAGAGTCCGTATTATCCGTGTTCATCGTTACTAACCCATACGTGAAGCAATCCAAGATGTTGGTTCAGTCAAGGATGAGAATTTTACGTACTTTTGGTCTGAGAATCATGTCTCTGAGGACTTTGACATAGCTCTCCGACTCCAGATCAAGGGCAACATCGTCCGCATGGCCGCATATCATGGTGACGAGTTCAAGGAGGGCGTCTCTCTTACCATTTACGATGAGATTGCACGATGGCAAAAGTATGCATATGGTGTTAGCGAGATGATCTTTCATCCTTTCCACCGCTGGCTTTACAAGGGACCATTCACGCCACTCTTTTACACCTTCCTCGGTTCCAACATCATCTGGTCTTCCAAGCTATCAATTCTGGCATACATGTGCTCGTATTTTGCCCTTGGCTCAGCGCTTACTTTATCCCTCCTCAACTATTTCCTGGTTGGGTGGTTCCGCGATGACATTTCATCTGCCTACCTCACCTCTTGGAACGTCTTCGTCTCTCTGATCGTCGTCTTCAACCTCCTCGGCCACGTCTCCCTCGCCTTTCTTCGTTATCGCACTGGCGAACGGTCTCTGCTTGGGTCTCTCGTTGAAAACTTCAAATGGTCAGCATTGATGACGTGCTTCTTTGGCGGCGTTGCCTTTCACATCAGCCTCGCTCTCCTCGCTCATCTCTTCCACGTCGATATGCAATGGGGAGCGACGTCCAAGGAAAAAGAAGACTCAAACTTCTTCCAAGAAATGCCTCGCCTCTTTAAGACCTTCAAGTGGATGTATCTCTGCATTATTCTGATTGTTGGAGGCATGGTCTATCTTGGTTCCTTCGCTGATCCCGACTGGGCAATTCAAGACTTCACTGCCATTTTGCCACTGGCCTTGAATTTAGGGTTTCACGCTTTTGCTCCCCTTGTCTTAAACCCAAGTTTAATGGTATTTAATTACTAAACAGTTAGCAATTGGATGATATAATAACTCCCGATATTCTCAGTCTGGCTTAGAAGGGTTTGAGGTGGATATAAATATTAATTAATATTAATTTCCAAGTCATGTTGCATTCAAGGCCCAGGTAATGGGGCGGCTCGGTTGGGCGAGCAATTCAACAACTCCGTACCAGTAGACAGGTATGTGGACCGTAAGAGCATTTCAATTTAACGCAGCTTCTAATTGCAAAATATAAATGTATGTATTTGCGCATGATGAGATACTGTCAACGCACTGCACTTGTGGTTGCGTGGCTGTGGCGCAGCGCTTATTCCATCCTAGATTCCATCCTTGATTCCATCCATGATTCCATATCCTTGCCACCACTGCGGAGAACTTCTACAATGAGACGGCACAACGGCCCAACACACTGCCGGGTGTGGAATCCCCATCATCCCGGGTCCGACGAACCACGTCATCGGGTTCGGATCCGGGACCTCCGGCATCCTGGGTCCACGCGTCGGCGTGGCCAATACTGCACCCATTGAAACGCGCACTCGGAGGGCCGGATCCCATATTCCTGGTACTCGGAGTTTATCGCACTCTGCAGTCAATCACGTAAGCCTAAGCTTAAAATTAAACATGAGCCATGAACCATGACGAATCAGCGAATCTCTAGATCTGACGTGTGGATGGATGATCTGTTCGTGCCGAGGCTTTTGTGGGGTCGAACGCACCATGTAACCCGGTAAGCATGGGATAGGCCAGGACCCCCGGCCTAACAATTGAGCCGAACCTGTTTTCGCCGCTTTCGCCGTTGTTTCCATTTCCGTTAGCGCTCTATAACAGTCGTATTATTGGCATTTAACCGGGGATTTAGATTATATATATATAGTTCACGGTCGGGTATCCTATTTCCAGTTGAGAAATAAGCAACGGGTGAATACCAACCGAAAGACGGCACCAGTCACGATGAATTACACCTCCGAGTCCCTGGTCGATGAGGTAAGTTTATTCCTAATCAGTCACACTGAATCATAATCCTGCCCTCATTTTATCTACTGGAGACTGACTATCGATTGATTAGGCTTACCTCACTGTTTCCGAGACCTTTTCCACCCATCGGACAAAGCCTCTGAGCTGGCGCATCGACCAACTTCGAAAGACATGGTGGATGATCGAAGACAACAAAGACCGCATTGAGCAGGTGCTTTATCATGACATGCACAAGCACAAACAAGAAGCCCTGTCTGTCGATGCAGCTGGAATCCAAGGTGCCTGCCTCGAAGCACTGCAGCACCTCAAAGAATGGGCCGCCGACGAGAAACCCAACCGAACTGACCCCGTCAACCTCTTTACTAGCACGAGAATCCGGAAGGAGCCCAAGGGTGTTGCTCTTATAATGTCGGCATGGAACTATCCCTTCATGGAGCTGTTTGAACCCATGATATGTGCCATCTCCGCAGGATGTACCATGGTCCTCAAGCCGAGTGAATTGGCAGAGGCCTCCCAAGACTTGATCGCGGAGATTGTGCCCAAGTATCTCGACCAGGACGCCATCAAAGTCGTCACTTCTGGACCTGCTGGCATGGATCATATCCTGAGCAAGAAGTGGGATCACATCTTCTTCACTGGTTCGACTGTTGTTGGCAAAATCATCTATGCCAAGGCCGCCGCCAATTTGACGACTGTGACACTGGAGTTGGGCGGAAGAGGCCCAGCTATTGTGACTGCAAATGCCGATATTGATACAGCGGCGAAGAGAATTGCTTCGGCGAAATTCATGAATGCTGGACAGGTATGACGTTATGTTTCAAATTGAACACATTTGATGCTAATAATTCTCGCAGATATGCCTCACCGTGAACCACGTGTTCGTCGATCCCTCAGTCAAAGAACAATTCATCGCGGCCCTGGTCAAGTATTTCGACCTCTTTCGTTCAGGCTCGTCTCAGCAACCGGCTCATTACAGCCATGTCATCAATGAGCGCAACTTTAACCGCCTAGATCGTTTACTTGAACAGAGCAAGGGCAAGATAATCTACGGTGCAGAACGCGACGCGAAGACTCGATACTTTTCACCTACGATTGTTGACGGTGTTTTACCGTCAGACTCACTTATGACCGAGGAGCTGTTTGGGCCTATCCTCCCTATCTTGGACGCCACTTTGGATGAGGCGATCTCGTACACGAACAAGTACGACCACCCGCTCGCATTGTATGGGTTCACCACCTCTCGGGCAGAGAAGGATAAAATCCTAAGCCAGACATCTTCCGGAGGTGTGACGCTGAATGACTGCTTGCTGCACATGACGGCCAAGGGCACGCCATTCGGAGGCGTCGGAGCCTCGGGAATTGGAGCCTACCATGGACCATACGGCTTCAAAGAGTTCACGCACTTGAGAACGGTGGTAGATGTCCCAGGCTGGATGGAAATACTATTCAAGTTCAGGTATCCACCCTACACGAACGAGAAGGCAGCGGCATTTGCCAAGTTCTTGGGGCCCGTGACGAAGGTACCGTTTGATAGACATGGCAAGGACACGACGTCTTTGATTGGTCGCGTAACTGGATTGTTGGCGAAGTTGACGATACCTGTGCTTCTACTCGTTTTGTTGAGATGGAAAGGAGCGGCGGCTTTGGACCTGATCAAGGATTTGAAGTGAGATTGAGGCGTCATGACGAAAGCTTTCGATGTGAAACCCGTGTATGGTTAGGAGGCGTTAGGAGTTGGTCCTATTGGTCTCAATGTCTTTGTAGTAATAGTTGCACAGGATCTCAAAATTGAATTTTTGGCCAAGCTGCGAAAAGGAATTTAAGTCATTAAAAAGGGACTGCGTTTGTTTTTAAATGCTGATGCTTGAAGCCATTGTCTGGGAACCCTGAGCTACCCTACACCTCGACCCATTTCCAATGTCTCTGTCCTCTGGACGAGATTAGGCTATTTCGTAATTGATGCATTCCTTCCTTTTCCCTCTTGGAGCTGAACCCATGACGTAACTGTAACGTTTCATCTACCTCGGCATTATACCCCGCATCTAGGCTTCCAGTGTTTCTTTATTTGGACGTAAGACAAAGCCCTTGCCGCCACCCGATAAGGTCCGACTAGCGGCGATGGTTGGATCTCGGTGCTTGTCGCATACTCCACCTATACACGATGTCTTTTGATAGCTTTCCTGTTTCTCATTTGATAGGCGACCGGTGAGGAAGGTCTTTTGTCTTGGAATATTCTTTCGGCGAATACGCCTTTTCTAATATCGAATCTGTCCACTCGGTACCTCTCTCGGTGGCTCTTCCGTTCAAGAGCGGGAATTGAAACCGTCACAGACACGGGTTAACGAAACAATTGATACGAATTGTTAAGAACATGTCACCTTTTTTACTTGATTTAAATTTAAATTTGGAAATGCAGGTTTTGCTTCAGTTGATACTTTTTAGAATCGCCTCATTTGATGGCGTCACTTCGGTGCACATCGAGGAGATCCACAATTGCATGCCTGTAGTACGCAATGACGGCCATGTGTGAGAAGATCCCGTATAACTATAGGAATGGCTATTTCGCTCCGTACTGTTGTAATCTCAGCGCATCTGCTACATTCACGATTCACTCAGAATGTCAAATGCATCGGTGGAGAAAGCCCCGGCGAGCGTCCCGGCAGACATGGATTCTCGTCCGCCTACGCTTGTCGCTGTTGATACAAATCGCGAAACTGGAGACAAGGAACTCTGTGGCCTAAGCCCAGCCACTCCCAAGGATACTAATGATAGCTCCTCAAGGGAGGAGTTTGACTTTGCATCGGAGGAGTTCGCCAATATTCCGGATCTAGTCCGAAACGTCGTGTCATTTGAGGACGACCCGAGCCTCCCAGTTATCACATTTCGCTCGGTTTTGCTATCTTCCTTTTTCTGCATTATTGGAAGTGCTGCTTCTCAGATTTCATAGTATTATGGCCTTCATTTGCATTTTAGTCGCCATTGGCTGATAACCGACGTTAGCTTTCGAACTACCTCTGCACCATTTCCCGTCTTTTTCGTCATCCTTGCCTCAGCTCCGCTTGGTCGTTTACTTGCGCGTATTTTGCCCGAGTACACAGTCCCATTAGGACGATTTTCCTTTTCGTTAAACCCAGGACCCTTCTCTATTAAGGAGCATGCGATAATTGGCATCGCCGCAAATGCGGGCACTCAGGGTCAATGGGCTAGTATGTGTCTTAATTGTCAACCAAAAAGCCTAAGATGTGTCAACTAACACACCCCAGCGTTCTTGCCAACAAATGCTGCACTTTACTATGGCATTACATTAAACCCAGTCATTGCTTTATTCTTTGGATGGGTGAGTATTTTAGGTAGGTATTACGGGAACCTCTATGTTAACAAAGTCATCAGGCATCCTCTCTCCTCGGTTTCTCATATGCGGCAATGGGTATGTCTGATTATACCTAAAAGAATATTTTGCTAATTATTATCAAGTCCGCAAGTTTTTAATCGATGACCCTGAGTTCATTTTTCCTGTGTCTTTACAACAGGTAACGCTTTATAGAAGCATGCAGGGAAAATCGGAATTGCACGCACGCAAAGCGAAAGAGCAAATGAAGGTAGGTTTTCTCAATTTCTATAGATTAAATTGACTAATATTTAGACCTAGGGCTTTTGGATAATTCTATCTGCAACCTTTGCGTGGCAGTTCCTGCCTGAATTCGTGTTTCCTTTTGTTGCTGCCCTGGCACCGCTGTGCTGGTTCGCAAACCGGAACCATGCAGTTAACTTCTTAGGTGCAGGCAGAAGAGGGGCTGGACTGCTCAATATCACGCTTAACTGGTCCAATATCACGTCGACAGTTATTACGTATCCATATAGTGTTCAAGTCACCATATTTGCGGCGTTTGTTTTGACAGTATGTTGAATTATCGGTGTCCGAAGTCTGAGCTGACGACTGTAGACCTGGATTCTGATTCCAGTTGCATATTTTGGCAATCTCTGGGGATCTCCTACCTACGATATTATGTCAAATGGTATCTTCCAAAAGAATGGATCTGCATATCCGTTTGAACGTCTCAGTGAGAGCTCTATTGACTAGAAATTGCTAGCCAACTTACTTACATACGTCCAGTTTATACGGACTCTAGTGGGACTCAACATGTCAACGAGACCAAGTATGATGAAATTGGCCTGGCTTATTCAGGTGCCCAATATACTTGGGAGCTATTCATGGTAACTATTCCCTATACCCTCTCAGTTAAGGCTAATTCTGATTTTCCAGGCTTATGCCTGCTACATCTCAGCGTTTGTTTGGTGCGGTCTTTTCATGGGATCCAAGATTGCCAAGATTTGGAGAGCACGGAATGATAAGGAAGAGTTTCACAAGGATCGCCTCAGGTGAGAATTCTACTTCACTCACTGGCACTTGCTGCTCACATATTATCAGTCGAATAATCCAGCAATATCCAGGCATGAAAAAATGGTTAGGGCGAATCTATCACGTTCAGGCCAACAGCTGACGCTCGCTCAGGGAGTGGGCAGCTCTCACAGCCATTCCGATTGGAATCCTTCTTGTCATTATTGCAACAAAGTCTGTTTGGATGCCTTTATGGACATACTTTGCCGCCTTGGGTATCGGAGCGACTAGCATGCTTCCAATAAGCCTAGTTTATGCTATGTCTGGCTACGCTATCCAAGTCGGGTACTTTAATGAGCTTGTTTATGGATGTGGGTTGCTCCCACCACAAATTTCTGAGATTTAATCGGATCTGATGTGCTTACTTCTGTCCAGATATGATTGAATCGAAGGGATCATCGAGGCATCCACTAGGGCAGATTGCTTATCGAATAATTGCCGGTAATATTTTGTACGATGCTCGGATTGTCTTGCAAGATCAAAAGGTGAGTAAATTCGACCAACGAAGGATAGCATCATAAGCTAAGATAATCCCAGGTCGGTCATTATCTCCATCTGCCCCCTCGAGATGTTATCGGTATGCAGATTATTGCAAATATGGTCGCCCTTCCAATAAACTATAGCGTAATGCGGTGGGTTATTGCCACCAAGTTCGACTATATTAGTGGCAAGGTTAAAGATCCGCAAGGTCAGTGGACCGGCCAAGAGTTCAAAAGCTTCAACACAGCCGGAATTCAGTACACAATCGTTGGACCCAAGAAACTATTTGCTTCTTCATTCTATAAACCCATACTTTATGGATTTTTAGCTGGTGTAGCTGCACCTGTTATCATCTGGCTGCTACACAAGAAATTTCCACGAGCCAGGTTTGATCGCTGGAATACGACAATCTTCTTTGCCAGCGCTGGGGTTTTCTACGGCAATCTGAGCACCGGTCCTTTCACAGCGATCATCATCGGGACCTTTTTCAACTTTTACCTTTACCGGTATAGGCACAGGGTCTGGAATAAATGGGCGTATATCAGCGGAGCGGCGCTTGATACTGGGTTCAACGCCAATTTATTGTTCATTTTTGTTTTTCTCAGCTCAACGGGTGTGGTCATGGTTAAGTGGTGGGGTAACAATGCGGATAATATTGAGCGATGTTTTGCTCTTGACGCCTAGGATGAAGAGGAGAATTAATATCAGTTAAATTCCTCAAAATAGGGATGTGATATTGATGCAGTGTTGCCTCTAATGTGTTGGTTTTGCCTCCAATGCGTCGCTTCGTCAACTTCGTTGTCAATGATCGACAAGTCCAAGTCTTTTCACCCAACCTCAAGCCTTTGGAAATAAGATTGAGTTCTGAGTGAACCTTTGTTTTCCGCTTGCAACCTCGATCTCCTGTTCGATTATCTTCACATTTTAGCCAACCCAGCGAGATCATGGCCACATTGAGAATTGTCACGTGAAATATTAGTCATCATGTTGATAGGCCTTGTTTGTCAGCTAGAAGTGTATACCTCAGGCACTAACAGTCCATCTGCTCAGCCTCAAACTCAAGTTGAGGGGATTCAACTTGAGCTCATCTCTCGGCTGGTGCGATGGATCCCTTATCAATCGCGGCGGGCGCCGCAGGACTCGTTTCCGGGTGTGCAGGCATCATCAGCGTTTTGTATACCTGGATAGACGACACTATCGACATCGATGAGAATGTATCGAGCCTGCTCGAGGAGATCACGGCGCTATCGCGTGTCCTGGAGTCCGTCAGCAATGCCTCTGCGAAGGCGCCGGGGATGGTTGTCGCCGAGATCGATCCGGATGGTAGCCTGTGGATTAGCGTGAGGGATACGTTGGGGGACATCAAGAGCACGCTTGATAAGCTTAACCTGCTTCTTGCTGATGTTCTGAAGAGCAGTACCGGCGTCTTCAACCGCGGGTTTCTAAGGAGACCAACCAAACATATTAGATTCAGTCTGCGATCAAAGGATATTAACACATACAAGGACCGGATAAAGTCATACAACACTGCTATGACTAGTGCCCTGCAGATGATCAATGTGTATGAGATCTCCCTGCACTATCGTCATATTGTTGCTGATAACGATTGTCAGCTGCCTATTAATTCAAAACAATTCATCCCAGGAGAATGTGATTCAAGTTCTCTCTGGTCTAAAATCCCAAGTCAGGCGAGTCGAATTCGCTTTGCAAGCCACAACCCCATTTGGCGCTGGGCCTGCCGAGAGAACGGAGGAGGATGACCGCATTTCGCGGAACATGAAGCAACTTGTCCGTGTAGCAGAAAACTTTCACTCCAGTGCAAGCACCATTGTCAGGGAAGGCCCTCGGTCAACAGTGTGGGGAGGCAGTATTATGGGAGATCGCTTGACGGACGACCAAGTCTCAAGCATCCAGAACTGGATACCTCCGCCCATTGACGAGGAAACCCCCTATCGAAATGGTTCCGTGAATAGGAGCCGGTCAAGAAGGGACAGCCTCCCCCACGCTGGAACTGAAGAGGGCCGCCGGTCCGACTCTGACGACGATATCGACAAGGAGCTTGCCAGGAGACTCGAAGAGCTTGCCGTCACGAATCAAAAAAGTGGCGATCATGAGAAAGCCGAGAATTTCTACCGCCGAGCTATCGATAGCGGAAAAGCCAGCGACAGATCGCCCCAACACCTCGCAATGATGAGGGCGAACCTCGCATACGTTTGCATGTGCCAACAGAAATGGAAAGAAGCAGAGGAAATCCTTGCTCCGATGGCATTTGAAAAGAAAACCCATGACATATTGGTATACCACGGTTTACATGCCTTGGCTATGGTGTCAGCAAAGGGCTCAGACCTTGACGCCGCATATAGTTTCGGCAAGCGTGCTCTCTGGGGCAAGAGAAAAGTCATAGGCAAGTCAGATCCGTCGTGCTGGGATACGTCGGCTCTGCTTTCAAGAATATGCTTTGCGAGGAATGATATTGCCGAAGCAGAAGCCCACATGAGCTTCATCCCCTCTTCTTACTTCCAAGGAGGACTTCAAAGGCGCTCCATGTACTCTTCCGACCGGCAAGTTTCAGATCTCGACGCCTTGGCGTACCTGAATAACTCAGTGTTACAAAACCATGCCGCCTTACCACCAGTCGACGCGAGCGAGGCCGGGTCGTCAACCACGACCGGAACTCCCGACGTAGGACAGACTCGCCGACCCGAATTATCAACTCCAGCCAGATTTTTCATCGAAGCTGTTGACGAACCACAACGCGTGGGAAATCCTCGGCCCAGACCGAATGAAGTAGGATCCCGCCAGAGTGTATTATCACAACGAACACTACCAGTTGTGTCGAATTACACGCTTCCCCCCGCAGATTTATCACAACGAACACTACCAGCTGCGTCGACGTTCACGCTCCCCCCGCTCCCCCCAGCGGATTTACCACATCGAACACTACCAGCTGCGTCGACGTCCACGCTCCCTCCTGCGAATTTACTACCACTAGCTACAAGGATGTCTACGGGCCGCCCACCTCCTGTTCAAATTTCGCCAGATCCAGATTTACTCCCGCGTTTCCCCGAACCAGAATCCACTCGGAGTTCATCCCAGTATTGGTATGAGCCTGCCACTCAAAATCGGGCGGTGGAACCGCGTCATCAACATACACCATACTCTCTTCCAGTGACGAATCCCACTTACAATCAATCTCCTTCGAAACCCCGCTTTGTTGTCGGTGTTGCATATGGAACTTTACAGACAACTGTTGCATTCAGCTATGTCGATGGTATGGACGCTAGGGAAGATGTTATTAGTGACTGGCCTGGCAGTAAAACAAATTCTAAACCTGCGGTTAGTTTTTATAGCCTTGTGTATCCGGTTTACGAGTCTAACATGACCTAGGTCCCTACGGTTCTCTATTATGACCAATATGAGAAAGTAGTCGGGTGGGGCCATGATATCGCGAATGCGTTGGCCCCTTCGGGTTACCCGAAACCAGGCGTGCAAAAGCCTGAGTGGTTCAAATTACATCTTGAGGGTGCGGTGGACAAAGACGTTGGCTCCATCAGCCTACCTCCTCTTCCAACCGGAAAAGGAGCCATAGACGTGTCGGCAGACTACCTCATGCACCTTCGTCAAAGTATCCAGTCAGCCCTACGGAAGCAGTTAGGCGACGTCTTCAACAGGGAAGAAGGCAACATCTATTGGTGTTTTACAGTCCCTGCCAGCTGGACCACGAGCGGGAAGTCCGCCCTTGCAATTGCAATTGGAAGAGCTGGCTATCTCCAGCGTCAAGACCGCCTTTCACTAGTAGTAGAGTCGGAGGCTGCGATACTCTTTTCTTCAAAACATGGCCTTCTAAATGTTCGGAAATCTGATGCAATTCTCGTCGTTGACTGTGGCCAAGCAACGGTGGAACTGATGGCCCACCGGGTGCACGGCGAGAACCCCTTGGCAGTATCAGACCTCACTGCCCCAACCGGGGACAGTTGTGGGTAAGTTGCCCCCACTCCTATTTCCATGGTCGCATCTGACTGTTGTCTAGGTCATTATCTTTGAATCGTAATTTCAGTGCCCTCGTGCGGAAGAAACTGGGAAATGCGAGATTGGCCTACGGCTCTAATACCTACACGCGTGCATATTTAGAGGCAATCAGAGACTTTGAAAATCGAATCAAGGGCAAATTTCAAAATAACGGATGGAAGTGGGCTGTCGATGTCAACATCGAAACTGCGATACCGGAAGCAGATATCGATGAAGGATATATGGTATTCACAAATGATGAGATTTTTGAATGTTTCCAGCCCGTCATTGAACGCACCTTGGAATTAGTCAGGGGCCAAGTCTCCACCATACAAGAGAAAAACAGGAACCTGGGGGTAAGAACTCCAGATGCTGCCTCCTTGGATAGAAGAATGCTGACCAAATGTACCGGTTTAGGCTGTCATAGTCATTGGAGAATTTGCAACATCGAATTACTTATTCGAGCGA
Source organism: Cylindrodendrum hubeiense (assembly GCA_014621425.1). Lineage (NCBI taxonomy): Eukaryota > Fungi > Ascomycota > Sordariomycetes > Hypocreales > Nectriaceae > Cylindrodendrum > Cylindrodendrum hubeiense. The sequence goes on from JAANBB010000012.1 coordinate 61,986, forward strand.
ATTCAAATGGATTTTGCCCCTCAGCTGCAATCTAGAATCGTTCGGCCGATGGATCCAGGGTCGACTCACGCTCAAGGAGCTGTCACGGCAGGCATGCACCGAATGTCACTTGGGAATGAGGAGAGTGAAAGATTATTGATAGAGGCTGTTGGTTATTGGTAGGTGACACTTTCTACCAGGAAGAAGTGACAATGGCCCAACAGCCTGCTCAGTTCACAGTCTTTGGATATCCGATGATTGCATTGCCATCGACCAACGCCTGCTGAGCGCCTCTTAAGTACAGGGTCAATTAATTAAGGACACGCTTGTCGGAAGTCGGCACTTGTGGCTAGGCATGATTGGTCGACTGTGTTCAGCTGAACGGCTGGTCGCGATTCAAAACAGGGCATCCATGAAGACACTTTGGATGTGGCAAATTCCTAACTGGCAGCCCCGACAGAGCTTCATCTCCCAGACACCTCTTCCCCAGCTTTGTTCGGCATATTATCCTTCAGCGCTGCACTTTTGTCATTACACACCTATAGAAAAACAGTACTGGAATTGGAATTTCTTCATGTGTTTGTTAGGCGGTGTGCTTCGTGGTTCTTCCCCGCTTGCCCCCTCACGTAGCCTGCTTCATGAAACATGCGAGTGTGGCTGTGCAATTAGCTGCGAAGGGCCAAAGCTCCAGCGATCGGGCTCACACGCGCATCTGCCGACAGAGCCAGAAGATAAGCACATGATGCATCCGGCCCAACTTTAAGGATGATCCGTGCATCATTTATCGGACCCGTGCAAATTGACTAGAAGCTCATTAGCTGGGTTGTAATTGTTCCAGGGATGAGGGCCGTTTGTAGCAGGGGTTGCCTAGTGAAGTTAGCCCACGGCCTAACCGGGGGATGTGCTAGCCAGCTGAACGCTGTAAGCCTGGGGTCTAGCCCATGATAGTCACAGCTCGTCAAGCTCGTGTATGCCGTGCTATTAGCCGGCGACTAATTAACACTAAGGGGCAAGAAAGAAAGCGGCGCAATATTACCCCGGCAATGTTCTCCATGAGAAATATGTCGGGAAAAGCGCCGAGGCGTGAATTAGACCCAGAATTTTGAGTATTTAAAGTACCCATGATGCCGTTCCACTTCCCCAGGAGCTAATATCTCACCCCGACGGTTTCAATTATACCTCGTTTTTAACACTCTCTCCGACACCTTACAAGATGCGCTTCAGCACTGTTCTCCTCCTTTTGACCCCCCTGGTGGCCGGGGCCTCGGTCAAGGAAGCGGCAAAGGGTCTGCCAGAGCTTGCCTCTGCGGGAGCGGGAGATGACTTCTATGAGCTTGGAGGTGGTTCGGGCGATTTCAACATTGCAGCTGTCCAGGTCTGCCCCGCGAAGTACCCTCGGAAATGCCCTCTCGGAAACTTCTGTTGCAAGACGAAGAAGTGCTGCAAGAAAGAGTGCTGCACGAACGATTCCAAGTACTGCATCAAGGGTCGATGCTACAAGTAATTGCACCAGAGTGTACCAGCTTCTGGTAGAAGGTAAGCAAATTATCCCTCAAGACTGATTCAGGACGGACTAACAAGCGTGCTAGGAATCGAGTGGATGAAATGATCCGGACAGGCCATACATATTACACTCACACGACCAGTCAGGCCACCGTTGAGCAAAATGAAATAAAATATATACCCCTAGTTTCTAAACTTATTCATGGACTTTTCTATCATCGCCAATGATCCATTGGTCATTTGTCTGTAAAGATATTTATCTATGTTCTGTTCGAATAAACAATCACTTTACAATATCCTTTACTTATATACACCAAGACACCTACAAGTAAGTGGCTGAGGAACAGACTCCACATCTTGGTAGATTTCCACCACCGCTCGCTCTTGAAAGTATTTGCAAAAAGAGCAAAACAAAACGAAACCAAATTACATCAGCGAGGATTCCCTGGTCATCACCGCCCTGAGTCCTAATTCACCGCTTCTCATATTGACTTCGGGAAAGCGGACGGGGTCTTTCCGAGCTCCAGCGAATAATTTGTAGCCTATTTCGCATGTAATCTGCTGTTCTGTTCTAGACGGGCGACTGTGGAGCTGTGCCTGTTTACACAGAGGTCTTAGGCACTGAAGGAGGTTCATCTAACCCCTTGGACGGCTCATGCACTGTGTCTTTCCAGGGTCATTGGCTTGGTCTTCTTCGTGAACAGCTCGGATGGACATCGGACGATGGGGTAGTGCGTCTTGGGGAGCAGAGGGCGCGGGGGTTTCGTTTCAAGTCACGCTGCCTTCGTGCGGCTACATCTCTGTTGCCAAGGGACCGTCTGCAAGGTTCATTCGGCAACTCGAGCCCGAGGCAGACCTCTCTCAGCGCTTGCAGCCGTTCCCCAAAAACGTGCAGGTCCCGGTTTTTCTTGGAGTGGCGGATCTCGGGACATGGGACATGCGAATCATTATTTCCGTGTATGCACGGGGTACTGCACACTAACACGCCAGATAGTCATCGACGTCGAACAGGCTGCGTTGGTAGGATCCTCCACGGCCTGGCCCTCTCGCCCGTGGTGCCCGATAAGAGACCAGGCTGGTAGGGAACGCTGACATCAGTAAAACCATAGGCCAGGCCGGTTCGAAAAAAGGTCAAATGCATTTTCATGCAGGACGGTATTTTGGCACCCAAGATGATTCTACAGGTTCTGCAGAGCTAAGGCCTACCATGTTTACGGAGTAACAAGAGAAGGTTACCGATAGTGTCACGGCTCAGATCATCGCACAGTGTGGTTTGCAGCATACAGATTCGTCACTCACTGCTCGTAGTCTGGATCTCGACTAAGGCTAGTGCAGTAAAATTACCCATGAGGCGTCATTAACGAGTCAATGCCTTTAAATGCTCAGCCGCTTAAATATTAAAATCCGGCGCACTCTATATTCCCCCCATCCCGCCAGACCTCTTACTTAGCACTTAATGAAAGAAAATAAGGAGAAAGAAGGTGCAATCACACCCTAGTTTATCGAAACTACACTACTAGCGTCATGCCTACTTGCAAAAACCTCTATTGGTGGAATGCCCAGCGGTCTTGCTTTCTCAACTGTTTTCCAGAACTCTTCCTCATTCTCAATTTGAGCGTTTCTGACCCCATCTGATATGTTTACCCAGGACATCTGATTCTCGACTTGCCAACTCCATTGTTTCTCAAAGCTTCGCCGCAACAAAAGTTTATACAGCGATCCCACAAATGGACCGTTGAGGGTTGAAGAGTAGAATGATTGCAGTACAATCACCTCAGCGGCCGCTCTGACCATCCATTGCTCGTCCTCCAGTTGTGCTGCTATATCGGTGATAATTATCTCAGGTAGGTTCGACTGTCTACCCAAAGCTTCTGCGGCGCTGCTCCTGACAATCCAGTCCTCATCTTCCAGCCGTGCTGCTAAAGAAGTGATCATCATATCGGATAGGTTTGACTGCCTACCTAAAGCTTCTGCGGCGCTGCTCCTGACACTATCGTTCTCGTCTTCTAGCCGTGCTGCTATACTAATAATGATCGTCTCTAATAGGTTTGACTGTCTACCCAAAGTTTCTATAGCACTCCTCCTGACATTCGTACCCTCGTCTTCTAGCCGTGCTACTATAGTAGTGATAATTATCTCGGATAGGTTCGACTGCCTACCTAAGGCTTCTGCGGCACTGCTCCTGACGGTGCAGACTTCGTCTTCTAGTCGTGCTGCTAAAGTAGTGATGGTCATCTCGGATAGGTTTGACTGCCTACCCAAAGCTTTTGCGGCGCTGCTCCTGACAAACCAGTGCTCATCTTCCAGCCGTACTGCTAAAGAAGTGATCATCATATCGGATAGGTTTGACTGCCTGCCTAAAGCTTCTGCGGCGCTGCTCCTGACAATCCAGCTTTCATCTTCCAGCAGTGCTGCTATAGCAGTGATAACTAGCTCGGGCAGGTTTAACTGCCTACCTAAAGCTTCTGCGGCGCTCCTCCTGACGTGCTTGTCCTCGTCCTCCAGTCGTACTGCTATAGTAGTGATAATCATCTCAGGCAGGTTCGAATGCCCACGTAAAGCTTCTGTGGCGCTTTTCCTGATGTCCTTGTCCTCGTGCTCCAGCCTTGCCATCAGGGCTGTGAGGATCACCCCGGGTAGGTTCGATTGCATACGCAACGCCCATACGGCGGCCTTTCTGACATTACTATCCTCGCTCTTCAGCTGTGAAACCAGGGCTATGAGGATCCCCTCATGTAGGTTCCGTCGGCCTTGCAACGCCTCCGCCGCGGTCATTCTGATATTGCTATCCTTGTCATATAGCTGTGCCACCACAGCCGTGACAATCGCCCTAGGTATATTCGATTGGCCAAATAACGCTTTAATGGCGGCCGCTCGGATGTCACTATCCTCGTCCTTTAGCCGTGCCACCAGGGCTGTGAGGATCGCCTCGGGCAGGTTCGATTGGACAAACAACGCCCCTGCGGCGGTCTTTCTGACATTGCTATCCTCGTCCTCTAGTTGTGCTCCCACAGCCGTGATAATCGCCTCGGGTAGGTTCGATTGGCTAAACAACACTTGGATAGCGGCCGCTCGAATTTCACTGTCCTTGTCCTCAAGCCAGGAAGCTGCTATTTCAATGATGGGGGATGGGATTGTTGGTCGTCTCATTAGCGACTTCAGAATTATGACCTTCACGTGAACGGAGCCACCTTGCAAAGTGTTGTGCAGCGCTTGCTCTGGAAACTCCACTTCACTTGCTAGGTGTGCACTCCTTCCGAAGTCACACTCGAACAAAAGCCAGCGCGACAGTTTCTCTTCCAGCTTCCCTCTGAGCGGCATCTTCATCGAGACTTCACTCAGGCAATGCATGACCAGCCGTTGGTGCGTAGGCCCCAGGAGGTCGAGCGGCTCCTCTTCGATCACATCAAACAATCTTTCTGCCATCTTCTCAGCATCGAGCAAGCCGGCGACGAAGCGCCACAGGATGTCGTAACGTGCCGTATATTTGTGTTGAAGAAGAAACCTATGAGGATTGGTGTCGATCCTCCTGGTCCCTTTATTGAAGTCTAGATATTCAAGCTTCTTGCCCTTCTTCCACTGTCGTACAAAATACCGAGCCGCAAAGTACTCTTGAAAGGTCAGGTGTAAGAAGTGATAGCTTTGGCTCCGCTTGTTTGTCGAGGGGTTTGACGTGCGTAGGAAAGAAAGACTTTGGAGCCTCTGGTCGAGTCGGAAATTCTTCTCGCAAGGTTTAAAGTGCTTTGATATGGCGTCTCGATGCGCTGGCTGAAAGTCGATCACATTGCTGCATAGCCCACTAAAGGCGAGGTGTTCAAGAAGCTTCTCTTCAGCCTCAATATAGCCCTCAATCTCTGATGGTTGAGATCCCCAGACAGGTTTGCCGAGGTTCTGGGCATCCTTCTTTCACAAGCGTTGCGTAATGGCGCTGTAAACGGCGGTCATGGTGTCTGGTATATTGTCGCCACTGAAGCCTTCCTCCGGTGTGCAGTCTTCGCCCCAAGTGAAGCAGAGCGCATCCAACTGGATCGGGATTCGGACGAGGTCCTGGATGAGCCAATGATGTTGAAGGAAGGCCTGAATCTTGCTGGTCTTTTGTGGATCGGGAAAGGTCTTTTGGAGATACTCATTTACTTGATCTGGGTAGAATCCGATTGTTTCGAATTCGAGATCGGAATTGATGAGCGAAAGGCTTGTATGGGGACGAGACGTGAAGATGATGTTAGGCCGATCTAACAAAAATTGGAGAAACACAAACATGTCGTGGCCATTTTGCAAGCCCTCTGAGACTTCATCCAGACCATCGAGGACAAACAGCGTTCTGCAGTACTCGTTGGCGTCTAATGTATCCCACAGCTCCTTGGCGAACTCCTTACCTTTCGGAATTTGAGAGAAGTACTCCTGGAGAAACAGACCTTGGAGATTATATCCCTCCTTAGGCTCTGGTTTAAGGTTTCGTAAAGGTATCCATAGTATGCGGTCGAATAAGTCCTCCCATACGTGATGATGGATGAAGTCATGGACAATCCTTTTACACAAGGTTGTCTTCCCCACTCCAGCGCGCCCTCGAATGAGGATTCGTCTGGGTTTCGTCGTGCCGTCGCGCCCTTGGCGTAGATTGAAAATCGTCGGCAACTCGACCTGGAACTTCTTGTCTGGTGTGTGCACCTTGAGTCGAGCGGAGAGTGAAAACGGAGAGGATCTTTTCTCCGAGCGGTCCTCACCCTTTTCGGACTGCTCCACGATGGCGAGATTGATGTAGCACTGATCCATTGACAACAAGTCGCCTGAGAGCCGTTCAATCTTGAGTCTCTCCGCATCATAGTGTTTGTTGTGTATGAAGACGTCGGCTTGCTCAAGTAGAGTCTCCTTGCGAATCTTTCCGAGAATCTCATGGATCTTTCCAGCAACCCTTCTGTAGTCCGTACATTCAGGATCGCGGAATTTGTTCATCAGGGCGTGAGGCCGATCGAGCGGTAGCGGTTCCAGGACCATCTGCAGAGCTGCAGAGGGTTTATCAACCAGCTGACGGGCATTAGTCATGGCATGAGTCGTATTTCACAATGCTTACTAGTTTTTCCTGGCGAAACCAGACTGGTAGCCAGGGAAACACTTTGCGCGGCAGACTCGACTTTCCCTTCTCGTAGAAGTTGAGCACCTCACAGGGATGCTCTGTGTTCTGACAAAGTTGAGTGAACTTGCGGACAAGTGCGTCGACATCAAAAGTCGGTCCCTTGACGCTATCGAGCAACCTGTTTACTTCTCGGCCTTGGATAGAAGCCCAGGCCTTCAGCCCCGGCTCTGCCCAGGCTGCTACGTCTTGGAATGAAGTCCCTCCGAACGGTGTAGCAAGGAAGATAATGCCACGTGTGGCTCTTCTGAGAGGGTAATAATTGCTACTTTTGCTATCAGCGTTCACAAGAGCTTGCATCAAAATGATGCCACCGAGACACGACGCGATGAAGAAAATCGGTCGGTCTTTCCTCGCGTCGCTCGTTGTCAAAGGCCGACCTTGGATATCATTGAGCAGAAATTGAGCATACTCTTCAATTCTCTTCTGGACCAGGTCTGAGGGTTGAAGCAGGTCGGCAGGCCAGTCGCATGTGAAGATGCGGACCCGTTCTAGTGCCTTTGGGAGCATGTCTGGATGCTGCAGCCAGTTGACCCATTTGGCTTTGTTCCTAGGGTCTCTGGGGTCTTTCCATGTCCATGTGTCCGGCGATCTCGTGTCGAGGCCGTGGATGGCAATGATGTCGATGTCGGTGTCTGTCTCGGTCCTATCGGGGTTGACCTGCGAGAGACGAACGCGTTGCGTGTATTGTGTCGTACCTTTTGAAATGTGCTCCACCGGAGCCGATGACGCGGGTTGGGAGAGGGCGAAGGTGAGACGGAGCCAAAGACAAGCGACAATAGCACCAGCCAGGAGACAGATAGCGGTTGTCAGTCCGGACAAGGACACGCCCTGGTTGAGGATGGCAGACATGATAACTCAGCTACCGACAGAGCCAGCTTTCGCGACCGAACCCGGCAATCGTACACGCAGTTGATGTTGTGTTTCGGCCGACGTAAGCGAGAACGCGAAGTGTGCTCAGTACCTCTTCATATGTGATGGTAGATGGTGATGTGCCAGAGGAGTGTTTGGCATCGATCACTGTCGTGGACTGGTGAAGTGGTAAAGCGCACCATGTCTTGAATGGAGATATCCGACCATTTCTCTGAGATTCGCGCTCAGCGGGGTTGGGAAGTAGCCCTGTCGGCGCCACGGCGTGTCTACGTCCAATCATCCCGATCCGCGCGACTGAGCAGTGACGAGGCAGTGACAAGGCGCAGTCGCAGCCTGGTTCGCGCACCGCAGGCCAGCAAGCAGAGACTCCAGACTGTAGCGTCAAGTTGCGCTAAGAACGAGGACGGCAGGTCTCTGGGAGCCCCCAATTGCGTCAGGCAGACGGGAGAGGCACGCCAAGATAGCCGAGTCAAGTCTCCCACGGTGATGATCACTCACAGTTTTGACTAACAGCAGTCCTCCACTTCGGCTCCGGCTCCGGATGACTTTGGCTGAACATCAACCCGTCCCGGCCGGGCAACTAGCTCCCGTCTCCCCGCTCATCCCATATGGCTCCGCAGACGCCCGCTATGGCCGGTCTGCTGGTAACTCCATATCGCAGTGTCAAACCTTGTAATAAACTGGCTCACAGTTCACAATGACTATTAAATGCCATGCATTGGGATGACCATTTCAGCTTGTCACTGCATGGTATAGCCACGTTTTCTTCGCCCAGCCTCTTTATCGCTTCCGCTCCGCCCCTTTCACACCGCTTCCAAATTTTCCACCTTGTTAACAGCCTCGCATTCACCAGACGGCTCAGCGCCTGCCCCCGGAATAGTCTTCTGCTCTCATCTAACTCCAGAACGCCACATCGACGTTAAATCGGTCTAGAACAACTACAAAATTGGGTGATTCGAGGCTAGCGATGGCCTTGGCACAGTTTTGATCCGCAAACAGGTGCACGCACAAGTTATGGGCGTTTCCCCGCAGGTATGAGGGCGTCCAACTTCCCACACCGTGTTGGCACAAAATTCCGATTGATAATGCGAGTGAAAACTTCCTTCCTGTTCATTAGCATTGACAAAGTACGTTCAATATGCGGGCAGCCTTTCCAAGTGCTTGTTCTTACGCACGTTGAAAATATTTAATTTTGTTGCATGGCAAGCATCCTATACCCTACCTAATGGATTTGTCTCTAATCCGATGCGCTAACCGTCTTTGTCTAATCCTCATTCATGGAGAATAAAGATCTGAAAGACGGCCAAGAAACTTGTTGTGATGATTTCGAGTTCCGCGGACCTTTCAACTGCTTACTGCTTGAGGGCGTAGTGGACGGAGCCAACCTCGCTGCTGGTTGGTCAACGGAGTTTTCGACTTGATTATTGCTGATTGGATTCGAGGTTTCAGTTAAATGTAGACCCAGGGGTAGCCAGAAATTTTCTGGAACTTCTTTGCGTTCTGTAGGGATCGGTGACGCCAGGAGTGATGAACCCGTCGCGCCAGAGCTACTCTTGTCCACCGGTGCCCCCATTGACTCCAGTAATGATGCATATCGGTCTCGAGCCATCTCGATAGTCCGCAGCATGTTTTCAGACTCTGGATTAGGCCCGGAGCTATTGATTTCTTCGGAGCATCGCTGCAGAGCCCATTGGACTACAGCTCTATCAATAGAGGCACCTAAGTCGCCTAATGCCTGTTGGCTACTCATTGCCGGGTTCTCCATGACTTCTGGGATATTTTTGACTAGCCCACAGATTTTCTGCGTGATGCTGGATAACTGCTTTTGACTTTCGATTTTATTGCTCGCCTTTTTGATCATAGGAAATGTCAACGAAGACCCAAAGTCGGATCCAAAGGCGCATTCGACCTTGTCCAACAACGTCTTCCACGGCTGCTCACGGAAACGCTCACCGTATGCGTTTTTATCGTCGGCCGGCATAGCATCCAAAGAGAGCTTGAGTTCTGGGGTTTTGAACGAAACCATTTCGGCCTTGACCGTGTCAAGAACTACTTTCTCAAGATGAATCGAGCTTTTCTCCACTTCAGCTGCATGAGAATCATTTGCCGCTGTCCCATGGGATGTCTCCCACCCATTATCGTAAATGCGCCTTTGAAGAGTGCTTGGTTTGGCTTGTAGAGCCGGTTTGAGGTCCTCTCGGAGGAGCGGCTTGTTGTTTTCCCGCCTATCCATAATCACGGCTGGACTGGGATTAAGCCAAGCAATGACGTGAGTCATCACTTGCGCCATGATCCTCCCTTCTTCTTTCGTTGTACTGAGAAGCTTTTGAACATCTGGAAACAACGTGCCGCGATGCTGAGAAATGTAGTGATATAGAGCGCGATAGGCGCTGTCGCTCATTTCTTTGAGAAAGCCTCTGTTACGTCGCAAAGATGCGTGACTCGTTCTTTGGGCTGAAGTATCAAGCTCATTTAGTTGCCCGGGATAAAAGAGATTATTGACATCCATGACTGAGTATCCGATAGGCAATGTGGCGACCATTTTGGCCCAGTCTGTAGCGTATATATTGCTGGCAGAATCTCCAGGGAGGTTTCTGAGTGTATTCAGGACCTGCTCAAATGTTGAAAACCAGTACTAGACGCATATGTATCAGTATTTTCATATTTCTTGCTCAGTAAGAAGAGTCAAGCTCACGGTGTCAATTCGACAACTGGCCATCCAATCGAAGGTAGAAATGTTAAACGTAGCTCTTCCAATCTCTGCTTCACACCAACGAGTAATCATAGATTTCCAACGGGTATTCTTCCACAGCGTCACAAGTCGGCTTATGGGGAACCTGTCATTGCTGTTAAGCCGCAAGATGTCCAGCACATGCTTCTCTACAATTGCCTTTCTGCCTTGAAACAAAGTTTCGTTCTGGCTAGCAGCCAAAACCAGCTGCATCCATATCTGGCCGTGGCTATCGGGCAGCAATGGATTTTGACGGTTAACACGCAGTTTAATATCCAGGTCAAGCGGGAGACTATCTGAATATTGTTAGTTGTTCCTTTTAACTACGATCGTCCAACCCTTTCTCGGTTGACTAACCTTGGTCATAAAAATTGCAAGTCCACCATAGTTCATCGTCGCCTGCTCCGGTCTGCTTTACATACTGATGTAGCGCCTCAATCCGATGCTGACCCGCCATCACCTCCACCTTTTCGCCACAATTGACATTCGACCAAGCGTGAAATGACAAGACTTGGGTTGACTGTGGGTCGCGTTCTGTTCCTTCAAGATGGCTCATAATGCGTGCGACTGCTTCAGCGCTGCATTGAACGAGCAGGTAATTCTCTTCTGCATTTCGCTCTAAGCTATCATGTTTGAAGATGCGGCAAAGTTTGGCCACGTGCTGACGATTCACATGCCTGTTCGTCCCCCTTTTCCAGGTACAAGTGAGAGCATCGAGGGGTATCTTGGCTGTGGCGAGTCGATAGCTTTCGGCCTGCTGTCGAGGAGAAGCAGCATCATGAAGCTCTGATTCAACAGATTGCAGCGCTTGGTGGCGTTGCCGCTTTGATACCGTACTGGAATCTATAGGTTGATCGCCATGGGGTTTGCGCTTCATCCTGAACGACGATAACATATGGACACTGGTTCAAGGAGTAAGCAATGAAGTGAGTGAATCTCCCCTGCACAACGTGATGCGGGAACGGTTTAACATGTGCTCACGTAAGCATATGATCCGTCGGCGTTTTCAAAGGCCGTTCCCACCTTCAACCCCAGGGCTAGAGGTGGGGCTTCAAGCTAAATAAGTCAGTTTATTGGAGACGTTCAATGATCATTGTCCGCGATGAAATTCTATTATGGCATACTGTATTTGTTTTGATACGAGTGAGCGGGATGATGTAAAACGCAGGGAATCCGTAGTTGCAGATAGCTTGCCCGATAAATCGATCTCATTACGACACAGCCAGGCGTGACAAACTCCCCGCCTGTTAGCCCGGGGATGTTAATGCTGAAAACATATTTAATGCGCTTAGTCGGCCGTTCAATATCTTTGGGCGGAAGCCTCCATATCCAAACTTCGTCTTTTTGGACTGGATATATCTCACGCCCGTCGAAGGCCTCAAAGTGAACACGCAAACTTGACATGGATCGGTTACAGAACATTGCTATCGCCGGAGTAAGATGACTGAATTGTTATGCTGGGATAAATCGAACCGCTAATACGCTTCAAGGCCTCAGGCAACATTGGAAAGGTGGTGGTCAAGGAGCTTCTGGCCTCTGGCTTCAATGTTACAGCTCTACAAAGACCATCTTCCTCCGCCACCTTCCCTCCAGGTGTCAAGGTCAAAAAGGTTATATATGACTCTTTCGACTCTTGGAGGGTGGCTCTTGAAGGCGAGGACGCGGTTATCTCGTTTCTTGTACCGCCTGCAACCGATTACCAAAACCTCGCGGCGGATGCTGCAATTATCTCAAAGGTGAAGCGGTTTATCCCATCAGAATGGGGTATGGACACGACGATACTAGGCGACACACTTTTCGGCACGTTGTTATCAGACAAAACAAAGACCCAAGCTCATTTGGCGAGGCTATCCGAGCAAAATGGCTTCTTCTCGTGGACGGGTATCTCTACCGGATTGTGGTTTGACTGGGTACGTTGAGGTTTTCATTCTTCGTGAATCCTTGTGACGTTTAGACACGGTGCCATATGATGCTAACTATTTTTGAAGGGGCTGGAAAACCTCTCACTTGGCTTCGACATCAGAAACAAGATTGCAGAGATCGCTGACTCAGGAAACGAAAGATTTCAGACATCGAACCTGAGCTTTGTAGCCAGAGTCGTGGTTGAAGTCTTGGGAAATCCCGATCAAACTGCTGATAGGTATATTACCATTGCCTCGTTTAACATCTCCCAAAGAGAGATTCTCGCTCTTGTGGAAGATATATCAGGAGAGAAGTGGACACTTAGCCCTTACAGGGTTGATGAGGCCCAGAAGATTGCCGAAAAAGCGTTGGAAAGAGGTGATTTTGAAAATGCCTTCTTCCCTTTGTTACACGGCCGACTCCTTAGAGATGGCGCTGCATTGGCGCTCCAGCCTGGGGATAACTTTGCTACGGATGTGTTGGAAATCCTGGAAGAAAGCCCAGCCGATGCCATTAAGGCATGGCTCAGTCAAGCAAAGTAGAATGATGTGATGCGGAAAGCTGGGTCGTGAGCCTCAAGCTTATGCTCCGGTCTGAGGCATCAGGCCTCGTACGGCCACGTGGAGTCGAGCTCTTACGGCTCCGGCCCCAATGACAATTAGATAGATCATCAATCTTTACACACATCTTCTAAATGCTCCCACTCGTATGACCTCAGCAACCAACCAGATCCCAGACCATTTCGATAACGCAGAAGCTAACGCCTACTCCGTGTCCCCTCATACTATCAACCTCAGGCAAGGAACACAAATAAAGTGTGACATCATTCCAAGGAGCGCGCTTGACCGCATTTCCTTATCTTATGCCTCGACGCTGATCGCCGTTTTACCCTAGTCTAGCCTAGTGTATGCCCAGATTCGCAAACGCCTGTCTCCATGCTGCGAAATGTGATTGTCCAAGGCATTTTAGGGACACTTTAGGGACATTCTCAGGGAGACACCACTAAATAACCTTCTAAGCACGCTATGAACAGTGTTCAGCGATCCCTGGCACCTTTCGACAACTGAAGCGACGCTGGGAGGGGCTGGGACTTGACCGTCAGCAGCTCTAAGCGAGCCCCCACATGGTTGTAAACGGGCCCTTGTGGTTTTACTAAGGGCTGAAGGGGTATAGCTAGCTACGTTAGAGGGAAAACAAACACAAGGGGAATAATGCAGCTCTCCTACAGTAATATATTATGGATGCCTTATGCATTGCCTGCGATCTCAATCTGACATGACTGATAAAACCGCCCTCTCTCCCCACTGCTTACTATGAGAACTTTTCCTTTCAAAACAATTCAAATTGACCATGGATGCTTTGAGGTGGTTTTTTAGGCTGCAGCCCAGGTGGATACAGCCAGCCGCTGTTGAGACTGACGATGTCTTCCCCGTCCACTTCTTCGACGACACAAAAACATACCGATCCATGATTGTCACGTGGACTCTCCGCTTCAACGACGCACTCGACCCTGAAAAACTACATGATGGACTTGTCCAATTGCTGCAGATTGGAGATTGGAGAAAGCTTGGTGGCAGACTTCGATTAACAGTGAGTATCCGCGTCCCCGGTCGTGTTGGCCAACGGGAGTAGTTGTCCTAACTCGGCCAGACCGACGGCAAGCTTGCGCTTCATGTCCCCAAAGAATTCACCCCCGAAAGACCCGCAGTGCGCTTCACTCATCGGGCATTTGATGTGACCATAGACGAACATTCAGTCGGCCGCCAGCTGCCTAAACCGACTGGAGACAACCCATCCGTCCAATCAGACTTGAGCCCTTTTCGCATTTTTACGGCGAGGGAAAATGCACCAACCAAGCTAGACGATCTTTTGTACAGCGATGAACCGCAGCTGTCTCTGCACATCACTACCTTCAAGGATGCGACACTCGTATCTCTCCTGTGGCCACACACTATGACCGGTGCATTGGGTCGTGCTGAGCTCATAACCGCCTGGGGACTGGTGCTAGCTGGTCGAAAAGACGAGGTACCCGAGCTCCGAGGTGCACGCGAAGATGTCCTCGATGGAGTTGGAACCTCCTCTGATCCCGATCCGGAGCCCTTTATTCTAGAGCCCAACCGGCTCAAAGGATTTGACCTGCTCAGGTTTGGCTTCAACTTTGTATGGGAACTCATCTTCGGCCCCAAAATGACGACCCAGATGATGTACCTCCCATCTGTATTCGTCTCACAACTTCGACAGCTTGCAATTGATGATCTTAAAGCGATTTCAGGAGAGGTCGACCCTCCATTCATCAGCGAAGGTGACGTTCTTTCGGCATGGGCTACAAGAATGGTTGCGAAGACCCGGGCCAAAAACCGACCCATCATCGTTATCGGTGCTGTTGATATTCGATCTCGTCTCAAGACAGCGTTTCAGTCTGGAGGCACGTACATACAGAATCTTGCGTTCGGCACATTTACCCTATTCAAGGCTCGGGAAGCCTCAGATATCTCTCTCGGAGAGGTTGCCTATAAATTCCGCCGCGACATTCTCGAACAGATCACGGAGCCACAGATCAAAACGCTGATGCGTGGAATGCGAGCCTCTGGTTCAGGTGCTCCGCCTCAGATGTATGGCGAGACAAATTCTCTGCTTGTGGTGGTTAGCAACTGGACCAAAGCCAACTTCTTCAATATCATCGACTTCTCTCCAGCCGTTGTCAAGAGCTTTCCAGTAGACGGGCAAAAACATCAGCCAGGCAAAATTGTTTACCAACATTCGCATTTGATGGTCACAAGCCCCATGGCACGCAACCTACTCAATGTATTGGGCAAGGATTCGCAGGGAAATTACTGGGCCACAGGTACATTTTCAGCGGACTGGTGGGTGAAATTAGAAGAGGAGATCAAAGCTATTCTTTCAAAAAGAAAGGATTGAAAAGGATCGAGTACCCATAGGCATTGTTGACTGCCATCAGCGATGATGGCGAAGTCTTGACCATCAAAAGAACTTGACTAGATCCCGTATTTTCTCGTAACTATGATCGTATCTGCTTACTCACCGCGCAATTGAGTCTTATTTCCACGCTGTGCAGAATGAAAGAAGCATGGTCTATTGTGTTTGTTAGATCATTGACCTATAGCACGGCATCCTCCGTATCAGGCCAGCAATCAGCGATCTTGCCATCGTCTTGGATCGCCAGAACGACAGAACCCTCTCCTCTCAAAGGGTCACCCTCCCACACAACGAAATCTCCCTTGTAATGTTGGCCCGATACCCCTTGGTGCGCATCAAGGGTTGTACTTGTTCCAAGAATAGCATCGATGTTCGTAGATACCAGGGCGATTGCTTGTTTGTCACTCAGGCCAGCATACTTTCCGGCCCACCGGCCTTCTTGTGCTAGGCCGTGGACTTTGGAATCGCTAGCCACTGCCAAACCCAGCAAAACTCCAGCTTCAAGGAGAATCTTGGCTGGGGGTTCTGTTTGGGGTGGCCCAACAAGGGCATTCTTCTTCTCCCAACTGGTTGGGCCTCCGCGGTTACCAGTCAGAATGACGGGGATTCCTGCATCTGCTAGAGGCTTCGCGATCTATTTCCAGGAGTTAGTTCAAGCACAACACCTAGAATGGTAGCAAGATTTGAGAAACTTACGAATGGTGCGCCATGACCGCCGTAGATAATGAGGTTTATCGAGGGGAAGTCGCGCTTAACGAGAATCAACTGAGAAATGTCGTCCTAGTCAGACTCATTAGTCTGGGCTTCTGTAGTCAAATAAATAAATCATGCCTACCTCGTTGTAAGCCTCTACCACCAATGGAAGGGATCCGTTTGCAGCTTGTGCGTAAACACTGTCGCTCTCGGTTTTCGCTATTTGACCCGCTTGGAGTAATTGTCGCAGGCGCTCAATTCCGGAAGAAACAGTGGGTGTATCGTCACCTGAGAGGTTTTAGTCAACTGACACTCACACATGGTGACAGAATCTCGGGCTCTCACCTTTGGCCGATTGTCCTACTGCGAGATGAAGAGCAACATCGTCCTTCCAGATGCCGCCATCCAGGATTGTGGCATTCTCCCCTAGGCGCAATCCAACGCTAACACCTTGAATGATACCACCTCCAAAGAGAGGTGCAGTTACGGCCTTGGTTATGCCGCCAATCCTGGCCCTCGTAAAGGCTCTGCCATGGAGATGGACACCGTACTTGGCAAAGTGGACCCTCTTTTCTTCGTTCAGGGCATCTCCAGCGCTTCCAGTCTTTCCATCCCCCGTGGAGCCTTCGGATGGGATTGATTGGATTCCGAGCTTGTTTCCGAATGCGACTAGGCCAGGAGTAATGTAGCCCTGCTCAAGTGCTATTTTCATGAAACCACCTGCGATGCCTTCAGATAGGCAAGCAGATTCTCCACCGAGGCAGGTAATTTGGCCATCCTCAACCACAAGGACGTAATCTTCAACATCTTCTGTCGAGACTAAAGGAGTGTCGATCAGCACCTTCTGAATACCAGTGAATACAATATTCGACCGTGGGTTCTGGGTACTGGCGCAGATGTGTCCTTTCAGTTCTTCGGCGATGGTTGGTCGAACCGCCGGCGCCTTTTGAACGCCCACAGCTTCCAGGTTATTGATCTTGGACTCAATACTGTTGGTTACAGCGCCCAGAACATCTCGGCCATCGATGAATACTTTAGTGGGAGTTGCTCCAACCTGGAGAGGATGATCATCCCAAATAACCAGGTCCGCATCATAGCCCGCACGGGCGTATCCAATTCTGTGACCTTGTTGTATCGACCGAGCGGGGATTGAGGTAACCGACTGTAAAGACTTGTCCTCTGGCAGACCGAAAGAGTGCGCGACGGCTGCTTGATAGCTATAAGTTCAGAGTTAGAAATAATACGCCAACTAATAATCTGCCATGCACTTACGCAAGGTATTTCGCAAAGTTCCCCTCGCCAGTGTGGTCCTGCAAGCTGCAGTTAGTCACGAATGTTCAACACATAATTTGGGCATCATACTGATTTGAACGCGACTGGAAGTCCATGGTCATTCAGGATCTTCCCTCCGCGAAGGTTGGCATCGTACGCCTCAGCCTTGAACAGTCCATTCTCTGCAAAAGTGGCAATCGTGATGTTTCTGAACCGTATTAGCACTGACAGCATGTTGAAAGAAGAACAACCTACTCTTCAAGGCGCTTTAAAAATTCAGGAACCTGCCAAGCTTCCAAGGCGTGATGGAACGCCTGGGGGTGTACGCCAAACTCGTGAAGCACCGAGAGCATGCTCTCAAAGTCTTCTGGCTCGTAGCAATGCACGTTGATGTTGAGCTCTCCCCTCAAAAGTGCAAGAGATGTCTCGAGCTTCAATTCGTCTGGACGCTTTCCTTGAGCGTCGAGGAAATTAGAGACACGGCGAGCCTTGGAGAAGCTGGCTCCCTCAATGTCAAAAGCCGCTTGGCACCACGCATCCTGGCGCTCCCTGAGCTCTTGTGCTTGCTCAAGATGTTCGCGCAAGAGCCAAGCGAGTCCAAGCCTGCTGTTGTGATAAATGTTTTTGGGGTTCTCTCCACAAGCCATCTTGAGATATCTTTGTCGGCTGGTCTCCGGGAGTCCGTGGTCTAGGAGTAGCTCCTCAACCACAGGCTCGCCATCTTCTCCCGGTACCGGGAGGTTCTTGACGACGTATGCCTCGCCACCTACAATGTTTGCTGAACCGGGTAGAATCAGCGACGAAGTGACTCCGCCGGATGCGATGATTTTGATCGCAGGGTCGTAGGGCTTGAATGCATCTAAAGCGCGCACGAAAGGGGTGATGGGCCCCATCAGTGGCCGTTCGCTGATGTCGCTCGCGGCTGATAGCCCAGGGAAGGGAAGCAATAAGTGGTGAGAGTGCATGTCCACAAGGCCTGGCGTGACAAACCTCCCGTACGCATTAATAACGTGGGCGCCATCAATGGCCTCCTCGTTTGCGGTTGTTGGAGTCACCGAGCGGATAATACCAGACTCAAAGGCGATATCGAACGCTCCCTCCAGAGTGTACTCGCCGTCAAAGAGGGTTGCATTCTTTATGACAATGAGGCTCTGCTGGCCAGTAATTGCATTCCATCGAAGGTTCTGTCGGTCTTTGGACGGGCTCCTGTCATTTTGCCCGATTCTGTTTCGTGTTTCGTAACATTTGTCGAGACCTTTGCTAAATGCATCCTGGGTCGTCGGTGCTGAGCGGGCGACGAAATCGCCAATAGCATCGAGATGAATCAATGTTGTGAAACCTGCCACAAAAATGAGGAGAAGTGTCCCAACAAGTCGGCGCCGACGGCGCAGAGACCTGCGTGTCGATGGTTGCGCATCACTGTATGGAGGGGGCTCCAGGGACAGAATACCGCTCTTCGTAGCCATGTTCAATCCTTGAGAAGCCGTGCAAACACACACGATACCAAAAGCAGTTATCAGGTGTTGGAACTCTGACCTCTGGGACAGCCACCAAGTTCTAGCACAACGCGATAAATGGTTTTACTGATCGGGGATTGCGCAAGCAGTGTCAATGCACCCGCCTAAGCGTGTCTGCGGCGCAGCCAACTGCCAAATGGGCTGCGAGGAGCGTTGCGCGATTGCGGGTCGTCCATACGTCAATCGGTCGACACCAAAGAGGCCATTTAAATCCGGGTCGAAGTGGAGCGATCTTCGAAGGCCGAACGGCTGGAACCGAAACCGAGCATCACATTGTGCTTCGGAGATTTCATCTGCCCACCGAGGCTTCAGCTCCACACGGACGCAGTCTCCGTAAGGTTAATTTCGTGGTTAAATCGGATCCTCTCGATCATGGTTCTTTTGCAGATTCCCGAAACATCTCCGCCTTGCCATTACTAACACTTTGATCGGACTGGACGACATTCACATGCGCCGCTGAAGGGCGGAACCAGCGATGTAGACGCCATAGTCTGGCATATTCCGTTATCGAATGAACACCTAGATGTGGCAGACAATAAACCTGCTTTAAATTATTTTCCCAAACTGTAACCAAAGGTGCTGTGAACCATCGATAAGAGGAGACACGTCAATGCCAAAATACCTGCCACGGGTTGCATCCTATTCGGGTATATCATGGCCGTAAAGATAACGAACTACCACTCACCGCACCAACATCCTTGATCCCATCACACCTCGGCTGCGGGGTAACTCGGTCGACAGGGCCTCGTACATCGTTGACATCTCTTCGGTAAGACCGGGGCTTGTCCCAAAGTGGATAAATTAATCGCCATTGGCCCGGCCCATAGACTTAGCACGGATGCCAAGCCAAGAAGCATTAAAAGCCGTCTGCAATAGCCGGAGTTTACATGATATATCGTTATGTGAGCAAGGGCCTGCGCGGCTATGTAGTCATTCTGGGACATTCAGACCCCTGAGTACTTGTGTATTCGTTCTGGCACAGTGAGACGATGCATCGTGCCCGTGGCAAATGGCAGCTTGCGCGGCCTCGAAGTTCTCAGTTCCTGGACTTGTGCAACATCGCACGCAATAAAGTAAGAGAATGATATCTCTGAACACGTCCAAATCTGGAAATCGAAATCATGGCTGTATCGCGATTAAAATGACCTTGTTTGAGCTTCGTAAGGTATTCACGTATAAGAACCATCGTTGGCCTGCCAGCTTCGAATTCTTTTTTGTCACCGTTGTCTCATCCAGTATCTATCTTGTGAATCAGAGAAATACAGTAGTATTTCTTTTACAGCTTCTGTCGTTCTAGCTATCTGAATCAAGCTGAAACAACGCCCATGGCTGGATTATCGGAGAAAGCGGGTGACACCATCGACGTTGCGCCGGTGGTGTCGCCCAATGACCAGGTATTTACACATTATCCTCACGAACCACTAATTACAGACCTGCGAGTGGAGCGTTAATAAATTTTCAGCGCGATGACCTCGACATTAAACTGGAGGGTGAAGAGCTTGCAAAGTAATAGCTGATACCCCAAATGGAATGATTTTTCCTAACATTATCCTTTAGACGCTTTTCGGCTACCGTGGACGAGATCATTGCAGCCCAGGAACATGGTCGTACCCTTACTCTCGAAGAGACTCGCGAGGTAATACCTCTCAATCTTCTTGTGGCACCTCAAATACGCCTGCTGACCCTTTGACTTAAGCTTGCCCAACAAATTGTCGCCGCGCACTCGCGCGACCCAAACTTCCCGTCGGGTGCCTTGGAGCGCATGACTGAGTTTCTCGACAACACCGCACTTTTCGAATCCCCCGAGAAGCACGAGCGCACCATCGAAGAAGCCAAGATTGAAGTCTCTCTTCTCACCTCCAACAGCCCCTATGTCGAGGTGCGCGCTGTCGTTGACCCCTATGACGACCCGACTACTCCATGCAGCACCATCCGTTCCTGGGTTATTGGGTTGGGCTTCGTAGTCCTCGTCGCCTTCATCAACCAGCTCTTCAGCGTCCGTCAGCCAGGCATCAACATCGATGCCGCCGTTGTGCAGTTGTTGGCCTACCCAGTGGGAAAAGCTGCAGAGCGTTTTCTACCCGACGTTGGAGTCACGCTGTTTGGTGTTCGCCACAGCCTGAACCCGGGCCGCTTCAACAAAAAGGAGCACATGCTCATCTCTATTATGGCTAGCGTTGGCAAGACTTTGCCCAGTTCTAGATACATCAGTATGCCCCCTGCATGATCCTGGCCTCTTCTTGGAGACACACTAATGGCGATGCAGTCTTCACGCAGTGGTTGGACAAATACTTTGGTCAATCTTATGCGAAATCCTTCGGGTATCAGATTTTGCTTGCCCTTTCAACCAACTTGATGGGTTTTGGCCTAGCAGGTCTCTGCCGCAGATTCCTGGTCTATCCATCTTTCTGCTTGTGGCCCAAATCTCTCGTCACCATTGCATTGAACACCTCTCTACACTCTGGTGAGGCTGATTTCCTTACGACATCTATCCACAAATACAGCATGCTAATGAGTTCACAGAGGAGAATCATTCCGTCCTCGCCCCTTTCAAGAAAGTATTCAGCATCTCCCGATTTCGATTTTTCATGGTCGTTTTTGCTTCCATGTTTGTCTACTTTTGGTTCCCGGATTACATCTTCTCCGCCCTGAGCCTCTTCAACTGGATTGCATGGATTGCCCCAACCAACTTCAACCTCACTGCCATCACTGGGTCTAAAAAGGGCCTAGGATTCAACCCCTTGCCCACGTTCGACTGGAACATCGTTACACACGTCCATGATCCGCTCATTGTTCCTTATCACGTCACGATCAACACTTTCATCGGATGTGCGCTAGGTGGCTTCGTCATCATGGGAATGTACTGGACAAATGCTTACAACACCGGATACCTCCCCATCAACTCAAACACAATGTACAACAACATAGGCGAAGACTACAATGTCTCGCTGATTTTGGACGAACGCGGCTGGCTTGACGAGGAGAAGTACCAAGCCTACTCCCCTGTGTTCCTCGCTGGTAGTAGTCTCACCATGTACTACTTCTTCTTCGCAGTATATTCTGCTACCATCTCTTACGCCTATTTGTATCACCGCCATGATATCGTGTTGGGCTTCAAGAGTTTGGCCAGAAGCTTTAAGCAAAGGGGTACCGATGATTTCAAAGATATCCACACCAGGTTGATGTCTGTTTATCGCGAAGGTAGAATATCCCTGCTCCACTTACTCATAAACCCCATCTGACCTAAATCACAGTCCCTGAGTGGTGGTACTTTATGCTGAACATTGTCGCCGTCGTTTTTGGAGTTGCTGCAGTCGCCGGCTGGCCGACTAACGTAAGTCACTGATCATCACCCAGGTACAAGTGCAGATCTCTAACATAGTTTCGTTGCATATAGACCAGTGTCGGAGTTGTCTTTTTCGGAATTGGACTCGCCATCATTTTCACTATTCCCACCGGTATCATTGCGGCAACAACTGGTATTGAAGTCGAGTTCAAGTAAATAACTTTCGAGGCTACTATTCTGAGGTTCCTGTGCTAATATTTACTCAACAGTGTCCTTGCAGAGTTTATTGGAGGTGCATGGGAGCCAGGAAACGCTCTGGCCATGAACTTCTTTAAGTGCTTCGGGTAAGGATTCCTCTCAGCCGGAAAGCAAGTCAAGCCTGGCTAACATCAATTTCCGATAGCTATGTCACCACTGCTCATGCGCTAGACTTTGCGAACGACCTGAAGCTCGCGCATTACGTCAAAATTCCGCAACGCCAAACATTCTGGGCTCAGGTCATTGCCGTCTTTGTCTCTGCCTTTGTCTGCACAGGCGTCATGAACTTCCAGATCACAAACATTCCTGACCTATGCGAGTCGTAAGTCATTCTATTCATGATTACTGAGTGTTTCTAATAAATAGTGTCAAGAACTCAAAAGGACCGATTTACCTGTCCCGGTGTCAACTCATATTTCACCGCTGCTGTGCTTTTTGGCAGTCTCGGTGCCAAAAAGGTGTTTGGCGCTGGCGCTCAGTATACCACCCTCTTGTCTGCGTTCCCTGTCGGGTTTGCTATCCCTTTCGTCTTCTACTTTATCCAGGGGCGACTGTCTCGATCGCACTGGTTCAACAAGGCGCACCCTGTCATGTTCCTCGCTGGCGGTATCCATTGGTCTCCTGTAAGTGACTTCCATTCTACTTATAAATAAACTTGCTAACGTGTATCTACAGTACAGCATTGCGTATATGTGGCCTGCCGTCCCGCCTGCGTATATCAGCATGAAGTACCTGCGCACCCGATACCTCCCCTTCTGGTCTAAGTACAACTACGTCCTGTCTGCTGGTCTTTCGACGGGAATTGCTATCTCGGCTGTCGTTATCTACTTTGCTGTGAGCTATCATGGTTTCGAAATCGACTGGTGGGGCAACAGCCCCAACACTGGTTGTGAGGCTGAAACTTGCGTTCGGCTGACGGTGGCTGATGGTGAATATTTCGGACCTCGTATCGGTAATTTTGTTTAGGCCCTCCTTGACAGAATTGTCGACGCGTGAAATCTCCCACCACATAGCCAATGACCTCACGGTGGATATCAGACAGAATGGTTGCTTAATTACTGTCCAGAATTGATTTTTGTTTCATTACGCTATTGTGTGACCCAGTATACATCGAAGGAATCGGGCAACCACAACTGTCTCTGTTATAGCTCTTACCTTTAAGACTAATGCGGGATTGGGCCCTATTTATCAATGATAACACAAGTCTTTCTGTCCTTTTCTGACTGTTTTCGTGATCAGTATCAACCTAACAACTATTCAATACACTTAACTAAAGTGTGATGCCATCGTATTGAATAGATTTCGACCACTCATATCTATGAGGTTCTAAGCTACGACATTTATCGGCTTTCCTGATATCCAAGCCAAGACATTGCTCTCCAATGTATTGAGCAGGTTAACATAGGTTTCTTCAGAACACCACGCGATATGTGGGGTTGTAACCAGATTCAAATCTTTAACTTCGGGTCCAATCAACGGGCTGACTTCTTTGGTGACGGGTTCTTGAACATAGACATCGGTGGCCGCCCCGGCGATTTGGCCATCTTTTAGTGCTTTCACGAGGGCAGCTTCGTCAACTGTGCCACCGCGAGAAACATTGATTAAAACAGACTCTGGTTGCATCTGTAGAAATTCGGGCGTTGAGATGAGGTCGATTGTTGCGGGAGTCTTGGGAACAGAGACAATGAGGACTGATGCTGTGCGTATAACCTCGTCAAAATGTACGCGTCCATCAGAAGGTGGGTTGCCCTTGTGACCCGATAAAATCACCTTCATTCCCAATGCCTTTGCTATCAAAGCAATTTGCTTACCTGCCAGAAAAGAATATTAGTTACACAGCCGAGATGAGTAACGAGACATGGTTTTCTTAATCAAGGTGTAAAGGAAAAGAATTTGACTTTACCTAGAGCACCATATCCCAAAATACCAACAACTTCGTCTTTGCAGGTTCGTGGCGGCTTGCCGTTCGGGGTGTTCAGGATCTCATTCACCCGCAATCCCAGATTTGGCCATTCTGAAGCCTGGGTCAACTGGTGACTATACGTGATACGTCGACGAACGGAAAAGTATAGTCCAATTGCATGCTCTGCTACCGTTAAGGTGTTACATTGGGGAGAACTAGTGACAACAATGTTTCGTCTTCGGCAATTCTCCTTATCCACGGAGTCGGTGCCAGATGCCACGACACAGATCATCCGGAGATTCGGCGTCACTGCTTCGTCAAGCACATCTTCTCCGAGGGGAATCCTGTTGATGATGACAATTTCGGCCTCTGCAATACGCTCAGCGAGTTGATCAGGTCGAGTTGACTGATACTCTCGGTACTCGACAGTGTGAGGTGCTGGGAGATCGAAGACGGGTGTTGGGAGAAAGAAATTCTCGACCGCCACTATGACGTGATGATTCTGTGATAATGGGCGTTTGTGGGCTGTGGTGTCGCCCATCTTATTGTTTTATGCGGACTGAATATATGGAGCGGCGAAGACAAGACGAATGATGCAATAGAAGAAGTCGTTCAGAGGTTGTTGAGAGAATGAGGCTTCTGGTAAGCTAAATAATATCCGCTATCCGTCCTGACTCGCGCCCTTCGTGTGGGGCGGGCGCACCTGAGGCAAGAATAAAAATGGACACAATTGCAGATAGAGTCAAAACGCGATCCACTGCAACATGGTTCGAGGCGAGTGGCCCGAGGCGAGTGGCCCGATTGCAGCGTGTCAGCGCTCCCGATAAGCCTTAGCCAAGGGTTAAGATGATGGACGAAAAACGAATGGAAAATCCATAGAAATGGCGTCCATCGATAGGTATAGGGTAGCTATTTGGCATGTCCGCGACCAGCGACTTACCCTCTTTGATGATCCACCTGTCAAGGACGCGCGCCTTTACGACGACATGTTGACCGGACTGCGGCGGCCAAGGTGGCCATCTTCCGCCCTTGTGGGGACATATCTCGCCGCTGACTGGATTAAAAATGCCGCCGAGAGGACCCCACATTGCCCCGAACTCGCCGCGACCTCCGGAAAGCCACATTAATGGTTTGCTTAAGCTTGGAAGGGATTACTGACTGGACTGTTGCTATCTTAGAGCACCCATCCACCAGCCAACTATTTAAAACTCAAGATGGCTTGTTTAAACCTCAAGCATTGAGATGGGGTAGTAGATTCTTCTTTATGATTAAAGCTTGTTGATCCTGTATATTGCAGGGTTTTGGAACACATCCCTAATACCAGTATTTCAAACGGTGGACTGTTTTAGCCGTCAATCGAGTACTCCAGCCACTACCGTGTTACGTCGGGCAAAAGCGGTATTCCAACGAGCACCGCACAATCGATCTCTCAGTGGCTCTGAAATACGGCCAGGGCAGTGGTTCCGCAGAGTTTCTCCATTGGATTACGGAGCATACCAAAATAATCCACAACCCTCCGTATGCAGATTAGCAATTCACAATGACCATTGGTAATACTTGAGCTATGGATAGAGTATTGCGTGCTTACCAGACCTGGATATGTCTTTTTGCCCGGCAACTACAGTTTTGTGGCTGTAGATGAAACAACAAAGCTCATGGGAGTTGAATGCTTAGGAGTGGAAATGGACGAGGAGGGGTTGTCGGCCATGGCCTGCGTGTTGGCTGGCTCACAGCCTCTGGTCGGATTATCGAGCGATAAAGAGCCACATGGACATTTCGACCCGGGCCAGGCGGATTAGGTCAACTTGCTCTTGGCAAACTCCTGAATGAGCATTGTGGTCACCGTGGGCACATTTCGTGGCTGGTGCAACTCTGTAGAGAATACACTTAATGTCGAGACAATGCCGCCCAGGCTTGTCACCGTTACCTCCCTAAAGAAATTGCTCGCTGGCAAGCTCCAGGTGCAGGGATGTTGTAAGTTCTGAGCTACGTTTCTACTGCGTGCACTTTGATAATCTCTGAAGGAGTCACAATGTTAAAATTTGCGGGATACGCACTCAACATAGCGTCTACTTTCTGTCCTTGAGTTGCGCGCCGTCGCATCCGTTCTAGCAAGCGACGACGGCGGATGCGATGTTTCCGCGGAGATGTTTGGGAAAAGTTAGATTCCATCCCTTGTAATATTTCGCACATGTCAGCACGAGTTGTGCTGCATTTGTAATGTGGCTTTGCCTAGTCTGCAGCACACACAGGATACCACGCCATGGGTAAAGCGGGTAAAGCGGGTGGAACGGGTACAACGGGGATTGATTTGAAAGCTGAAGCCAAAAGCTTTACCGGCATCCCTGCAAAGACGAATCAACGGCGCGACAAGCACTAAATGCACTCACACTCTCGCAGCGGTATCGTCATAGGATGACAATTGCTTCAACTCAAAAGTTGAGCACAGGAGATGCAAAATGTATAAATATCACACGCAGCCGCTGAAGACTCAAATTATTCTCAATCACACAAGCTTCCACTTCTACATCAACACAGAGATCCTTGAGTTGAACCAAACAAGAAAACCAAACACTTCTTATCCTTCTTAATCGCACGATCCTAGCGCAAAACCAACTACCAATAAACCCACCAACACCCATCAACACTCATCATGTCGAAGCAGATTGTCAGCGTCGTCGGTGCTACTGGCATCCAGGGAGGCTCGGTCGTGGATGCCCTGCTCAAAGACAATAAGTTCAGCGTCCGAGGCCTAACCCGCAACATCAACAGCGACTCGGCCAAAGCCCTTGCTGCCAAGGGCGTCGAAGTTGTACGGGCCGATGCCAACGACTTCGACTCCCTCGTCGCCGCTTTCAAGGACTCACATGCAATTTACGCCGTCACGGATTTCTTTGAGCCATTCTCCAAGCACGGGCCTGAGGAGGCTATCAAGATTGAGTATCAGCAGGGTGTCAACTTGGCCAAGGCTGCGGCTGCCACGCCCACGTTGAAGCACTACATCTGGTCGACTCTCCCGGACGCTTCGAGCATCAGCGGCGGAAAATACTTGATTCCTCATTTCGAGTCCAAGAACAGGATTGACCGCTACATCAAGTCGATCCCCGAGCTGCACGCCAAGACGACCTTTTTCTGGATCACCTTTTACGCCGCAAACTTCACCTACCCAATGTTCAAGCCGTACTACATCCCCACCGCAGACAAGTACGTGCTGTTCCAGAGCACCCCGGCCGATGTGCCCATCCTTGCAATTGGCGATACGCGAGTCAATGCCGGGCCCTTTGTCTCGGCCATCCTGTCCCAACCAGAGAAGACTCTCAATGGCAAGATTGTTCTCGCGTACACAGAAAAGACAACCATGGGCGAGCTGCTTGACATCTGGGGCAAGACACAGGGCAAGCAAGTCCAATACGTCCAGATTGACCAGGCTCCTTTCCATGCGCTGTGGCCTCTCTGGGCGCAGGAGATGGGTATCATGATGGAGTTTTGGGACTGGGCCAGGGAGAAGAGCTGGACTGCAGAGCAGACCCCCTTGACCGCGGCTGATCTAGATGTCCGGGGTCTTGGAAGTGCAGCGGAGGGATTCAGCTCCTTGACCTTTGAGTAATTAGCAGATTGATACGGATAGATTGATATGGATAGATTGCTATGGATAGATTGATAAGGATAGATTGAGTGTCGGCAATTGAAGAACTTTGAGAGATTAAAATCATTGACTATCAAAGGTCCCTACATGATTCTGTACCTGAGTGACATTACTACTGCGTCCAAGCTGCAGCCACGTACAAGGATCCTGCTCTGATCTGCAAATCACAAGACTGCATGGTTAAGGATGGCATCTTATCATCAGCACGTACGACACCAGCGCGCATTGCATGTTAAAAACTAGCTGTCAACCCACCTACCAACATTGCGCAAAGCTCTTGTCTCGCTTGGAGATGACGAAGAGGTACAGCTAGCCGAGCAGTCCGAAATCTCACCCATACACACGTAGTAGCATATACACGTTGTCGATATAACATCGCATCACACAATGATTCCAAACCCACCTTTCAGTGATTTATGTGCCGAGTTTCGATTCCGTACCACCATGTCAAAGACAGAAATATGACAATTAAATCGGTTTCAATGCTAACGATGGAGCAAACATTAACCTTTTTTTCACATTGGAGGATTTCAGGTCACAAGCAACGGTTTGCGGCTCATTGGGTCAAGATCTAAGGGTATATAGATGGCGGTTCATGGCCCTAGTGATTGAGTGATCGCTCACTTGTAACGTGGGCAGAGGCGTGAACCCGTTTGTCACGCTCGATGTGTGTTGTCATACCCTTTTTGCTGATACGCCTTCGATCCTGGCACTCACAAATGCGCGTTTGAATAATTAGGGAACGGTTAAAAGTAGTCTGCAAGTGTAAAGTACTCGTTATCTTGATAACCAAAGATCAAACCTGTCACCGAACAAGTCCACGATCGGGAATTTTGCCTAGGCTCTCCATCATAAAAACGCCCACGCATGAAATAAGCCACCGGATAGCCAATGACCTTGCGGTTGGATGTTATCCAGAATATATGTTCAACTACTGTCAAGGCAGCGGCCAGCTTAATTGGATATAGCACTCCAACATCAATTCTACTCGTTCATCATGCATCATGAGCTGTTTCTCTTCAAATTGTGATTGTAGGCCTGATGGGTACCCTTGGACGATTCATCCCAGGAGATACGCCATTCATTTTTGAGGCAAGAAACTCAATATGGAGGTAGATAGAGTCATCCAATGTGCGCATGAAGAATCCTACGATCCTCCCGCGCACTTCGAAGCCGTGCATGCTGGTGTTCACAGATGCGTTTGGTTCTGTCAAGGTGTCTCGTACTCTCATCTCATCGGGCGGCAGCCCAGGACATGAGGCCGGTGCCCACGGCTGGCCAGATTCATCTAGGAGCACTTCGTGCTCAATTTCGATGACGCGGCGGACAACGCCATAGATTGCACTCACCCCCCAGAGATTCTCCTGGTCGATTCCAAGTATCCTCATCAGGCGCAAGGCTTCCAATCGAGTGTCCAAACAGCGACACTTGGTTACAACGAAGAAGAGCATCGCCATGAATCCCGTCTCGAAAATGAACTTGGGAGAACATGCGGTGGTATTGTATTCGTCAGTGACTAGGGTGTCAAATGTCTTTGCTCGGGCAATTAGCCTGCGGAAGCTGTCGAGGTACGCATCGTAGCGGGTTTCATGGGCACTGAAGGCCGTTTCTGACCAGATTCGACAAATCTGATGACGCATCACTAGAAACCATCGCAACATGTCGTTGATAATATCCTGTCCGGTATCTAAATTCTTTGTCACAGTGGTGGTTTGTGACGTGAGTCCTGTATCGAAATCTGCAAACAACACCTGCCACTGATCCAAGAGCGAAACAATCTTCTCTTGTTCCGCCAGAAGTTCAGGTGGTACAGGCTGATATCTTGAGCTTCCGATGCGGTGTGCATCACCCAATCGTACCAGCTGCACCGTCCGGCAGAAGATGTCATCCATCATGGTTTGCGCATCGGAAAACGAGCAGCATGTAGTAGGGACGGGGTCATACCAGGCGATGAGGTTAGCAAAATCGGCACTGGCACTTCGAAAAAAGAAGGGTACTATGCTCAAGCGCCGGAAAATTGGCAGCAGGTGTTCTTTCGTCCATGGGTGAGCAGGCGTCGCACTTTCCATGATGGCGATGCCAGCTTTGCAATGTCTGATGGCTGCTTCTTTGTTGGACTGGAGGCACTCGATGCAAGTGAAGAGAATGCAGACAAGCAGCACGATGGAAGGGTTCTCCATGGATTTCAGCTCGCGTATGGCGGCATTGTAGTGTCGTAGCGCGAGGCGATTGTCGCCAAGTCGAACTTCAGGCTGGGTTTTATGGTTGAACTCCTCATACAGCGCACTGATTGCAACGACGGCATGCCTCACCGAGGGCTCGAAGCTGCTAAACTGCATGACCAGCTGCGTCCAGAACTGTGGATCTGTCTCGGCTGATAACGACGGCCCAGCCTTCTCGCGGAAGAATTGCAAGGCCCTTCCCTCGCCTCTGGCACGGCTTCCAGAGAGTGCTTGGCGGGGCCGATATGTGGCCAGCCCATGGTCAGTTTTGGGTGGCGCATAGCCATCACACTTGCGGCCTGTCGTGGTACAGCGGTCGCAATGCGGTTTGCATTCGTCGCATTTGATTCTGCGGGCTCTGTTTATGGTCAGCACGAGTGCTGCAGCTCGCATGCTGTTGAAGAGAGGCTTACTTGCACGTCAGACACCCGGTTCTGACCTTGCGACTTCCTCTTCGGGCCATCGATGGATAAATGGTCGGATCCCCTGAGCTAAAGAGTCCGAACGAGCCAGTGATAACCAGAGGGAAATGCAGGTCGTGAAGATCAGACGATGGAGAAAGACGACAAGTCCAGGTTATATCTCATGCAGCGGGATCAACGCCAATTGGCATGATCGCAAAACCCTGGTCGGGCACTCAATCAGGCTAGCCTCCGAGTGAGACAGACTGGGTACAAGTGCGAACCAGCCAGTGATAATTTCTCCTTTTTATCCGCTATGAGGCGCAGCAATCTTCAGTGGCTGTCATTGGCCGTACCAGTGTCTGGCTTTGACCCGCGACTCCGACAATTGCTTACTTGGTCGTGCGTCGTCATCTAATGTTGCACTCTTCCTAGCACAGAGATATCTTTCACGATCGCGTATCTGAATTGTACATATAAATCAGAACTAAATTGTTCTAAGAGTTACACGATACTGACGCTTATATAAACATATTCAAAGCAGCTGTGTGCACTTGTCTTATTTTATGTCACTGTCGTGGCTGGAACTTGTTGCGGGCCACAAGGTCACGTGGGGGACCCACGAAGCATCAAGCCCGATGCCGGACTATCAGATGGGGCCGGTTAGGGCTGATGGGAATACCACCACTGTATTTAGCTGTGCGGATACTGCTAGCAGCTTGAATTGACCACCGATGCATCTCTCTGAGTCCAGACCTATTGTGACGACCCCCGTAACAGAACTCGAGGGTTACCCTATATCGGTCGACGAAGGTCCAATCCGTGCAGCTTGCATGTCACATGGATGACGTATCTGATGACATGCTTTAACTACATCTCTTGAAACTACTCAAGTTTCACATCCTGTGTAATAGAAACATGACAGCTGTTCACCCAACGAGTCTTGATCCACCGGTTCAAGCCAGTGCCATGGATTTTGTTTTACCACACCCCGGTAGCAGGTGTCTCAAAATGGAATCCCCGGTGGCTGTTTCCCGCGACATGACAGGTGCCTAGCGTCCGAACGTACCTGGTTTGGTGGAACAGAGGGTCTCGTCACAGGCAACTTCATATTGGCCCACGGCAGTCCGGCACGCTAGCACCGGCTGCGTGCCGTGAATCAGTCTAAAAAGCGGCGATGACGGCAACTTTCGGCTCTCACGGATCAACTAGGCCGTTATCCCACCTCGAACAAAGTTTACCTCACAAACCAGGCAATCTTGTGGCTCAGGGTCCTTGGACAGGGTATTTGAACATATTATTCTATAAGACTACTTGTACACACAGGTCTCGCTCATGACCCGTGACTAAATTTGCAAATCAGGTAGAGGGTAGCTCTCCTTGTGGGCATCGAGATAATAGTCCTGCTTCTCGGCGTGGAAATGGCTGTGCAGCCGGCGCACCACCAAGTCCAGGATAGAGTCGCGCAGGTTCCTGATGGGCCAGTCCTTGTGGAACCAGTGATGGCGGATGAAGACGCCGCCGCACTTCTTATCCCCGATGTAGGGCGCGCCGTTGCCGTCCATGCACGGAATCACTCGCAGCTCGTCGGTCGCGTTGTAGTCGTAGCGTACGTGGTTGCTGAAGGCGGCCTGCTCGTGCGCCCAGTCCTTGTCCCAGTGGCCGCACGTCTCGTATTTCTCGTTGGTCGGGCACCGGTCCCAGACGTCGAAGAGCTCCTGCGTGCGGTTGCTCTGCTGCGCCACGATGAAGCCCGTGTTCCACATGACCCAGCCGTTGTGGTCGCGGTTGCGCTTCGAGTTGGGGTCCTCGGCCATGGCCACCAGCGTGTCGGGCGTGAAGTTCCACATGCTCATCAGCCACTCGAAGGGCATGTGCTTGTACATGAAGACGGCGTCGGCGTCGAGGAAGACGACGATTTCGTGCGTCTTGAGAGCCTCCTTGATCATCGGGACCTTGACCCAGGTGCCGTGGCGGCCCTCGTAGTTGGGGGCGCGGACGAGGCGGTAGTCGTATCCGTGAATCATGGCTGTGTAAAGTTAGCCTCATCTCGAACTTCAACCCTGAAGCAAAGATGACATACCGTAGAGTTGGTGGTCCAACCAGCCACCCGTTCTCCCCGTCATGTTCTTGTGATCCAGCGGGTTTTGATTCATCAAGTCACCGGGTCCGTCGTTCATGCGCGTGTCGACGTCGAGAATGAGCAGCTTCTTGCCGAGCGGTTTCGACCAGCGGTGGGCATCCTTTGGGATATCGTATCGGTAGCCCTCGTCGGAGACGAAGTGCGTGTCATTCATGGGATGCAGCGTCGGCTTCCATAGTTGCTGTACTAGTTCTGGCAGGTCTCTGGGGACGTTTCCCGGTTGCATTGCTTCGTTATACACCCTGAAATACCCTGTTAGTGAGTCACTCGATGAGGGGCGTCTGTGCCTTGGTGGAGGGGTCGGCTCACCGTTGCGGCATGGGCTTTTCAGAGGCGAGGTAGAATCGCTGAGTGTAAAATACCATCCCGAAGAACAGCAGAGTGCCTACCGCCGATATGGCACATTTCCGCTGGTTCTGCGGGCTTTGCAGTGGTGATAGAATCATGGCTGGGGATGTGAGTTGGCGAGTGGGCCGGGCGAGAGGACGGTCCTTAACGAGCGGATGGAGGGAGGCGTTTCCCTTGGAGGACAGAGGGAATAGAAGAGAAGCGCAGAGTGTGGGGATTGACGGCCCTTTTCTTCTGTTGCGGTGTACACAGTGACTGCCGGTCGAGTGCTGGAGAAGCGCTATCTCATCTTGCAAGCTGTTTTGAGATACGAGAGAGCAATGTAAACGAGTTACGAAAGGGATTTAGAAGGGCGAGCACACGACAAGTGTAAGCCGCCAGGTCGATCTAGGTTTGGATGAGCGGAGCTGGTATAATTTGCTCCTTGCTCCATCTCGTATTTGATTCTCGGCTACATAGTGCTTGGTCGATTCGACGCCCCTCCCCCTGCGGACTGTGCGCCTCGTATCGGGCCTCTCGTCTGCTGTGTCTGCGCCGTTTCAGCCACGCTTCCGCAGCGAGCAGGGCGCCGGGAGCCGGCACAATGGGTGTCGTATCAGGGCGGCCAACCCGTGCGCCGATGGGGTCACTCTTGGACCCTTTGGCGGGCCCACTCGGGCGAGGTTACGACGGGACCATTAGGACGTGTAGAAGCGGCTCGGCCAGGGTGGTGGTGTGGGTCGATGGCGACGGGGCCTAGATCGGGAACGGCTTCGCGGCTAGGAGAAGCCTCTGACGCCTTTCACCTCACGCCTCTCACGCCTCTCACGCCTCGCGAGCCCATCGTCATCGTGTCTTGCTTCCGATGCGGTGATGCGGGAAGGATCCGTTATAGCCGCGGGCCGTGGCTCTATGAATAGCCGTGTGCCTGGGAGAGTGTATACGGAGATTGCGTTATAGGGCTATCACGTAGGGCCACCGAGTAGGGCTACCACTCACGATCTGCCCACGATGCTCCCTCCACCGCTTCGTCTTCCCCCTTGGCTCGGCCGGCATTGTCCGTCTGTGCAAACCTAATCTTTTCTCCCATCACTGCGTGCCGGCTTCCACTGCAACATCATGTAGGGTAGCCACGCGCCGCGCCGCCGCCACTACACGTTACACTGCCCCACGCGTCCTGCAGCCACCAATATTGGTGTGTCGGTGACAGGTCCGTCGTCACATCATGTTTCCGACTTGGGATGGACGTCTGCACCGCAACTACTGCTGCAACGGGCACGGCCAGTGTCTCTTTCAGTAACGGCCGAGATAACCTGCCACCTTTGATTTCATCCCATGCGCCATCGTCCCAAGGCACAATTGCTCGCTCGCTGCGGCGGCCTCCCGCTGAAGACGGCAACGGATTCGCAGCCGCGGATGTACTCCCCGTCAATTTCCACCAGGAATCCTTCGTTGCCTGCCTGCCTCTCCCAACTCGTTGCCTCGCACTTCGAATCTCGACGGCGAGGGTTTTAAGCTTGTTGGTTATGCTCAAACACGCAGGGCGCAGCTGGCCTCCTTCCATCCTCACTCGGCGCGGATGCGCATAGAGCCAACTCGCGGGATGAGGCGTCTCGTACAGATTAAAGATACCGACAGCCAGGACGCGATCGGCCGTGGCTTGGCCAGAGTGACAATGAAGCTTTGTTTCAGGGTGCAGCATCCCGGCTTGTTTATCTGTCACCACCCGTTCGTGATTGAGTGTCGCGCGCTGCGGTTGAAACGACTCCATGCACCAGTCACCAACACACAGACTGGCCGGGCCACATGGAGTTGGCAAATATGCAAAATTAGCATTAATTATGGCATGCACGCACCCTGGTTTCAGCTGCTACGGACCGACCAACAACGCCCCGTATCCACCTAATCACGCACGGAGGACTTGTCCCAACAGCGCATCGATACGAAGTCTGCTGGCAGCTAACGAATTGACACGACACGCCAAAAGGCCTAGAATCTTTTAGCGCCGGCCCGTCCACAGTCGTGCCAGAGCACTCGCAGCCAACACAACTGCTGCAGTGACGCAATCTCGTCACAGATGTCGAAGAAATAAAAGCTGTTGGTCTGCTCCTTTTCTCCCCCGGCGACCCCACCGTCGAACTCGAAGCACAGTCTCGAGATCAGACCTTGGCCCGCGAACCCTGAAATATGGCTACGAGCCAATTCAATCAGTCAATCGGCCAAAATACTTTGCATTGAATCACGTCAGCCCGTGTCTTGCTACAATACGGGTGCCTTGACATGGTTCGGCACGACATGGGGTTTGGATACGGCCTCAAATCACAGCACTGGACGATCGTAAAAGAATAAGCTTGATGCAGCATAATCAGCCACAACGGCGGTGCCTGGATGCTTAGCCCTGCCAAGAGAATCATCCAACCCGTCTCGTCTCCACCGTGGACCGGGAAATATCGAATGCTGCCTTGTCCTTGGCAAGGCGATCATCGGCTATCGTCCAGGCTCCGTATTCCCCCCGAACTGCGAGCCGATCCCGCCCTATCATCATTGATACATTGTACCCAGCCTCGTCTCGATAGTCATTGTAATCCATCCACGTGCCGTGAGCGTAACAGATGTATGCCAAATCGGCCTCGGTCCATTGACCCATGCCAGTCCCGTATCTGAAGAAGTCCTTCCCAGGGGTGTCTGGTGAAGGGCCATCAAAGTATCGGAAATGGTTGTCCGTGAATGGCTGGTATATTGTTATCTCATTCGTTGCTTGTTGGGACTGCCGTCGTATGCTGCATTGATTATAGCGCTTAGTGGAGGATCAGACCCAATTTCGAAGACTCTCAAGTTGGTCATTGACACTTCTCAGTGGGGAAAGAAGTGGTGCCATTCCAGGGTTCCGAGAACAGTCTCCTCAGACCATGCGTCTGTCAAGGGGCCAGGGTATACTTTGCTTGAGATCGACGTCTTCTCCCTTCACTTGACGGACAACCGAAGTTTCCTCGTCGAATTCGACATTCGCTGCTTCATACAAGATGGCGCACGTATCTTGGTACAACCTTTCAAGCCCTCAAGACCCAAACCATTCAATTTGCCATGTATGACTGAAGATGAAACTGCCCAGTGCCAGAACCATCAAATTCGGCATTCCACCGCCAATTAGTCGGAAGTCCATTTTAGGATGCTAGCCCCACGGTTGCTGACGATACGACGAGAACACCCTGACGTTGGCGGCGACTGGTGGGCATGGCCAGATTAGGGGCATGCTGTCAAGCATATCGCACACCTCACTGACTGTACCACTGACCCTCAACTCTTCACCCGCAATACCGACCGTAATGCAAAGCCTTATGTCAACAAGGCCCCCCAAGCCAAGAATTGTCGTGAAGGCATTCGAGGCCGTCAACCAGGGATCGTCGATATCCTTTAGGTTGCAAATCGGGAAATATTTAATTGGGACGGCATCTCGCAGAATAGCAACTAGATATTTGATCATCTCACAATTATACCACCTTTTCATTCTCGGCTCCGCGTCAATCTCTCGTTAGCTCTCCTTTGACAAGCATCCTGACAGGTAACTGATAACGGTGTGGAGAATCCGGTAGCGAAAATCAGAGCATTCCTCCGGCAAATGTTGCTCTCCACATTCGTCACGACATCGCACATGAGGCGTGTCAAGGTTTCGAAAACATGATAGGAATGTCAACGCATCTACAAAGAAAATTAGACGGAATGTTGCAGTCCATCTGCATGCGATACTCAAAGTCGGGGTCGATCCAAGGGTCGCATGTCACCTCTTTTACGAGCCTGCAAAGCTTTTCACAACCAATAATATCCATAAGCGCTCCGGATCATTGCTATAGGCCTGCAGGCGGAAACTGCGAAAGGCAGCTGGTGTTGCGATGGACGTGAAGTGGCGGTTATCACGCTGTAGGCTGATGGCGGCGATTTTAGGCAAAAGTAATGCTATTTTGCTGAGAATCTCGTGAAGACGGGAAGCGAGCTGTGGGCTGTTTCGAGGCATTTCTCGTATCCGGAGCCTTGTCGACCTGCGTATTTCGACCTTAGCCTGGGACTAAAAGATGATGAGCCCGAGTTGGTGGTCGCCGAAGTAAGACAAGGCGGAGCAACGGAGTAACCGAGTTACATAAGCAGTACGGAGTTGCTATTGGGCTCACCTTTTCAGAGCGCATTGCGCCAAGCACCTTCACGAGCTATATCAGCGCAATAAATCTACCCCTTTCTTTTTAGCCTTACATAACGAAGCGCATTAAGACTGCCATGCGGGGGCTCTCCCATGAAAACCAAGAGGTTATGGCTTTTACTACACCATCAACACCAACTGGATTCTAATCATTCTGATGCCATGGCTTTTGTGCATACCGTCAAAATTTCTTTCGACAGGTCTGTGCATCCTGATAGCTTATACATATAGTGGCGATGATATGACACTGGTATTGGAAGGCGTTGAGGCTGGTATCGAAAAGAAGGTGGAATCCGAAAGTGTTGCAATCGATAGTGGAAAAAAATCAAGATGGTTCTGTTGAAACCACTCAAAATGAGACGGCAAGTGGCCATGTAGGCCTAGACTGGAAGATATTTTAATTGCTATTATTTAGGTTGCGCCTGAGCGCAAGTTGATCAGCAGCGATGAGGTTGAGTTTGCAGGATGGAGATCGCTGCAGATCTTTCCTGTTGCGGGGCGAATTAATGGGCCTTCGTTCGCAGTCAAAGTGACTCATGATGGCTCATCGTTTCTCATTGATCGCTTCATTTTTGAATGAGAATTGCTCAGAATGACTCCAAATTGAGGTTACAGCCGGAGAAATTAGAAAAGAATTAGTCGAAAAACAAAGTGCATATTAAGCTTGCTGCAGCCAGAGTTTGGTTGCATCTTACCATCTCTACATCTCGTGTAGGAGTTTACCTTCAATCGTCATTTCGAGCATTGTCCATCACTAGCGCCGATCATATTACCCATTTGGTTCTCTGCATCACCATGTTAGGCGCAGTTGCAGTTGGAGTAGCATCCGCTTGCTCCTCATCGACATTCACGCCCCCTGATCTTTTCGGCAGCGACATCTTGTCCATTTCCGCCAACCTGGTGTTAAACTACACGGCAACAGCGCCATACCAGACCACGGTCCATCATCCTACCATCGACGTTCACGACGCCGAATTCTGCAATGTCACTGTCGCCTACACGCATCCGGGACAGGATGACTACATTAACGTCGAAATTTGGCTGCCAATTGGCAACTGGAACGAGCGCCTCATGGCCGTAGGTGGCGGTGGCTATGTCGCCGGCCGATTTTCCTACTCCGAGACAATGATGGTTGCCGCTCTTGGCCTGGGATACGCCACTGTTACAACCGACGCAGGCCTGGGGACTGCCTTTTACCCCGAAGAGTGGGCCCTTTTAAGCCCAGGAAACGTCAACTTGTACGCTCTGCAGAACTTGGCATCCACCTCCCTTAATGATGAGGTATGTAACGGTTCCATTTGATGGGCATGCCCTCCCTCGTCTTTCCATTTTGAAACTGACAGATATCTCCGTGTAGGCTGTTATTGCCAAGTCAGTCATCAAGCAATTTTATGATAAGACCCAGAAATACTCCTACTGGAGTGGCTGTTCTCAGGGCGGCCGCCAGGGTCTCAAGCTCGCCCAGCAATTCCCAGATGCCTACGATGGCATCGCCGCATCTGCCCCCGCCTTAAACTGGCCCAAGATATTCCCCAGCTTCTTCTGGCCTCAGGTCATTATGAATGAGCTGGAGAAATACCCAGCCCCGTGCGAGTTTGCGCATCTGGCAAAGGCTGCCGTGAGTGCTTGCGACGCCCGCGACGGCGTTGTCGACGAGGTCATCTCGAACTTGGACGACTGTCATTTTGACCCATTTGACAGTGCCGGCGACATCTTCAACTGCTCTGATACTGGAAAGACCACTACACTGAGCGCCGCGGCAGCCATCGTGGCCAATGCTACGTGGGAGGGAGCTCGAACTTCTGACGGTCGCTTTCTCTGGTACGGCAACGGCTACGGATCCGACTTCCAGAGCTCTCAGGGGGCTGGAATAGCGGCTACGGACTGCACCAACGGGACGTGTGTCGGTGCACCCACACCTCTGGGCACCCAGTGGATCCAGATGTTCGTCGAGAAGAACAAGTCATTCGATTATAACTCGATTTCCCGTCTAGATTTCGAACGTATCTTCCACGCATCTGTCGCTCAGTACACGTCCATGATGAGCACAAATGATCCGGATCTTTCCGCCTTCCGCGACGCTGGGGGCAAGCTCATGATGTTCCATGGCACAGTAAGTCCACAGATTCACTCACCAGCCAAATGACTCAAACTTACATTAGCATAGAACGACCAGCTCATCCCGTATAAGGGATCTGATGACTATTACGAGTCAGTAGCATCTCAGATGCACGACATTGACGACTTCTATCGCTACTTCCACGTACCCGGTCTGGGCCACTGCTCCGGAGGCAGCGATGCATCGCCGACGACGGCCATGAAGCAGTTGCGTGCATGGGTTGAGGAGGGAAAGAAGCCAGACACGGTCCCAGTCAAGATCAAAGACAGCCACGGCCGAAAATTCGACCGCCCTCTGTGCCCGTATCCCAAAAAGACACATTTTGATGGCGGTGATCCGACCCGTTTGGAAAGTTTCTCATGCAGGAAGTAAGCCACATGGGCAGTAGTTCCGGAATTGGGCCGTTTCTGGTTTGTAGTTACTTTTATTACATACGCCGAGGATGGCGAAGCTAAACACGGATGGCATGGCTGGGATGACCATTTCCTTTTTCGTTGGATGAATACGAACCCGCCCGGTTACATACTCAGTTATGACTTTCTTGCTGCTAAATAGAATTACCCTAATTGATTTCCACTGGTTTAGAACCAGCCCCATGTTTTTACTACGTGTCGCATTTCCTTTCCACACTAGAAAATGGCAGGCGACCAATGACCTTTGTGAGGAGAGAGATCGCTTCGGTGATGTCTGAGACACCATGAGGTCAAATGCTGTCTCTCAAGACTAGTTTATGGCGCGGGCCGAATAAGGTCACTACTCTTTTAGAGGTACATCATCAGTCTGATGCGTCATATGACCCTCAGACGGCCGTAGAGAAGCGAAAACGCCCATGCAGGTTGCCATCGGTCCACTCCCGAGGGAGTGATAAGTCTAGGTTAAAGGGCCACTAGAAATGATCGACGACAGAAATTAGAACTTGTAATGTGGTTAAGAAACGGCCCGTCGGCCCGTCGGCCATCTGCGACATTGATATGCATTTAAGAGTAAGCTGTATGACATCTACAGACCTCCTCAGTATTGTTTCAGCCTTCATAAATGCCATCCTCGCTCAACAACTAATGATCTGTCCTTCAGTATTTTTCTCTTTATCTTAATCCATTGCCGAGTTGCCTTATTCTGCAGTTCATCAGTCAAAATGTCACTGGCACCGCGGGGGAATATTGGCCAGCGGCTGCTGCCGTCTCTCGTCGACGAGATTTCACAGTCTGACCCGGATCGCATATTTTACTCCATTACCAAGAACAATAACCCTGCGGATGGTTTCTGGGATATCAATGCAAGGACCTTTGCCCGCGCGGTGAACCGTTGCGCATGGTACATTGAGAAAACCCTGGGACGCGTCCACGATTTCACGACGATCACCTACATGGGACCTCAAGATATCGTCTACGGCATTTTGATACTGGCGTCTATAAAAACCGGATACAAGCTCCTGCTCAACTCTCCTCGAAACACACTTAGAGCTCATTTGTCTTTATTCGAAAACACGGACTGTAACACTTTTCTGCTTCCTCCCAACTTCCGATTACCTATTGTCAAAGAGATTTTGACCGCACGGCCGATGCGTGTGGTTGAAGTCCCAGGCTTGCAACATTGGATTGATGACGGGCCAGAGGAGACGTATCCGTATACCAAGACATTTGCATCCGCAAAATCCGAACCATTTGTAGTTTTGCATACTTCTGGTTCGACGGGCTTGCCAAAGCCAATTATCCTTAAACATGGAACTTTGTCACCTCCTGATGCATTTACTGCATTGCCCTCTCTGGGACTGCAAACTGCATATCCGGCGACATTGGCAGGCTCGAGAATGTACCTTACTTTCCCCTTATTTCACTGTGCTGGAGTATATATGCTTCTTCCTGGATCTATATACTCTGGCTTTACAATTGTTCTTGGACCGTCGCCACCTTCTGCGGACGTTGTTAACGCCATTCATGTCCATGGGAATGTTCAACACAGCTGCATGGCTCCAACAACATTGGTTGAAATTGTCCGTGATCCGGAACACTTGGAGAATCTTGGTCGGCTAAAACAGATTGCATTTGCAGGAGGGCCTTGTCCCCAAGCGGTGGGTGATCTCATCAGCTCCAAGACTAGATTACTCAACGCCCTGGGCACGACCGAATGCGGATTCCTTCCTACGCAGGAGTGCGACCCAGAAGATTGGGCGTATTTGAGTGTTAGCCCTGTATTTGGACACCAGTATCGGCACGTCTCGGAAGGCCTGTACGAGCAAGTCGTTGTGCGAGACACAAAGTTACAGCTATATCAGGGCATCTTCGAGACCTTCTCCGACCTGAATGAGTGGCCTATGAAAGACTTATACTCAAAACACCCTACCAAGGAGGACCTCTGGTTATATCGAGGACGAGTAGACGACATGATTGTCTTTTCAACAGGCGAGAAGCTCAACCCTCTGGATATGGAGAACATCATTTCTTCAAGTCCTGTCGTCAGTGCCGCGCTAGTCACTGGTGCTGGGCGTTTCCAATCAAGCCTCTTGGTGGAGGCCGTCAACCAACCCAAAAACGAGGAAGAAAGGGAGGAATTACTAGAAACTATCTGGAAGACCGTGCAGCTTGCCAACAAAGATAGTCCTTCACATGGCCGAATCCACCGCAACATGATAATTTTGACCTCAGGTAACAAACGAATGCTAAGAGCCGGCAAAGGCACAGTACAACGCAAAATGACAGTGGATATGTACGCTGAAGAACTTGATGCGCTTTATGATGCCAACACAAGATTGGTCCACGATCCCGCAAACACTTCAAATACCCATCGCAGTGTATTAGACACTATCAAGCACATCGTCTCCACAGCCACAAACATCGACATCGAGGGATTAAGTCCCGAAGCAGATCTATTCGAACTGGGAATTGACTCTTTGCAAGTGACGCTGATATCCAGGAGTATCAATGCGTTTCTCTTAGCACGTGGAAAATCGCCATCATTGGACGCCAGAACTGTGTACTCGAACCCCAGAATCGCCGCCCTCGCCGCCGTTGTATCGGCGCTTTCTATAGGCAAGGATCCGGCCAATAGCATTGAGAGTGATGAGCAGAAGATGAAAAGGCTCTATGACCTTTATTCTGCAAACATGCCGGTGTCCATGAGACAGCCACGGCCAAAATCTTGCCCATACTTCGTGGTATTACTGACTGGCTCGACTGGCTCACTTGGTTCCTATATTCTCGACTCTTTGATCAGCAATCCACTAGTTTCTAGAATATACTGTCTGAATCGAGGAGGTGAAAGTCTCGAGCGGCAGCAGAAATCCCAGGCTGCCAAAGGTCTGCAGCCCCTTCCAAGCAAGGTCAAGTGTCTCGATGCGAACCTATCGAAACCGTATTTTGGACTCTCGTTGCAGAAGTACAGAAGAATCCTCAGCGAGGTCACTAACGTCGTCCACAACGCCTGGAGGGTTGACTTTAATCTGTCCATCGACTCTTTCACTACCCATATCGGCATCGTTCGACAACTTATCGATTTCTCTGCACACTCTACTTTCGGCGCGCAGCTCTTCTTCATCTCCAGCATAAGTTCCGTTGCTGGGCTGAAAGGTACAATTCTCGAAAAGGTTTATGAGGATTGGCTCGCCCCACAAGGCATGGGATACGGGCAGTCAAAATTTGTCTCGGAGCGTCTACTTGATACAGCAGCAAAGGAAGCCGACATTCCTTGCGTCATCTGTCGTGTGGGCCAAATCGCCGGTCCTACTACGGTATCTGGCATGTGGCCGAAGCATGAGTGGCTGCCGAGCCTGATCGCGAGCTCAAAATAT
The DNA here is from genome assembly GCA_014621425.1 of Cylindrodendrum hubeiense. Classification (NCBI taxonomy): domain Eukaryota; kingdom Fungi; phylum Ascomycota; class Sordariomycetes; order Hypocreales; family Nectriaceae; genus Cylindrodendrum; species Cylindrodendrum hubeiense. The sequence goes on from JAANBB010000012.1 coordinate 104,808, forward strand.
TTAGGCAAGCTGCCGATGTCTCTAGGTCCTAGAGAGACGTTGAATTGGATTCCAGTAGATATTCTCGGCAAGAGCATTGTCGAGCTTGTTACCATGTCAAAAAGTACACAAGACGCTGGCGCCACCGTCTTTCATGCGATAAACCCATATCAAAATAATTGGGAGAATTTAGTGCCCGTTATTAGGCGACATCTTAGCACGACGAGCGAAATCGAAATGGTGCCGCTTGAGATATGGTTAGAAGTGCTGCGGGAGAGTGCATCCAAATCCGAAGACATGGCGCATAATCCGGCGACCAAGATTATTACCTTTTTTGAAGGGCTGTTTAGCAAGAGCTCAGGAACAAATTCGTTGGAGGTGAAGGAGACTGCCCCTTTATCTCCCACGCTGGCAACGTTGGGGCCGGTCCAAGACAAATGGGTGGACAATTGGATGAAGCAATGGGCATTTTAAGTAGTTGTGTATTATACATTTCTCCGACGTAGAAGCGCAATTTGACACGACACTGTTCTATCATATACAATCCGGAATATTCTTGCCAAAATCCGATGGCTTGGATGAAAGGAAAGCTTAAGGTGGAACCCAGCCCATATCCTCTATAGGCCACTGAATCCACAATCTATGTTCCTCATCCAAAATCTCCCATGCTCTTGACACGAGAAACTCGCCCCAGCCTTGTAGCCACCAATTATTTTGCAATTTATTGAGGATCAAGCAGTGGTGAACGAAAATAACGACAGCTTCTTGCTTTTGCGCCTTCAATAAAGGCATAAAGCTCTCCGAAACGGTGAACTGCCATACGAAAGCATCCATTATATCCAGACCCTGGCCGTCTGTCGAAAGCACGAAGCTGATTTGGGGGCGGAGCTCTTCAATAGATGTCTGGTATACAGACATCAGCGACGGGTCCGTCACGCTAGATCTGATTTGATTTTCGAGGTCCTCAAGGATCCCAGTTGTCATGTGCTGAGGTTCGTGTGACGCTACCCATCTCTTCGTACCTTGATCTATCATCGGTGAAAGAACTCCAGAATAGGACGTAGCACGAAGATTTTCTAGGAGATGGCGCACACCATCCAGCAAGAAAAGCCAGTCTGGAAAAGTAGAATCTCCAATTAAAAGCGACGTATTATTGTCTCTTGGGCTTCCCAAAGCTAAGACGGGCATTAACATTCACCATATACAGAAGGCAAGTAACATGGGTAGAAAGCTCACCAAAATACATCGTCAAAACGCTAAAGACCCATAGGCACTCGCAGTTCTCGGCTTTGGCCTCAGCCATTAGTTTTATCGCAGTGACGCTGGCAATTTGATGGTGAAGGATAGCATGAGAGACGTATAAGTCCTTCTGTTCGGGGCGGTGCTGTGCTATGTGAAGAGCCGAAACGGCAAGCAGGCTGCGCATCAAATAGTCACAACCAACGGCTAAGCGGACAATTCCAAACTTCCATAGATTCCGGATGGCAGGGTTATGAGAAAGCGTCGAATACGTCAACGTAGTGAAGTTGTGAAGAAGTTCGAGGTCCAGCAGATTTAGTCCGGGATCCGCGCTGGGGTTTTGACGAAGGGCGGTGGATGTTGCCTGCGCAAAGTCACAAGTGACGGCGTGCTTAAGACAATTTTTACACGAGGGCCGTTGTTCGTCACACTAACCAGGTAAGCTACTAGTTCAGAACCTCGGTTGAGGTGCACAATTGCTCTGATGAGGAAATACCATGGATTACGAATATTGAGAATATTGTGTTACTGGAAAACGAGAAAGAGCAACATGACCAACCTTTATCTTACGCCTCTTGCAGGTATGGCAGCCAGTCCTCGTCTTGGAATGATTTCTTCGAGAGAGCTTGGCGAGAGCTCGGTTTCGAATGGCACCTGTTTGGGCTGACGCTTTGCCCGTGTCATCAGATGGACTAGCGGACCGCGATTCGGGTCTGTTGCCCTCCATGAATGGCTGCGTCTTACGTCGATGAGGCTGTGGTGGTTCCTGAGTCCATCAATTTTAAGACTGAAGTGATAGAGGGACGCGTCTTAATGTATATTGATAGATGGGATTGTCCGGGGCACCTCCAATGGCACTCTCGTGGTCGTTGCGAACAGTGGGGGGGATTCTCACACAAGATTAGCCAATCCATGAACATTGGCCGGATTGTCGGATGGCTTGCGAAAATGTGTCCCAAGAACCACTCGGGTCCGGGGTTTCAATATTCCGGTGGCTGTGTTAAAGAGCGCCTAGATCTCGTATTCCATGCCAAAATTCTGTATGCCTGTTGCAGGAGCGTTTGGTCCGTAATTAGTACATACTAGCACTTTGAGAGTTTCCTATACGAGATTAGTCTCAACGTGGGCCATTTCCGCTTTTGGGATTCCGATTCTCGAACGGGGTCATGTCTTCCTCCACATCCAGTGGGGTGCAATAAGGTGTAATTACCTCCGATATCCATGGCCAAGGCAGAATGCTAAGGCAGACTGATATTGAAGCTCAGACCGGCAATTCTCAGGGACACGATTCCGAATTGCCTTATCATGTGTCAAGCGACGAGGCGTCAAGGATTCAGATCCCTCAATATTCGGGTATGCACAGGTGACGATCGACAAGGTTGCTGGCTTCTCACTTCTAGGTCTGATTCACTTTCTGCCTGATGTTGTAGCATAACAATTTATTTTCTTTCATGAAATTTTAGTTCTCTCCAATTGTGGTTGTTAATATTCTCCCGCCGCAAACTCCTCGCTTCTTCGGTGCACACGGCATGACAGGAAAGGAAATGAAATCATCGTTGACACTCTTGGTCAAGGCCTCTGAGTAAAATCTCCAGTTCCATTACACCAAAATTAAATATCGCTGCTCAACGTCTGTGGCTGTTGATAGGTATATACTACCGCTGGCCGTTGTGGGATACTTCGTGCCCTGGCATCTCGAAAACAGTTTGCTGCGGCTCTGACGACAGCTCTTGTACCGCCGGTGGGACGGGCTGATCGTTGTACTGGTTCTGCGGCACATACTGGTTCTGCTGCAGAGGTGACGGTTGCATTGGAGGAGGAGTTTGCGTAGTCTGGTAGGGGCTGTAAATTGGGGACTTGTGGTCCATGGGGTGGGGTGTAGTTGATGCTTCAGAGACAGGCTGAGGAGACGCGGTGTTGGCACCCCAAACGACTGGCGAGGGCGCTTCATAAACACCGGTAGTGTTCATAGGAGGAGGAGAAGCACGGCCGTTCGTAGGTGCACTGGGGGGAGTCACATCTGTGCTTTGGCCAGCTGCGTTGCGCTTTCTCTTGCGCAAGTACAACCATCCACCGATGGCTGCAAAGAGAAGCACAGCTCCGACACCACCAACAGCGCCTCCAATGATGGCGCTCTTGTTCGAAGACGAGGAGGATCCGGAAGTCTCACTGCTGGCTTCCGAGGATGAGGTCGAGGACGAGGTCTGGATAACTGTGACGGCGGTGCCGGTAGGGTTTGGGCTGTCAGTGGCTACGCTTCCATCCGTCTCCTCTGACGAAGCGGCGACGGTGACGGTAACTCCATCCACTGTATTGACAACGGATGAAGTCACAGCGGATTCATCCGCAGTGGTGGTCTCAGCTGCTGCTGTCGTCTCATCGGCCGTTGTTGTCTTCTCCTCTGCAGTTGTCGTCTCTTCGGCGGTTGTCTCCTCAGCGGTGGTGGCTGTAACACCGATGGTGGTGAATGCGGTGGCGGTTCCCGCAAAGGACACAATGTTATCTCCATCGTCGCAGTCGTAGTCATCGTCGCCGGTGCAGTAGTACATATCCTTGCTGGACGAGGGGCATTTGCCCAAGCCTGCACCGCCAGATTCGTTGTTGGTGAGACAGAATTGGGGGCAGGAGTCGCTCTCCCACGATTCATCGGTGCAACTTCCACGGACATACTCAGTAGCATCGTCGCTTTGGGCCTCGTCGCCAGTGGCCTGGCAAACGCCGTCAGACAGGCATGCGTAGCCATCACCGCAGCAAGGCGAGTAGGTGTCGTCTGGGTTGCAGGCCGTGTCGTTGGAAGCAGAGTCGCCGTTGGGGTAGTAGCATGCTGCTGTGACTCCCGCCGACAGGAACTGCACGGCGAGAAGAGCTGGTAGGAAGCGCATTTTAGTGGTAGTCGTAGTCGTCGACGGTTGATTGGGCCCGGACTCGCGGGTTGCTGACAACGACTTAGTCTCGGAGGTGACTGGCCAAAGAAGGCAAACGAATGTATAATCTGCGAGTCCCAGTAGAAGACCAGACGAGGCTAACACGATATTGAAAAGAAGGTCGCTAGGGAACTAAAGAAGACAAGACGAAAAAGCCCAGGACAAAGTGGTAAAAGTGGACGGGATGCAGACCCCTTTTGACAAGCTACAGTTGGCAATAATGAGGCTCCTCTATCGGACACTAGTATTCCTCTCATCGTCACCTGCGGCTCGGACCATGGTCTGATGTGACTCCCCCGCCGATATTTTGACTCCTGAAGCCGTCTGTGCCGCGCCGAACACCCAGGACGTAGTATAGAACTCCACGGTCACGCGGGTGTAATTGGCGGCCCTGCGAAAGGATGGACCAACGTCAGTGGAGACATCTGTGCTGGACTTCATCGTGGGCGTGTACGCGTGGTCCTCAGTGGGCTCAGATTCTACCTTGCAGGGGCTTCCTTGCCGTCTCGTCCCCATCACTCGCGGATGCCGGGCTCAAAAACAAGGGTGGGTTCGCCCGCGGCCACGAAGCAGGCTAGGCGGCCAGGGCCAAGCTATGGTATGTGCACCACTGTAATTGCTACCAGCGTCGAGAGAAATTGTCCGACGGGTGTGGAGGTGGAGAAAGCGATATCCAGTCCAACCGGCTGTCGAGTCGGGAGCATTAGTACTGTCCAGATTCCACTGCACTGCAATAGAACACTAGAAGGTGCTGTCCCTGTCCGGTCCTTGTCGACTCTGGCGCCTGCGATAATAGTCCACCCACGCCGCGCCTAAGAGTTGTGTCACTGGGCTGAATAGGGCTTCCACCAGCCTTATGATCACTTTGGGGCGCCGCAGTCGCGTCCGGCCTCGGAGGACTGCCTCTTTGGGTAACTAGTAAACGCGGCTCCACGGGGAGGGTCCCAGGCGTGCGTTAAGCGATTCTGCATGCGAGGCAAGGCGGCCCAGTTGCGTTCCGCTTCAGTAGCCTTTCAGGGCTGATATACAGCATGGCATTGTTAGGTTGTGGTTGGTGTGATTGAAACGGACATTGTTCAGGGTCGTCCTTGGTGTTCACCATCTCCTGCTTGAAGGTAGACTGAGACTACTACTAATGACGCCCCGTACTCTATGTGGATGATTCAATCCTCATTCCTCTCCTTGTCGTCCAAATAGGAAAACCGCCCAATCGCTGGGGTTCTGCCAACAAGACTTGGCGATCACCTAGCAAAGACTGTGACGGTTGGGTACACCCTTATTGGCAGACGGTCGCGATGCAAGTACCAAGATTGAACTACCTAGTCAATCCACACTCCATCGCGATTGAAGCCTGAAACATAATCTGGGTATTTGTGGATCGTCGACATCCCCAAGCCATTGAGCAGTTATCATTTGACGATTGCACGTAGAGCGGATCACCTTTACACAAATGTGCTAGCTAAACTCCACTTCGCAGGGTATCGAAATTAAATGCAAGCGGACGGAGCACCAGGCGGTTTCGCACAGCTGTCCGCATTTGGGTCATCTCCGGGTGCCCTGTTCTGTACAGCGACGTCTATCTTTGCTCAACAAATCTGGCAATGGTCACAAGATCAACTACAGTCGCGCGGGCAATGCTCGGTCTTGCGCCAATCATGCTTATCGTGTAGTGAAAAGGACGCGCGGCTATGTGAAGTAGCCCAGCATCGCGACCTACCCTATAGTGTTGACGATGCATCAGATATCCTTCAACGTCGAGACGTATTCATGTATTCAACAGCTCCCATTATCCTTCTATTTACATGCTGAGGCTGAATTCAAGGGGCAATATTTTCTATTGCCTGAATTTGTGACTTTAGGCGAACAGTTAGTGTGGGAGAATCCCTTTTTTTGCATGGTTCTTGACTTACGGAAAACGTGATAAAATAATACTTGGCTTATTGAGTCATGCACCTTCGGATACTTTTACAGCAGGAATAAAACTCTATTGAAACTTTGAATGGACTTCCCTGAGGCAAACAAATGTAATGAAAATCACGTCAATCTCTGCTGAATCGGTCAAAGGTGTTGACCAAAGGTTATCTGTTCACTTGATGGACGTAAAACAGCTACACGATTTATAAAACAGCAGAGTCATTGAATTATCTGGAAGTTCAAACTGGTGAGAAATGATGTTGAAGCAATTCCGGAACGAGACACGATGCATGCATCCTTAGCCACATCGGTCTACGACGGCGACATACTCAGTCGGCGCTGAACAAGATAACAGTTACCTACCATCCATGACATTTAAATGCCAATTCTCTCTCACAAGATTTCTAAACGTACCTAGTCGTGATAAATACGTGGTATGCTATCTCACTGCCCACTGCCCACTGACGAGCATAGGTGTGTCATGAATTCTTTCGGTACCTTTCAGAGCTACTACACCAAGGCCTTCGATCGATTACCTTCCGATATTGCCTGGATTGGGTCAATTGCAATCTATCTTCTCGTTTTCACTGGCGCAATCACCTGGCGCCTCACCGATGCCGGTTACTTTTGTCCTGTTGCTATGGTGGGTAGCGTTATTGTTGTTTTGGGCACCCTCACAACCTCCATATCTACCAAATAATGGCAGTTTCTCCGTGGACAGGGAACCTGTGTTGGTCTTAGGAACGGGTGCCTCAACCTCCCGTCGATCTCTCTGATGGGGATTCTACTTTTACTTTTATTTTATTTTATCGTGGTATATTCTCATGATTTCTAAGACATGGCTCATTCAACGTCTCTGAAACTCATTATGATGATAACTGATCTGTCTCAGTACAATCGGCGATCTATTGCCAAATCACGTAGCGGACTCGGTCGGCACCTTCACGACATTTATACGGCTAGAACGGGACCTATTCTAAGGTTTTTGTGGGTTTCTGTTTATTAGGCTTTATTATACTATCTCTTTGGCCCTAACGATGTTTATACCTTGAATATATGTACAGTCAGAAAGTGATCAACTTGAATAGTTAAGATGAATACATTATGTTTAACTGAATGTAGAATTATTTTGATTATCTCTCGAATTATAAACAATCTTAAGAGAGAAGGAAGGAAAGATTAAAATGCTTTTAATATCTGAGTATATACAATCAAAATGTAGTTTTAAAGTTGAATGTCACCAAATAAACTTCCATGACTTCTTACACGCTATACCCAACTAAGGAGATTCTTTTTCTGATAGCCTAGATATGAAATATCTTCCCTGTGCTGACATTGATCTTACTCCACCGCCCCCAAATCAAGTATCTAGTGAAGTGCAGCGGCCAGTGTACATGGTACAACCACCACCAAGGCAAGATATCCGACATGTCAAATGTTCCATCTTTCCAGTTGAACAAGTGATGAAGAAACGTCATTGAAGAATGGAAAAGTTCCGTTATAGATATCGTACCTAGGAATAGGCAACAATACAGAGGATAAAAGAATTGTTCAACAATGTCCTGTCCAGCCCAGTAGTATTGAGATGGGGTTCTGGGTGTAAGTGGTTCAGGATGACGGGGTGCCTTGGACGGCGAAAGAATAGAGAGGTATTCCTCCACCAAATCAGGTGTCTGATTGAACAAAACAACGGCAGTGTGAACCCTTGGATTACACTCGATAGGATAAATCTCAATGTCATTCTTTCGGAGTGGGTGTGAGAAGTCTGGCGCGGCTTTGATAATAAAATCAAAACTGAGATGGCCCGTAAAGTCGTTGCCACCAATCGTAGCTTGCTTCCGAGTGAAATTTAGCAAGGCTTGACTGATGGGTGAGTCTGAAGGTAGTGCCGTGTAGTGCATCAAAACATCTGATGACGGGCATGCGACAAACGCGCGAACTTTGCCCTTAATGACCAGAGCATGGGTACAGAATTCCTGTCCCACAATAAACTCTTGTACAATATATGATCGGATAGTTCCTTGGAAAGGAATCTTTCTTATCTTACTCAGAGTCGCTTCTTTACTCTCCAAGGGTAGCGAAGGCATGCTTAATCGGGCCATATCGTTGACGCCAGCAGGTTTAATAAGATATTGTCGACAGTCGTTCCCCTTCTGTAAGCCACCCTTTTTTGTCAAAAAACAGATGAGCTCTTCTTCGCTCGAGATAATTGCTGTATCGGGGATCTGTAGTCCGAGGGTTCGAGAGTGGTTCATAAAGGAGTCTTTTTGGTGTAGGATTCGAGTCCAATTAACATTGAATTGAATAACTTTAGCTTTTGTGCGAGCTTCCACCATCTCCTTCACGAAGGCATCCTGAACGGCCGCATTGACATCAGACACTGAGATCCAGATATCGACTTCCTCCTTTGTTACAATTTCCAGCAGTCGTCTGGAGTAGTTATCATTCAGGTCCATACTTGGAGTATCTGAGGGTGATGGAAGGACGTAGTAGGCGTCAAGAGAAGTTGAAACTCTCCCCAGCGATAACCAGTGGCAGTCTGCTCCGATGACGCGATGGGAGGCGCGCTTGAACATCCGAGCAATTGATAGCCCTTTTGCCATGTTTATGCCGGTAACAAGAACAGTCTTTCTAGATGAAGCCATAAAAGTGTCCGAGATTCGAGTATCCTTGCGATTGACGCCAAAACTGATGTTCCAAAGACGCACCACTAAGACGAGGGCTGTATCAAGAGGCAAGAATAAGAGGCTAAGGCCAACGAGGAAAAGGTTCTTCGAGAAATGCCATGTTGCTGAGTTGTCCATATTGGGATGGTAGCATCAAATGAGATGCCAAATGCACAAATAAAAGCTTTCAATTCCAGAAGCGAGGGAAAGAAAAGTGATGACATTAAAAATGAATGACAAGGCTAAAATAAACAGGGTGGCCTTGTATACTAGTCTTTGCTTCACTGGGGCTAAGGTTTGGCTAAAACAGGAACATCGAACCAACTGGTAGACGTCATATACTTTGAACGCAACCTTTTAATTCTAGAGGATTTGCCCTAACATTCCTTGATAAACTTTACATCATGAGAGATTTGGGACCAATTGATCTTCACTGCTGCGGTTGTTTTCATTTGTAATTGGGTTAGTCAATTCCGGACACCCTACATCAATATTGATAGCTTTGAAGAGTGTCTCCATCTCAGCACGACGAAGACAAGCGGGTCAGAAGAGACGCCATTGGATTTTTGAAGCATTCGGAATAATACTGCCACACTTTAACAAGGCACTTCGGGATCAGAGTGGTTTCATTTGGTTTGGCTGCGTCTCCAATCCGATATTTCCTGCATTCATTGTATTGCTGCTACCAATACCCAGCTGCTACGTCCTAGCAAAGACACGCATAACTTCTTCTCTCCCATTATCTCTCCGTGGTATTTATTTGCTTTACCTATTGGCGTTTTTGGTGGATGTCATTTTTATCTGACTCATAGACCTCAAACAATACTGCATCTTGTGGCCAACAGGTCGTAAACCAGCCCGCCCGACAACTTTGGAGCTACCGGCCTGCTTTGTCCAGGTCCTTCGTGAGAGCCCGTATTATGCTCATTATATCTCTTAATGACCTTTACTCAGGGTCTTTGAATACTCTTTGAGGGACACTATTCAGGGGTCAAACAGATTTTGTATTATGCTGATACTATAATATTTACTCACCAACGTAATACTTAAAATGGAATCATATTGTGTATTTAAACTTCTTCATACTAAAATCATGGTTGTCTTTTAATTATCTTCGTTTTCTATCTTGGAGAGATGGGCCAAATGAACGCTACAACAATGTTTCAACCACGGCAGTGCGTGATCTCAATGCCATCCTGTGTGTGTTATATTAGAATATTTGCCAAGTCAAAAAGCCATCTTCTCGGGATTCTTACTGGAACACCGGTCGGCTCGAAGCCTCGGATAAGACTGCTTTCGTACACCAAATGTGGATTACCTTTCACGGCGGAGTTGATTGTGTCTGGGTTGTTGTCACCGTATTGTTTTGCGCAGGCTGGTGGGAAGAAAAGCCCGGTGTAAAGCGCCTGTGTTTGGGCTTGCCTGGCGACTTTCTTATCCACATCACTCTGGACATATTCTAGATATGGAGGGTTCCCGGGTTTGATGACATTGTCTGCTGCAAGCACTGAACCTGGCGAAATTAGACGCAGCTGCTCACACAACATCAAGTCCCGCAGATACGCAGGCTTGTAGTGGTCGAGGAATAATATGTCGACTTTGTCAATATATCTTTGGGCATGTAGCCGTTGAAGTGACTCATCACTGGAGCCGACGACAACCTTGACGATGCCACTCAGACCAGCAAGCTCAACAAGAGAAGAAATAACGGCCGCGAATTCCGGGTTCCGCTCAAGGCTCCAATACTTCTGGCCGCCGGCTTTTCTTAATGCGTCTGCGAAGAGGATTGTCGAGTATCCAACATAACCACCCAGCTCGACCTAAATTATAAAGTCAATTAGAGATGTGCCCGTGAATCCCTGGTAAACCCGACGGTGCCAAGATTATACATACCATTACTCCTGGCTTAACCTCTGAGATTAGATCTGTCACAATCTTGCCTTTGTTTTCGCCAACATTCATTAGATATTTTTTGGTACGACCGAACTCGTCGATGGCCTCCAGTACTCGCTCGGGTGATGCTCGAATTTCATCAAGATCTGGGTGATCATATACGAAGTGAAGTAGTTCTATCTCACGGCCATCATCGAAGAAGACATCTTCTTGCGCCATATAGGCCCTCGCTTGGTTGAATTGGGCCATGTGAGATTGAAGTTGTGGTAGTCTGTGCGGAATATGAACAAGCCTGCCTTTGAGCTGTCTTTGAGAGTCTCGCATGGCAAATTTACTTATGGGTTGTTCTCACTCCACTCGCAGGCGTTTCGAGGGATTGCGAAATAGGAAATGACGACATGCACATGTCATTTTTAGTTTACACAATTACACGCCTAAAACAGATTGAACTTCATTGCGAGTGAGATATACTTTAGAGCCCACATGTGGTGGAAATCATCAAGCCTATCATAAAACGAACTAACAAAACCAAATTAGATCTCCCGAGAAGTCAATCATGCCCATTCCCGGATTGATATGTGGGGGCGAATCGATGAATCATCGGTATGAGTAGCATTCACTAATTCCATCTGCCTGCCGGTAGTAACTATGCCATAGACGGATGGGGTTCAAGTGTAAACGGACCATGAGATGCAGAGTTCTCCCGAATAAGCACCTTATCGACTCCTGTCGAATGAACTTTAGACAACAGAGTTTAGTTCTTTACAAAATTTCTAGCTTCATCCAATTTTTTAATTTCTGCATGGATACATGTGTTACAATGTTCAGATATCGAAGACATCATTCTTGTCAAATTCCATGCGAATAGCTGACCGTGTTTTGTGTACAGTACTTGGGATGAAGTGCTTCTTGACAGGCACGCAAACTCTAGTGGAGCATCTGCCAGTTAGTTTCGCCGTGGTAGGTTTTCCACAAAGCTGGTATAGGTTCTTGTAATCTGATTATATCATAGGCCGATGGTGAAATGCTCAAAATATTTTGATGATCGGTGCATCAATGGACTCGGTAGCATGGAAATCTAACCTGACCCTGGAGACTGAGGTATAAAACCCCTCATTCAATGCGTCAGCCTCTAATGTAGTTGCTTACTTGTCTCACTCCTATCTGAACCATTCGCCCAACCCTTTTCGCAAATTAATAAGTTCATTACCTAACTCCGTTCCTCCTAATTCCTTGCCATTATGTCCGACATGAAAGCCACCGTTGTGCCCACAGAGCAGGGATTTTCTGTCTGCGGTTACGAGAAGATCGAATATGATTTCGAATTTCTTGACGGTGTTTTTCATGTTGAAAATCAACAGCTTGCAAAATACTATCAAAAGTGGGAGAGGTGTTTAGCAGTCATGGATTTGAACATCTTCAACTTGTATGGCCTTCAAATGCAGAATTACTTTGATCAGCATGGCATCAAATTGAAGATGCACAAGACCATGATTGGCGAGAAGGCCAAGAGCATGAAAACACTGCTTGAAATCGTCGATACCATGACGGATTTTGGCTTATATCGAAAAGAGCCTCTGCTGGTTGTTGGTGGCGGATTGGTCACTGATGTTGCCGGGTAAGAAGCATACCTTATGTCTGGAAATGTGCAAAGCCACTCTAACATACCCTCGACTGTTAGGTTTGCCTGCGCTGCGTACCGGCGTAATACCAACTATATCCGCATTCCCACCACCGTCATTGGCCTCATTGATGCCTCAGTGTCTATCAAAGTCGCTGTCAACTACGGCCGATATAAAAATCGTCTTGGAGCGTACCACCCACCTCTGCGCACATTCCTCGACTTCACCTTTCTTCGCACTCTACCAGCTGCCCAAATTCGCAACGGTTTCGCAGAGCTGATCAAGATTTCTTCATGCGCACACAAGTCGACATTTGATCTTTTGGACCGTTACTGTGAGAATCTAATTGACACGGCCTTCGGGCGACTAGATAATGCTCCCGAGGATATTAAGATGGTTGCTGATCAGGTATGCCGAGCGGGAATTCATGAGATGCTGAAGCTTGAAACGCCTAATCTCCATGAGATTATGCTTGATAGAGTTATTGCTTATGGACATACGTGAGTTACAACTCTATAACCTGCTTCATAACACTATTGTTGATAATTTAGCTGGTCCCCACTTCATGAACTCGTCCCTGAAACTCCCCTTCGGCATGGTCATGCCATCTCTATCGATATGGCTTACTCTGCCACCCTCTCACGTCTCCGCGGACTTTTAAGTCCAGCTGACCATGAGCGGATCTTGAACTTATTCTCTCGCGCGGGTCTGTCCATGGATCACCATCAATTCGACGGGCTATTGCTTGAGCGTGCAACTAGTGCCATCCTCAAGACCAGAGACGGCAAACTACGCGCTGCTGTGCCAGTTAGTCCTATGGGGAAGTGCGTTTTCCTCAACGAAGTGAGCCACGCCGAAATGTGTCATGCTTTGGAAGTTCACAAACAATATATGCACAGATTCCCGCGAAAGGGAGATGGCCTGGATGCTTATGTTGATGCAAGTGACACTGGCTATACAGTCCAGGGAGCGCCTGTGGAGAATTGTCTGGCGAAGAATTCACAGAACAGTATCGACTGTGCATCTGACTCTAGAGGCTTGGATAGCTTCAAAAAGGTTGAGCGCATCACTTTGAAAGACTATTCTAGCAAGATTAGGGGGGTTTCGTAACTATATACATAAATTGGATACTTGCAAAGAAGTAGTAATTACAGATTGTGAGAGGAAAGCATAATTCAATTATGAAATCGGCGACCTCTAGGACCAGCGACGTAACACAGTAAATCGTTATAATCTCCTGTTTTATCACCAACTCATTCAACCTTCTCCCTTCAATCGTCCCCTTATCCGATCACAAAGCTGTGCCGCAGTCATTGTAGATGCCTCGTGACCCCTTAGGAAGCTCAGAGCAGTTTCCTCGCTGAGCAGTTCTAGCTTGGCCTCCGAAACCGCTGTACTAGCAGAAATCCTAATATTAACTATATCCCTCTCATACACTTTCAATGCAAACATAATACCTTCGAGCGATGGACAGCGCGACAGCAACACATATCTCTTTGAGTACGGTAAGGCAACACTTTAATACACCGTCCCACACCGCCCCTTGCCAAGGCTGAGATACTTAGAGTGACATAAAGCGCATTCAGAAACAACACCACTCAATTCCTCATACAACACATTCTCTGCATCCTCATAGACTCCCAACTACCCCCAGTAAGGCAGTCAATATTTACAATTACAATAGCTTCATTCACGTTGACTACAGCCACCGTGAGCAGCCAGCTGCCAAACCGCCCGGACTTCATTAAAACACAAGGGTGGCCGTTGGCACCAACACAATATTTATAAATGAACAGGCGGGAATCGCCAGGAAAGATAGGATAGATACCAACCGGATATAAATGAGCTCATAAAGATAAGATGAGAAATTTTAGACTAAAGGTCTAGACTTGGTGAAGAAGTTGAAGAGTTCAAAGTAGCAGGGATCTGAATAGAGAGATTTTTAAAGTTTGGCCTTATCGTAGCGAGGATCAAGACTTGGCAGGTCTCCGAGATACCCTAGTCTAGCTGCATTAGCTAGTCAGCGCAGCTAAGGATCTCTAGATACGACATGGTTCATCCCTAACTCTCGAGTGGCTGGTATTTTGAGGTCAGAAGGGCCGAATCGAGTGATCAGAGTGTGCGAATTTATGCTCCAATGGTTGAACAAATGGATGAGAATATTGGTCGTGCGGTAGACTACCTCAAACCAACTGGGGAGCTAGACAACGCGTTCATCTTGTTTGTTTTAGACAATGGAGCCGCGGGTGCCGCCATGGAGGGTTTTCAGCTAAGTCAGGATATCGCAAATAACAATCTGTCGCTAACAGCCATCCTATTGGTGGAGCATCGCAACTGACTTGGAATCGCAGATTATGGGTGGCTTTAGTACAATGACGTATGTAATTGTGAACTATTATGACACCAGTGCCGAGAGCCTAGGCAATAATGACCCCTTCATCTGGTACGGTCTTTGCTGGGGCTCTACCGACACAACCCCAAGTCAAGGGTTGGACGCTGGAAGGTGGGATCCGATGTCCGTGGAATTTTTGCTATCCTTCACTGCATGCATAAGCTAGTAGTATTAGCAACTAGTTCGTGACTGTCACGGGCATTCTGCCAACGGTGATCGACCTAGCTGGCGTGCGGCGTCTTGGAGCAGCATATGGCGGCGTGAGGTCGCTGTCCCTCGCGGAAAGTCTTGGGTACTGCACTGGGCATCTTATAGCGTGGGCAGTGTTTTATCCGCAGAGAAGAGACGCATGTACATGGCTGGGAGTTGTTTGGGCTACGGGATGACTACCTCGTTGGTCTCCTAAGCTCGAGTGATTGAGAAAAGACGATATCCAACTAGATTCATAAAGTAGACATGGTGCTTTAAAATTAGCAACTCTGATTGAGATTTATGCTTCTATAAAAATTTCTGCCCGCCATAAATCAGGTGACTAGATATTCCGGCAGATTGGTTCCTCTCTAGATTAGATGCCTGTCGTCGATTGTCGAAATTGCTTTTGAACTCTAATGCCCTGCAAAGGGATCTCGTCTCCGCTCTCGTCGCCCCTGTCTGTATTTGACTTGTAGCTCTTGACCGTAAACTCGTAGCCCTTGATGTCTGGTCTCAGATCGCCTACCGACGATGAAGCTGCTCCCAGATCACCTGATTTCCCCACGCCATCCGAGTCGGTTTCGTCCGGTAGTCGATAGAACGAATCCCCCCTTCCATTGGCATTGGAGTTCTGCGTGGGTCGGGCTTCGACATCCTCTCGCGATGCGAGTCCTTTACTGAAAGCGGAGCGGTCCGTCTTGGACCGGGCTGATGTGCCGCGTACCGTGCTGGTCAGGTGTTCGAGACCGGTGTATCGTACTAATAGTCTCAAAACTGGCAGCATGGTGGGGAGGCAGGCGGAGACGATTCCGGCTGACATTTCAATGGCTGTCCAGCCTACTGTTGGGGCGAGGGTGTAGGTCGGATCGGTGGCGGTATAGGTAAATAGGACGCTCGTTCGGTAGGCAGAAGCAAATACGACGCTGAGGAAAGTATGTTAGCACGTTACCTTGAAAGGATGATGGGTAAGAAGAAGTTGAAACATACAAGAATCCAAGACCAAAAGCAACCATTAGGCCAAGCTTCTCTGGTTTACCAACTGCTGCAACTTCCAGATCGGTCGGAGAGGCAGCAGCAAGATGATGAAGTCTGTCAGGATGGTGGATGAGGCATTGGCGATCCACGTGCCAACCTGGTTGATGCAACGCCCCGGCAGATCAGGGTACCAGAGTTTCTCAACCGGTATGCAGATGAAGACGAAGAGGAAGGTGATGGTGACAACCCAGGCCATGACGAAGGTACCGACAACCCAAGCCACCTTCTTGAAGTACGGCACGCGGAAGATGCGGTAGTACATCAATAACAGGCTCAGCTTGGTCCAGCCGAGGTTGAACGCGTAGAGGATCTCGGCCACGACCAACCACTTCGCCATCATGACGATGTCGTCCATGTCGACCAAGTCGGCGTGGATGCCCATGCCGCAAGAGTACATGGCGAAGATGAAGCCAACGACAACTAGGTTCCAGCCCTACGACGCCGTAGTGTCAGCGTGATACTGTCGTAATAAGTGGGAGCAAACTCACCATGGAGAAGAGAATCACCCAGTCATCCCACCACAGCTTCTGGGCCTTGAGGTGGCGGCTGACCAGGCGCAGGACGACGGACGCCAGGGCGAGGAGCGTCATCGAGATGACGACTTGCATGATCCATGGCTGGAGGTCGTGCGGGTCGTAGCCCGGTAGGCCGGGAAGTTTAGACTCGGAGGAAGTCATTTGGATTGCAACTTGCAACTATCGACAGTCCAAATTCAATTCATCGCTGGCCGGCAGCGTCGTCGACTCGAGCGAAAAAGGTCTGCACTATTTCTTCAGGGTGGCCACGGGCTCTTTACGCAGGTCCCGGCGTCCCGAGCAGCAGGCCACCCGGAGCAAAGAGTTAGCAAATGCCGATCATTATTGTGGGTGCCGCGTCGACAGGGTTGGAACTGGCTCTGAAAGGGGGTGGTGCATGCAGCTCGGAGGTCTAACCCCCAAGGGGGGTCATGTCGGCGAAGACCCGGAGTTTGGCCCTGGTCGACCCCAGAAATACCTCGGCTCCGTCGGTGGCGTTGATCAATGAGTGGTGATGCGACGGCTGCTTGTTTCACTGTCATTTACAAGCGATGTCATGCTTGGCGAGATGGCGTCTGGGCTGGTCCCCTAGTTCGCGTTCCAATTAGACTTAAACCCAACGACGAGATGCCATCAACACCACCCGGCGAGCTAGGACGCAGTTTGCCTCGGTGCCCAACTCACCCACCGGTTCGGTCCGTCTGACGACAGGAGCCATGGATGCTTAAAACGTGGAGCCGGCCAATTGCTAACCTCGAGCGTTTCAAAACTCGCCGGAGCGACAACAACCGCACAGCGTAGCGCGCTCGCTTCAGCTCCGCGGCGGCCCCTTTCCGAATCCAGCTCACGTCAACGATGCGGGCCGGGGGGCTCCTGCGTTAGCCCGCCCCAATGGTTCGGCGCCACTCGGTCGAGTGTCCCGTTGCAGCCTTGATCGCCGCGCGATGTCACGCTGGCTTAGTGCTAGAGTCCACTTCAAGTCGCCGCTGCTCCACCACGCGCCGTAACATACTGTCACCGACGCGAGCTTGCGTCGGAACATCGTCGTATATTCCCGGGGTACGTCATGATCCATAGTGGGCATCGGCCGTTTACATACTTGTAGTCGGCTCACGTTGACGCCGGCTGCGTCCCTCTATTTCCCCTCGTTCTCTCTTCTCGCTGGCCGATATCGTCTCCCACCGTCGAAGGATCTTCCTCCCCCACTAGTCTCCTAATACACTATACAACTATCCTAACTCTCAAAATGGCAGCCACAACGACTATCAAAGTTCCCCACCTCGGGGGCATCACTGCCGGCTACCGTCTCTCGGGCGAAGCCATCGACCCGAGCAAGCCAACCGTGGTCCTCGTCAACTCCATGTGCACCACGTCGTCGCTCTTCAACGCCCAGTTCGACAGCAAGAGCCTCACCAATGCCGTCAACCTCCTCGCCATTGAGCCGCTCGGCCATGGCTCAACCAGCTGCCCCTTCGAGCACTTCACCTACTGGGACTCGGCCCTGATGTCGCTTCAGGTTATGGAGGCTTTGGGCGTCCAGAAGGCGTTTGCTTTAGGCACCAGTCAAGGAGGCTGGATCGTCGCTCGCATGGCCCTCCTGGCCCCGGAAAAGGTACTACCGCCCTCACCGGAGCGCCAAGTCGATCAATTAAGCACTTGGGCTAGGAACTGAACCACACTAACCTTTCTCTACCAGATCCTTGGTCTTCTACCGCTCGGTACGTCAATGGATTACGAGTCCGCCGTGTCTCGCGAAAAGGGTTGCTGGGATCCCAAGACACAGCTCGTCTCTTTCTACGAGGGTTGGGGCAGCGCGGAGCCCACCCCCGACTTTGTCGTCGACGAGATTTGGCGAGGCCTGGTTGCCTCTGTCGGTTTCGGAAGCGCTGTCACCCCCGAGACTCTGGCATTTTGGAACTCCACTCTCAAGGATGTTTACAAAGGTGATGAGGGCCGCAAGAAGCTGAGGATAGCCGTCGCTTGTCTGCTGGAGAGAGACGGACTACTCCTTCGTGTGAGAGACATCAAGTGCCCTGTGTACTGGCTCCAGGTGAGTGCCTCCTGATTCTTTGCGCCACACAACATGAACGTATGCTAATACTCCCGGTTCAGGGTTCCGAGGATCCCGTTTTCCGCCAGACTGTGCCAGCTGAGCACATCAAGCTTTTCACATCATCTCCCGAGGCAACCTTGACCTTTGTCGAGGGCGGTGGCCACTACTTGAGCGCAACGAGCCCCAAGGAGATCGAGGAGGCTTTGTTGAAGATGGTGGAGAAGTACGCGTAATGTCCTGTAACACTTTCGAGATACGTTTGTCAAGCGAATTAGACTAGTCACGATAGATATTGGACATTTGTGGTTTTAAGCACTAGTCAGCCTCGCATCATTCATGTTGAGTCATCTGAATCACCACGACATTATTCTTTGCAATAGTTTGACTCTGTCTCAGAGCCTAGTGGTATGTCATCGCATTGGAATAATTCCCTTTGCCATTCACGGGGTCACCGCATATGTGCCGTTACACAAGTTCCTGCCACCATTATGTACTGTCCAAGTCGTGCTGTGGGGTTAGCGCTCGAAGATGGCTAGATATTCGCAAATCCAACCAATGATCAGCCAGATATCCAGGTCTCACAACAGGTCGTGAATTACCAGCCTCTTACGCTGCGACATGTAATGTCCTGTCTTCGGGATTGCAGTTGACAGACCCTCGCTGTTCTTGCCCAGAGATAAGTGAGATGCCAAATAGCTGCTCATATCTCTGGTAGTTAAATACTGTGTGTTAGGAGGGTGCAAGGGATGCCCATAACCCCAATAACCCACCCACTGAATGGGTGTTATGACTGTGATGATGGCGGCACAATGGCGATGCGTCCGCATTGCAGGTGAAGGCACAGATAAAAGACTCTCAAAGTGAATAAAATAGATTAGCCTGGCCGATGCTATATATCGGCATCATCTGATCAAACGGTCACATACATTGCCGCAAAGATGGGCCAAAAAGATCGTAAATTGAGCTTGGTAGAAAATCATGCCACAGAACACTCATGATAATGATCGACGGTGATGATCGCAGACGAATTCAATCACCATGCCGAAATCCTACCCTGCAGCTCTCAATGACTGACTAATTGACCTTATCCAATGACTTCAATCCCGGTCGGAACAGCCTATAAGAGACAGTCCGGATCAAATGGGTTACATCCTAGATGACACATTCAGCCAAGGACGCCTGCGAAGGCATTCCGCGTCACACGACCAAGGAACTCCAATACAATTCGTTGGCTGCGAAGTGCGTCACGCTTGCGTTTCCCCACACCATTACCATTCCTCGGAACGAGGGTATGGACTCTTCGAATGGATTACCCACAAAACAGCAAACAGCAAACTTTTATTCTCCATGCCAAACATCAGAAGAATATGCCGTCGCAAGAGAAGGAATCCTGGGCATCTTTTGACTCAGGAACCTGGCGAGAGTGCCCGGGGCAGTGAAGGAGGCCGTAAGTCTTCCGAAATATACTGTGGTAGCATGGGAGAGGATCCACATTTATATCTACTGTGTAGTATTACCGATCGGAACCAGCGACCGATATTCACTACTTCGGAAATGGAGCACCAATAACGCCATCGATCTTCGCCAGGGTGGCGGTTGTTATTGTCTCCGAAATTGCATAATTATTTGGCCTCGGGGCTCCTTCGGCGTTGATGCATACAGGCAGGACATCGAAGATGGATATGCATAGAGGTCGAGGAACAGATAACTCTTGGCAGTAACTCTATAATATTTACCATGGAGAAAGGAGAGATGAAAGGCAACTGTCGCAAAAGGATGGAAGAATATCAGCAAGCGATTTGACGGAAAGGGTTGCTTCAAAGGGAACGTGTTTTGGCAAATGACTGATGAAAATATTTCCCCACCTTAGGAACACAGAGTGAAGAAGGAAGCGCCCACGATTCACTATTCTTAGGGTCCGTTACATTGGAGCAAGTTTGAAGCTGTCCGGAGCTTCCGCTCCTTTGGGCAATATCACCATCATTTTCCTCCGTGACGTACGGAGAATTAGCCGCGTGGCCAATCGAAAGATTGTCAGCTGACTGCATGATCCCAATTTAGCAACGGCAAGACGCGGGGTAAACTATTAGACGAACAGAAGCGAATCTCAGCATCACACGTCGATTATGCGCTCGAGTAGAGATTCAATTCGCAGCCCGTACTCGGCCCGTCAACATATCATCCACATGCGACATTGCCAAATAAAGTTCAGGCGCTCGTGTTGAATTCATCCGTCCCGTGTAGGGTAAGAAAATAAGTCCGCCCGTTGGGGACTAATTGGAGGGTTGAGATTCTCCACTACGTAGCTGATGATGAAACATTTCAACCACTAGGTCTCGCACCACGGCGAGATCACCCATTGGAGCAAAAATACCAATCCTAGCGTTGTGCCCCTAATGGTGAATCCGCAGATTAATTAACACAGCGACTATTAAGAGGCGGGCTTCCCAACTTGGAGAAGAGTCGCTGCAATTGATCTCGACATCATACACATTTTACACAGGCGACTCGGACAGGTCCAATAATCGCCATTCAAGATGCTGGCATCCTTCGTTTCCACCTTCTTCCTCCTGACGTCGGCCGTTTCGGCGAGCCTGACCTACAAGGGCGTCGATTGGTCGTCTACTCTGCTTGAAGAGGATGCGGGTATCTCGTTCTCCAGCGGCGGCTCTACCCAGGCCATCGAGAAGATCTTCGTAGCCAACGGCGTCAACACGGTCCGCCAGCGCGTCTGGGTGAACCCGTCCAACGGCGACTACGACCTCGACTACAACCTGGAGCTCGCCAAGCGCGCCAAGGCGGCCGGCCTCAGCATCTACCTCACGCTGCACTTCAGCGACACCTGGGCCGACCCGGCCCACCAGGCCATCCCATCCGGCTGGCCCACTGATATCGAAGGCCTCGCGTGGAAGCTGTACAACTACACGCTCGCCGTGTCCAACTCCTTCCAGGCCGCCGGCACCCCGCCCGCCATCATCTCCATTGGCAATGAAATCACCTCTGGCCTGCTCTTCCCCACCGGCTCGACCTCGTCGTACTCCAACATCGCCCGCCTGCTCAACTCGGCCGCGTGGGGTATCAAGGATTCCAAGCTCAGCCCGAAGCCCAAGATCATGATTCATCTGGACAACGGCTGGAACTGGGATGTCCAGGAGTACTTTTACACGACCGTTCTTGCCCAGGGCTACATCACTGTCAACGACTTTGACATCATGGGTGTCTCGTACTACCCTTTCTACAATTCAAAGGCCACCCTGGCGTCCCTCAAGTCGTCGTTGACCAAGATGGCTAGCAAGTGGGGCAAGACGATTGTCGTCGCCGAAACGGACTGGCCGACGTCGTGCCCGTCGCCCGCCTACGCGTTCCCGAGCGACCTGAAGGACATTCCCTTCTCAGCCGCTGGTCAGACTACGTTTATCAAGCGTGTTGCCGCCGTCGTCGCTGGTGTGACGAACGGAGCTGGCCTGTACTACTGGGAGCCGGCCTGGGTTAACAACCAGGCACTTGGGTCATCTTGCAGCTCCAACACGCTCTTCTCGTGGCCCGGAACCGCGCTTTCAAGCCTTGCCGTCTTTAAGTCCATTTGATTCATTGGAGGGTAGCCGTAGCCGTGCTTCTTGCAGATATTATTCAATCATATGTACATATGGGAAATGAAGAAGTTTTAGATGGAGCAATGTTCTCTGTCTGTTTCGAGTTATCTTAAAAAGTGAGGAACATTGAAGAGCGCCGCAGTGAATGAGTAATTTTAGCAATGCGTCTGATGATGAATACGTAGATGCCGGGCCATCCGTTGACCAGCGAACAGGGGCAGTGATTTTTATCTCAACTCTCTGGCTAATGGCGCGATCTAGTGGGACACGGCAAGCATAAGCCATATTGGCTTTGTGCCTTCATAGTCAAGCTAGTCTCCTTGTTAACCCGTTAGTACGGAGTATACTGCATGCTGGATAGGCTCAATTCATCATTTCAATGGCGGTTGGTGGTTAACGATGTATCTACAGCCAATCCGGATGCGGGAGAGGGTACTGCGTGGATGTCGGGATTGCGCTGTGCGCCAAGTCACTGCACCTTTGGCAATGCTGTTAACTGAAGTGGCGGATAAAACGGTCGAGCTCAAGCACTGTCAGCTTGCCATGTTTTAAATGATGATGCAAAGTGGAGAAGATCGAGGTGGCGCCGCACGGGATGAGTTGTTTAAAAACAGGATCGCCATGATAGATCGGAGGTCGATTGATTGACGAAGGAACATGCGACACGAAAACACGAAGCTACAACTCAGGTTTCGATCGAATCGATCAAGTCAATACGCTGCTACACACCTGCGGACACTTTGTCCTCCCAATTTAGCTGACCAACTTCTCGCGGCAAATAACGAAGAACGAGTTTTTCTTCATTGTGCGGAGTACTTGCTATTACTTTAAATACACCTCGAATCGCGCCATGAATCGCATTTTCTTCACTTCCGTACAGAGGAACATCGGACAATCTGAGTCTGGTGTGTATGGCGGAAGTCCCGGACCCCAACAAAGCTTGGGGCTGAAGCGGGCGAGCAGGGGTCTTGGTTGCCGCTAGAAAATCTGCGCCTCATCCGTCTGACATGTTCCGCTGCATTTAGGCAACACTGCCGCATTAACGATGACCGTGAATATGGATCCTGCACACGTACGTGCTTGACATATATATATAAACGCAGTGGCGTCTCAACACTAGCTCATCGTCCCTGCGCACATACGCAATCATGGCTTCGGAAACGACACCGCAAGAGCAGCTTGTCTCAGTCAATGACTCGCCCAACAATGAGGGGTCACACAATGAAGAGCCACGCAATGAAGAGCCACGCAATGAAGGGCCCGCACTGCTGACCGTGGACAACGCCACGCTCTGCTCCTTTTGCCATGACATGTGCACCAAGCCTCCACCTACTGGAACACCCTACCACTTGCGACCGCTCCCCGATCTCCTCAAAGCCGCTAGCTTCTGCGACTATTGCGCGTTGTGGGTACGCTCCCTCGAAGCTTCAGCAAGCGGCCTCGTCGAGGATGGCCAAGAGGCTGCCCTACGGACTCATCCGCTCCTGCAGGGACAATTTGAGCCTGAAGAAGTAGAGTTGCATTATCTTAGCATACACGATTGGATAGGGGGAGCAATCGAGCAGCGCATCGCTTGGCCGTCCATGGGAACGATCTGGGCCACGCTCGATCTAGTCCCGGCCAGTGGTAAGTTCAACTCAACTTATACAGCGCACATAGGCTCTAGTGGAACTGACAAGGGCAAATGCAGACTCATCAATAATCAACCTCAAATCTCTGGCGCCCTCCGACCAGTCAGACGTGGTTTGGAATGGTATCAAGTACTGGATCACCGAGTGTGCGTCTAATCACACCAACTGCGACGTCCAGAGAAACACAACATGGAAACCAACTCGGTTGCTGCATCTGGGTTCCCTCTCAAGCCCTATGGAAATTCGACTGGTAGAGGGTAAAAGTCTTCCGGATGCTGCACAATATCTGACTCTAAGCCATTGCTGGGGCGATCTTCAACCACTGCAGTTGACCAGCCAGACTATCCATGACTTCAAGTCTTCGCTTCCCATGGAGAGCCTGCCGAAGACCTTTCTCGATGCTTTTAACGTCACTCGAAGACTGGGCCACGAGTATATCTGGATCGACGCGCTCTGTATTGTCCAAGACGACCCAGAGGATTGGGCTTTGGAAACCGGCCGCATGGCATCCGTATACAGCAATTCCTTCCTCACCATTGCCGCTACGGCCGCGGAAAATGCCAGCGAAGGCGTGTTCTACCCCAATGAGAAGCGTGACGTAAACTCTTGGCTTCCAGCTCGCATCCACCGCTCATGGGGCGGGCAGTTCTCGGGTGATTTCTACGTCTGCGACTACCGTGACTGGTGGATGAAGCTTGGAGACGCGCCCTTGAACCGCCGCGGCTGGGCATTCCAGGAGCGCATACTCTCGCCGCGGGTCCTCCACCTTGGCCTCGAGCAGGTGGCGTTCGAATGCCCCTCCATGACTGCGTGCGAGCGGCTTCCTTATGGCAGCCTAAGTCGCATCCATGGCGAGATTGGGGGTCCCGGGAGCAGTCTGACACGTTTTATCACTACACAGAAGGGCGACGGTGCACGCATTCCAACAATGATTGGTATTCTGGGTCAGTGGAACGAGCTTGTGCGAAACTACGCGCACGGCCAGTTTGCTGTCGAGACGGATAAGATGGTCGCTCTTAGTGGGATTGTGGATTCGTTCAAGAGTCCGGTCGCTCGATCTCTGCATCCTAAGAAGCCAGAGACACTGAAGCCTGATGCCGTTTCCGATGAGGAAAAGAAAGAGAAAGAGAAGATACACCCTGGAGATGACGCTTCCGAAGATGCAAAGAACGAGAAATCGGACAGCGACGAAGTCCCAGACGAGTCGTCAGCACAGAACCTTTTTGTAGGCGGCCTCTGGAGACCCGACATGGAGATGCAACTTGCCTGGCGAGCAACATCAAAGGTCCAGACCCAACAACTGAGCGGAATTGCGCCTCCCGGGTTTGGGACAAGACCGGAAACATACATTGCTCCGACTTGGTCATGGTGCTCACTCAACAATGCGCGCGTGGAGCCACAACAATCGAATCCAGTTGACCTACCCTTCACTAAAGTGCTCGAGGTAAAGATAAATCCCATATCTCGGCTAGATATCTCTGCAGAGGACAGTGGTCTCAAGTACTGCTGCGCTCCCGAATCATTCATCCGCCTCCAGTGCTCGTTGGTCCCTCTTGCTGGATATGACAATGACAACTCCCTGGCCCTACCTGACTTTGAAGGGGTTGGAGGACCTAAGGAAATCAACAGCAAGAACTACTGGGATGCTGCATTTGATGAAGAGGCAACCAAAGCTGAAATGCCGTGCCTTGTCCCGACCTTTGTTGAGATGAATCGAGTCAGCAGAGCAGTCCATGGTCTCATTCTCGACTTGCATTTTAACCAAGAGACTGAAGAGCGATTCTACACCCGGTTGGGGTCTTTTGTACTAGAGGATGCAGATGATAAAAAGGCACTGTGGGATGCGATAGAGAAGTTTGATTTGATCAGCCCTGGGACCAATTCTGGTGCTCTTCGCTGCGACGGGATCCAAAGGCCTGCGGAGGACGGGTGGAATTACGCGAAGAAGGACGGGGTCTTGCAGCGTGTCATCTGTATCAAGTGAGAATGGCTCAATATGCAACATGGTTATTATTTCCAATACATGCTATGCTATTGCTTCGATCCGATGGAAAATCATCAGTGGGTTATGATGGTGAAATGTGTGCGATGCAATATAAAAATCAAATGCCCCGAATGAAGATATTGGTAAGGTTTCCCGTTGTCTGCCAGATGCGACAGTGGTCCACCGTGAATCAATAACCGAGGCAAAAACAAGTCATGCAAACAAGAGAGTAAAACTCATCTGGGGCTTCTAGCTGTTGCTTTCTGTCGCCCGGAATTGCAAAGTCTATATGCTCATAAACACATCTATGTCTAGTTCAGGTCGCGCGACTGCGATTAAGAGTAGATTTTAGTTCTCGGTCTCGGCCTCTGGCTGGACTTGCTCCTCCGATAGTCGCGGATTCCGCAGTGCCAGGGCGAAACCAATCATCGGAATACAAAGACACATGCCTGCGATGCAGAGAATCTGTTGGACATGCGAGTAGCTGGCGATGATGGCGTCTCGAATTTCTCCTCCGACAGGATAATGGGGTACAACAGAAAAGGGCGAGTCGTAGATGGCCTGCGCCAATGTCTCGTTGGGTTGAAATGCGAGGTTTGCCTGCAACGTGCCGTACAGAGTTTGGGTCCAGATGGCACCGGACAGGCAGGTTCCGAAGGCGCTTCCGACGTTGTAAAAGGATAGATAAAGACCAGTTAGGATGGCCATGTGCTCGCGCGAGGCAGACGCCTGGATAGACGCCTGAGTGGGATATGCAAACAGACCTCCGGCCACACCCAACAGGACTTGGGCGGCAATGAGGCCGTTTCTTGATGCTTCAGAAGCGCCGCCGGGATGCAGAATCAAAATGACAAAGGCCAGCATGAACAAACAAGTACCGCCGACGATGATGTACTTGAGGCGGCGTACTCTGTAAATAACCAGGCCAGCTGCGATGCCGCTGAGGACGCCGAAGAAGGAAAAGAATGATAGAATGCGGGTAGCACTCTCGACGGAAAAGTCAAATGCAACGACGAGAACAGTGAATAGGTAGTTTCCCTGGGTGTACCACGCAAAGTTGAGCATGCTGCGGACCGCCAACGCAGACCAGACGCCTCGATCGCGCAGAAGATGGAATGGCACGAGGGGGTGTAACGCTCCGCGCTTTTCCCAGAGAATGAAGAGAGGGACGAGAATCAATCCCAGCGTTAGAGGAACAGTGATGGTCCAGTTACCCCAGTGGCTCACCTTGCCGCCGGCTGCCGTCAATGGTGCGAGGACCAGGGAGAATGCCGCGATGAGGGTGAAGAGGCCGACGATGTCCAGCTGATGAAAGAGATGCCAGTTGAACCATATGTTGTTGCGATGGTCGCGCGAGCCGATTTCATTGTCCTCGAACTTTTGCGCACGGCGTTCCACAGTGTAGAGGAAGCTGAGAAGCGGCAGTGAGGCAATGGGGTAGATGATGGCCCACATGCCGATGCCCCATCGCCATCCTACAGTTTCGAGGACGGCAGAGGTAATGTTTCCGCTGATCCAGGTGTTGATGAGAAAGGGAATCGCCGGGATGTAGCTAAAGAAGACACGGGCTCGCATCGACGAGAAGTCGGCGATCAGCACCTCCATCAGCAAGACGATGCACGTGTACCCGGCCTGGTAAATGATGGACCCCGTGCAAAATGCCTCAACGGACTGGGCGCTGGCCTCGATGGCGATGCCGGCCGTGTAGAGGACGGTGGAGATGGCAATGACCTCGAAGCGGCCCAGGACGTCGGCGACCTTGGCGGCCGTGGGCTGGACGGCGACGGCGATGACGCTGCGGAAGACGTTGATGGTCGACAGGTACGAGTGCAGCGAGAAGCTCGACGTAGCGTAGGGCTGGTAGGCGGAGCGCACCTGGCTCTCGAGGCCGTAGGCGTAGCCCACGAGGAAGATGGCGACAAAGAGCCACACGCGGTCGGCCGTGGTGAAGCGGGCCGAGATGGCCGCCATGCGCTCGACGCCTGATGAGCGTATCGACGGCTTCATGGTGGTTGTCATGGAGCTGCTGTCGGACGCGTCGCCCTGGTCGTCGGCCACCGCCGGTCGCCTCTTGACGGCGCCGGGCGCATCGGCGAAGCTGGCACCCAGAAGGGGCGCTCGTTCGTCACGACGATCCATGGCGAAGGGCTGCTGGGTTCTCGCGAGAGTGCGAAGGTTTGTATCGACAGCTGCTAGAGCATGCAGCTGCGGGATGGGTTGCACCCACGGCCTGATGGACGACTGCCTGCGAGCATTTGTCAGGCTGCAGCATCGGGTCACGCGCGGGAGCAGTCACACAGGGATGCCGTCTGTACGTACCGTGTACTTGGCCCGGTACGGGGATGCTAGCGATTCAGGAGGATCAGATAAGATCACCAGCCCAATAGCGGCGGTTGTAGCCGGGACTAATGTCGCCGTTGTGGGGAGGGTGGATGCATCTCACTTCCGCATTACCCGCCTTGGACCGTCTCCCGAGCCATGGCTGGCCCGCTATCGGCCTGGAATGCCCAGCGGCAAGGATCGAGAATGCGGGAAATGCGGCCTGCGCATGCCTAATTGTAATGCGTGTTCGGTCATTTGCCGGAATCACAGAAATTCCATCGTACAGAGTACAAGACAGGGGCCCGTCTAAGACATCCTGGCACCCGAGACGAATCGGCATCTCCACTCGCCCAGCGGTGATCAGGGAGCCTATTTCTGGCGATTCGGATTCGGAATGGAGACTGCGAGAACACGTGGGAGTCCTCTATTAATCTGGTGTGCCCTTGATCGGTATTGAAGTTATAAACGTACGTTGCCAATGCATTTATTACATCCCTGCTGTCGTTCAAACTCTACCTCGCCAAGATGCGTCTGGTCTAAACCGAAAGAGTCGTGATAAAAAGGTACGCCCACTCTTAGTGATTACCAACAGGCCCCCGACCCCCTGGACCCTGTTGTCCCGGTCCGAAACCGCCCCCTCCACTTGGTGGAATAGCACCCTGCTGGAACTGACCAGACTCTTGCTGCCCGGATGCCACATACATATCCTGAATGCCCTGGTTGAACCAAGTAGGGCTGCGACGCGGCTGCTGCATGCCTTGGCCATCACCCTGTCCAAATCCAGACTGCGATCCCTGGAAGGAGCCGCCTGAAGCATTCGAGGTTGGATTGTTCCCTGCTTGAGTGGTGAAGTTCTGCCCCTGCATCGTCATCTGGGCTGGATCGCAATAGCTTGGCTTGGGTGCGACGATGTTCGGGTGGCTTCGAGACTGCTGCTGCTGCATTCCCCCGGTTGGCTGTTGCTGGAACCCTTGCTGCTGCTGGTAGGGTTGGTTCTGCTGGAAAGACTGGTTCTGCTGAAACCCTTGCGGCTGTTGGAAGCTTTGTGGTTGTTGGAAGCCCTGGTTTTGTTGGTAGCCTTGCGGTTGCTGATAATTTTGCTGTGGGTGGAATCCGCCTAGCTGCTGAGAGCCAGGCCGCGATGCGCGAGCAAACGCAGCTTTTCTGTCGACTCCCGAACCGCCTCCAACCATGCGGTCGTTCTGATCGGCCACCATCGCACGCAAGTTGGCCTCTTTGGCACGCCGCGCTGTGTTGGCACCGTAAATATCGTGCATATACTGGGTGAACTCGAGGTACGCGTTGCGGACTGTGTTGAAGTGGTTTACGCTGAGGTTCACGACGGCGTCCGGCTTCAGGATAGTTTTGTGACTGCTGCCTTGGGCCTCGAATTCAGCCAGCGCCAGCGCAGTCTGGCACGCGTTGCGGATCTGGCGGCCGTTCCACCGCGCGAGCGGGTGTTTGGTGTAGTGTTCTGTCGCGAAGCCGCCGATTTCCATCTCCTCGATCTTGATCCGTCGGTTCCTGCGGGCGAAGCGTTCCTTGATCATTTCCAGGTTGAGTTTGAAGACCTCGACCGTTTTCTCTGGGTTCAGCTCCGGATAGTACAGACTAATATGAATACGTGACGTGAAAGCTTCATCAAAGTCGCCGACTCGGTTGGTCGTCAAGAACAGAATTCCGGCGTAGTATTCCAGCACACGGAGAAAGGCTACACGACCCCATCAGCATCTGTAACAAGTTAGAGAGCGTGAATGATTTCTCACCTGCTACCAGACCGTTTCGCTGAAAGTCCTCCTTAGTCCTCTCCGCGAGGAAGACGTCCGCTTCATCGAGCAGAAGAATGCATCCCCACTTGCTTGCTAGGGCGAAATTCGTCTCAAGGGTCTGCTCTACTTCTTTTGCTGTGGTACCAAGGTCACCTAAAATACCGGTCTATGTTAGCAGCCGTCGGATGGGCGATGTGACGGGATGGGTGGCACATACCGCATGTGATTTGGAGGAGCGGTTTCTTAAACAACTCTGCTACGCCCTCTGTCCAAGATCCAATCAGCACAGGAAAAATACATGCAACCGAGTTTGCTGGTGATAGGTGATACAAACCTGCTGTAGACGTCTTCCCTACTCCTGGAGCGCCGTGTAGAAGCAAAATCAGGCCCTTTCCTGCAGTTGAAGTCAGCTATATATCCCAGAACAGTCCAAATTAAACCTTACCTTTCCCTTTAACAATGTCAACTTGCTCCGTTTGACCTCTCTTGGACGCTCTGTCCCGGAAATGTTGGGAAATGAGAGATATGATCATGTCCTTGTGTCCCTTCTCGAGAACAAGGCGGTCAAAGGCGGTGGTCGGTTCTTTCTCATCACTATCGTCGGCTTGTTTTCCTTCTTCTGCCTGAGTCTCTCTACTTGTTTGAGTGGATATGTCGGAAGGCTGAACATCTGTTAGGAAGGCGAGATCTAACTGGGCTGAAGAGAAAATAAATAGTTAGCATACTGGGCAGCAATCATGGGTAGTGAAGGAAATCTTGCCCCATTTCCGGCTGCGGAGGACGAATCCAAAAACCCGATACGACATGATGACCAACTCATCCTCAGTGATGGGTGAGTCGGTATGCCCGCTTAGTACCTCCTTTAAAAGTCGAGGGATAATAGCAACCGAAGGAGCATCTCGCAGAGGGGCAGTCGCCTTTGGAAGCAGGCTGTTGATATAATCGGCGCGCTGTTTCTCATCAACGTACGTGTCATTGTGGACAAAGGGCTCGTCCCGACAACAGGCGCCGCGACAGTCGCCTCCCGAACCTTCATCATCACTGTCATCTTCCTCGGGAGCCGGTAGATTGCTGACTACCACCCCCAGAACAGGCTTTTCGAGATGTTTACTTGGCTCATCTTCGAACGAAAAGGCTGTTTCGAAATCGATGACAACCTGGCTCTCGACTTCTTCACGCGTCTCTAGCGTCGGCCCGTCATAGTACATGTGCTTGACACCAGCGACCTTGAGAAATTTGGCCCCGCGACGAATGAGTTTCTGTCGGAATCCTTGATCATGATCTGTGTTTCCCTCGACTTTCTTCCATTCTGCGTCGGCGGGGTCGGCTCGACTCTGACGATAGAACCGAAGTGGGTACACGTCGAGGGATCTAATGTCTCTCTGGCCTTCGAACCTCTTGAAGTCGAAGTTCCGCGTCACCGGCCCCAAATTCTTCCCATCAAAGTCGACGTAGACGCAACTAATGCTAAATGCCGCTTTGGTGCGCTTCTTCCCCTGATCGGCGACGGCGTAGTACAAACTCTGCCAGGCGGGATAGGCGCGGTGCGCCGCGCTCGAAACCTGGACAACCCGATAGGCCTGCTTACCATCACTGCCTATCACCTCCATTCCTGGACGGAAAAGGTGCCAAAGGTCGGAAAAGAAGACGGTGCGGCAGTCATCATGCTGCAAATAAGCTAGCTTGGGTGAGATGTTGGTGTCTATGAACTGAATCAGACATTTCAGGTGCTCAAGAGCTATCACCGACTTCGTTGCAGCGTCGGAAGCATCCAAATAACTTGAAGAGGTTGACTGGTCAGAATCAACTGAACCCACTGAGGTATTGTCATCATCTGTTCTTGTTTCTTCCAACTCATCAATTCTTTTGGACTCTTCGGGGTTTTCATTAGAGGTGTTCTCGCCTTCAGAAGACTGTTCCTCATCTGACTTTTCTCTTGTCGTGATCGTCGAGTTATTTGTAGACAGCCTTTCGTTGACGTCCTCTTGAGGTCTCAATGACGTGTCCTCGAACTTCTTCTCTAGTGCTGTGCACCATTTCCTTAACTCTTGTTCGGCGTACATCAGTGCTTTATAGGGCCGGATGAAGACAACTGTGTCTGTTCCAGCCGACACCACCTCCACATTCCTTGCCTTGAGGATCTTGGTAAAGATCATCCGGATTGCAATCGAGTGGATGCGGATTCTTTCAGGGAGCGGTGCTTGCCCAGAAACTATTGTAACTGCGGTTGACTTGCGAACCTGGGGTCTCAGTGCCTTCCGAGGGCGGCTCGAGCTGCCAAACCAATTCGTAACGCCTCTGAGGTCACTTTCGACGATAGGCTCTCCGACTAGGACATCAATGACGCGCGCAGCTTCTGTCGTCACACGAGCGAGTAGTCGAAATGTCAGCCAATCGACATGTGCAAACCTGGGTCGCGGAAAATTAAAACTAGGCGCTTCGTCTTTTTGGAGTTTTCGATCTCTGAAATTCCCCTCAATATCCTGGTGAGCCTTCCATTTAGTGGTATTCTCTTCCCTCTGATGCTGTTCCTTGGCCTCTTTGATGTTGGCTCGCTTCCGCATCTCCACTTCCTCGGCCAGGTATAACCGGTCCATTTCCCATTCGAATGATTTACGGAGACGGTCCCGGCGGCCGCCATAGTCGATAATGTGGTCGAATTGGTCCATACCGCCATAATCGTCGTTGAAATCACCACTATCGCATTGATGAGAAGGGTCAAAGGGGTTCGGACGCCGGTAGCCGCCCCTGTCGTCCTCTATGTTCCAGTGGTAGTTCCACGGCCCGTTCATGGAGTGAGGTATTCTATGTTCAACGCCCATACGAAAAGGTGCCGGGGGCTTGTTAGTTGCCCACTCCTTTCGGTGCGTATATAGACACTTTTCCATGCGTCGGTACTCTTCCATCTTATCCATCAACAGCGGACCCTGTGTGTCCCGGGTAGGTTCAGCTGGACCGAATGTAGCTTGATGTTCGAGTTCAAGAATCTTCTTCTTCAGGGCCTGGACCTCATCAGCGAAACTGGCATTGCCAGCTTGGTGGAAATGCCCATATCCAGGCAAAGCGCCATGCGGGCTGTGACTGGCCTGTCCATGATCCAAGTTTTCTGCTTGAACATTCGTCCATGGAGTCGGTGGACTGTCGCCGCCAGTAGTTTCGTCAAATATTTCAGGACCACCTGGTTTCATATCCACACTATCCGCCATTATCTCTGCATTTAGTGTCGATTAAGCATGCATGAGTAAAAATCGTTCGGTTGTAGATAAGAGAGGAGCCAACGCTCCATATGCCAAATGAAGAGTGAAACAAGAAGCGCTTGACGAGGAGGAGATATTGATAAGACTACAGCAATACTTTGCGGTATCTAATCCTGGAACAATATGAAAAAGGGTTGAGTGGAAAATGGTGGATGTGCGGTGGATAAGCGGTGGATATCAACATGGTAGATTTCTTGTTTCCGAGCCTCGTCCCATGCAGCTGGCTGGCGCTGCAGCCCTGAAAAAGCCTCAAGTCAGGCTCGAGTAAGCGCCTGACCCCGCCCTCGCGGTCAGAAATCTCGTGGGACACTCAGCTGAGACTCTCGTAGATCCCAGCCGCATTTTCCCCGCTCCTGCGAGCCCCTGAATGGGGAGTTTTATTGCCCGCGGCTCAGTGTTCTACGGCGGTTACTTGGCTGCAATACAGGGTGGGCGGCGAACTGGGCAGATGACGAGGCATCAGTATCTGTACAGGGGCCTTAATCGTTTAATGATTGGCCATGCCCCTGTACCCTACCTCGCCATATGCAAGAGACGTGTATTTCACTGTCGCTTCGGGCGTGCACTGCCTCAAATATTTGGGGGCCGAATTGCGCGTGCACAGTTAGGCCACAGCCTTATTCCCCACAGCCAAACGAAACGACGCTGCGATATACGTCAGTTATCCTCGGAATAGAGGAGACGGCGTAAAGTTAACGTCGAATAAACGACGAGCTTGTCGCTTTCTATCAAAAGAAGGCTTTCTCACAATTTTGCAGCGTTGCCTATCATGGCGAACTCAAACCCGTCCGTGTCGAGGCTGCATCTTCAGCCTCCGGCTGTTGACTTTATGGACAATCGCCTTCCACAGCACCATGAGATGTTCTCAGATCCGCCGGTTCACTACGACTCTGCGACAGGAAATTATGTAGCCAACAGCCAGGCGTTGATTCCGCGTCCTAATGACAGCACTCTCGCGCTTCAAGAAACTAATTCCACACATCCTTCGGCACCTCCTGCATTGCCGTTAAATGAAACAATATACCCTTCGAGGCCGGCTTTTACAGGTACAAAAGCCATGAAGTTTTGGAATGGAATATTCCCTGAGGCTTTGGCCACGTTCAAAATGACAACAGAACCTAAGGGTCGGTCCAAAACCGAGTTCAGTATCCGAAATGAGGATGACTGGGACGCCATCTACGAGAAACTCGAGCAAGCCCGGACCAAGTACCAGAACGAGGGAGGAAAAGTAGGATGGTTAAGAAAAGTACGAAGAAAGGCCGCCGATCATGTCGCCCCAGGGGCAGAAATAGCGAAAAACGTTGGAAAGTTGGTCCCGGATAATCCTTATTCGACTCCCATTGCAGGTGCAGTGCAGGTTCTATTGGATGTAAGATACCACGATGCCGCTAAATGCCACACGCCGAAACGGAGCCAATAAACTAATAATAGCTATATCTAGGCCGTCAGCACTGCTGCAAAAGTACGCGGCCAGGTTCTTCAGGGCTTTGAAGGCCTCATTCCCATCTTTTCAGACGTGGAGGTGTTCCTAGGAACTTTCCCCGAGGACTTAAGTATCCGCAACGCTGCTGTGGAATTAACAGTCACGACTCTAGAGGCTATTGAGCGAGCAATTGGATTCTTCATCAGCAATGAGGGTACGTCTGCAATCAGCTCCTGCCGCCCGATCCACAGACTTGAATGTACTAACCAGAGCGACGCTAACATATACAGTGCTAAGAAGCTTCAAGGCAGTGGGCATGGACGCAGTTTATGAGTCTGAACTTGTGCAGAGTCTCGAAGCAATCAACGAAAAAAGCAAACGGTTCATGGAGGAAGCCCAAAAGTCGCACTTCTTCGAATTCCACATGTGTACGCTTGCTCCTCTCACTCACTGCCCTGACGATGTGCAGTGCAGCTAGCCCTTGCTAACCTTTGCCGTCAAGACTCAAAAGAAACACGGAAATTTGCACAGCAGATGATTGAACAACAGCAAGAGCTAGGCAATCAATATCAGAAACTAGGCGCCAGTTTCACCCACGCGATGCATTTTTTCAACGATCATGTGAAAGAAAAAGACCGTAAGCTAAAATCTGTTCTTATCTAGACGGAGTCAAATAGTTTCTAACTCCGATTGATTCACCATGTAGGAGAGATAGCCATGGAAAGAGAGAGACATAGGCGTAAGTCAGCCTCAAGCATTAACTAATATTGACTGTGTTTTGTTGACATTCATATTTTTGACTCCTCCCAGAAGAGATGAAAGCTGCCCAGCAAGAGAACATTTTTCTTCGGGTCGAGAATGTCAGGTTACGAAGTGTGACGCCTCCTGCTCAGAGCATGTGGGCTATCCCGCCACCTCAATCATTGCCGGCGTCGGAATGGTATGTCGATAGAGAAATACTGCGACAGATGTTGAACAGCAACGACGTCGATATAGCAGACTCAACCTTTGCATTCGACAAGAAAGGTCAATTAGCGGCGCTAGACCGTACTCGGGCTGAACAGATCGTTAATACTGAGTTATTCCGGGCATGGATTACGTCGCCGTTGTCGGCAAAGCTCCTGGTGCACTGGGACCGGCAGCTACCACGAACAATCGCCAACATTTCCCCTCTTTCATTGTTCTGCGCTTCCATAGCCCAGATGTTACAAACCCACAACCGTTTTGTCACAGCGCTGTGGCTTTGTGGGCGACACATCGACCCATCTGAAAGCTGCGGAGGCCGCTCGATGATCGCGAGCCTAATTGATCAACTACTACGCCAATGCGAGTTTGACACGCGCTCTCTCGCAATGGATGGTATCAATTTCGAGCGCCTGCAACTTGGCGACTTAGAGGAGCTCATTCGACTACTGGAATGGCTAGTGCGGAGACTCCCTGAGACAATCACGTTCGTCTGCCTCATCGACGGGGTCATTCTCTATGAGCGCGACGAAATGGAGGCCTTGGAGGCTTTGGCTGGCTTGATCAGACTTGCTAATGATGAGAATCTACGCGCCGCCGTTAAACTACTATTCACTAGCACGCCAGGGACCGATATAGTAAGGAGTGCATTTGAGGAGGAATATCTGATCTTGAATGTAGATGGACTACCGAAGCTTGTATGGGCACCCAGTGATGAACGGGTATCCCGGGAGTTGGGTATGAATATTGAGGGACAGTAATACACTCGCTGGTCGCGGTTAAAGTCAACTTCAATTTGCAACTCGGCAACTTTTACGCGTTTGAAACTTCTCGGGTGGCTAGTGCGGAGAGTATCTGGGGTTTTCGGAATATTTTGCGTCACCGCAGCTCGGAAATTGAAATATACCGTGGCGTAACACAATGACGGCGGAGTAAAAAGCATAGATCATCAGTTGTCATCATATGTTTTCAATTGAATTGTTCTATACTTCATCCATTACGGCGCAAGTATTGTATGTGACTCCTGTGTCGTGCTCAGCAGAAAGGCTTTCACCTTGTCGGCATCAAGAACGAACGACTCAGATCCTGGCACTCCCTGCGTCGCTTTGATGCGGTCGCACTCGCTTAGTAGATCGTCCATGTCAAATGCACCAAATTCAACCGCCCGTTTCCAGACATCTTGCCACCGAACCTCCCGGCCTTTGTCTTCCAGTTCCTTATACCTATGTGGCTCCAGAACTGCCTCTATTATGCGAGGCTCACTGCTGAACATAGCAGCAACTGATAGCCATTCTCTCGTCGTGCCACGAAACCCAGCTCGGAAGAGGCTATGAGACGTATCTAAATCGCACTTCAACGGGCACATCCACAGAGGGAAGAGCGCTGGCATTGTGCCTCCTTCCTCAGTCTCGACAACAAAGAGGTGAGCGTCTACACTTAAGCACGGCGGCTCTGGATGTGAATTTGACCCATTATCAAGCAAAAGTGTCAGACTAGCCATGTCTTTGTTGTTGATACAAGTTTTCAACGCGAAAGGCTCATCAAGAGGGGCCCAACGTTGTTTGGAGGAGCGGTGGTGACTGAATAACCTTGGCGGCCCTTTTATGTCCCATCTTTTGAAGAAGTTCGGTCTCGTCTTGGTATATCGGCGGCGGGATAGAAAGACTTCGACAGCGGCACTATTCTGGTGGTGACATGCTTCATTGAGAGCATTATCCATGATGCCTCGTTGATCTCTGGTATGAAACTTGTACAGGCATTCTGTGGTGCTGTCTTTTTCCGGAAAGCAGTGCTGGACCAAAATGCGGGCTGCATCTGCATGTCCAGAGCAAACTGAGCTTAGGATGAGCGATATTGGTTCAACCCTCTGTCTAATCCGGCGTTGCACAAGTGCCTCTATTGCATCGATTTCGCCAGAGTAAATAGCAAGGTGAAGAAAATAGCCATCATAGAAAGCCTTCTTCTCTTTCTTTACCTCTCCGGCTTCAACCGTCTGTTTGGGTTTGGTCATGTCAACTTCATTCCTTAGGAGGAAAGCTAACAGATCCATATTTCGCGTTCTGATGGCAGCCTCAAGGAAGCAACCGAATATCGGCTTGTCCTTTTTGTGTTTTGGATTGAATGTCGACGGCGGCTTTGGTCCCTTGTCTAGTAAAAACGTTCGGAGTTTACTCACGACATGTGGTCGCTTGAGATAGACCTGTGCCAGGGCGACATGTTCCTCGAAACTGGCCTCTGTGACTGTGGCACGTTTTGGGAATGTGAGGGATAAGCCGCGAGGGGTGAACAAGTCCCATATACCAAAATCACGGCTCTGATAACCTTGTGTAAACGGCAGAGCATGCCGGCACAGCTCAAAGACGTGTTTGTATCGCTCCGGACCATTAACCTCGAGACCATCCTCTGACATGATGTTGTCGACAACAGCGTTGATGACGGTAAATATGTTGGTGTTCCATTGTGCGGCTTGATTTCTGGGCTGGATGACAATATAACGCGCTAGAAAAGCGGCTGTATTTCCCTTGAGGGATGCAACGCAATGCTTCGAGACCCTATCCCGGTCGATGGCAGCTTGACGAAGTCGCGCGAGCGACTGACCACCCTTCATTTTCCAGAACAGACCGGTGAGGCATATTAGACTCATCAACTCTGTGTCAAAGGTCCCTTTGTAACATAAGATTTGCCATCCGACTTTTAGGAAGGCGTGCACTTACGGCATACAAGTCGAAGGTTAAGGGTGGAACAAAGATTGAGCGGGCCTTCTTCCTCGTACTCTAAAGATCCCTCGAGGATTAGGCGAATGCAGTCTGCCGGAAGACTCTGCGACCGAGGCTCATCTTTGGTCGACTCTAGCGAGCAGCCTGAGTGCGTTTTGGCCGACATTTTAAACAAGAATGTGCTTCACTATGCGATAATTAAAGGACGCAGGTTGATGGTGAACTCAGCTGCCAATTTTCCTTCCCATCAGTTGCTAGCTCGATCCATCAATTACCGAACTTGTCCCGTGACTCACAAGCGCCCAGGCCCGTCAGAACCACCACCCGGGACACATTGGCCACTGTATTGAATGAAATCTGCCTAGTGAGTCAACACGTGTAGGCAACAGCAGTATTTCATCATTCTGGGAGCTTACAACAAATACTCGCGCGTTGTCGCAATAGAGGCACTTAGCTGCACGTTGGCTGCAAGATCATGCATAAAATAGTAATTTATTCTTTAACGATCGCTACCTCAGTTTCCTTCCTTCCAAATACTCATGCCGTTTGCGTACAAAGATGCTAAGTTGGTCAACGTATCGTTGACCAGTAAGCCCACGTCTTTGAGTAGAACAGAATCCTAAAAGGAAGAGTTATCGCCACAAGAAAAAGCCCCCTTAACCTTGCTACTGTCGCTGTCAAAAATTGCCATGAGCTCAGTAATCGACGACCATAGGCCACCCGCATTCATGAACAGGGACTGAACAATAAGCAGGGAATTGAAAATTGTGAGAATAATCATCTTCCAGTCCTTAAACAAGGAGCCCTTGTTCAAGTGGAACCAGAAGACTGCACTAAGTCCAAACGTAAACCACGCGATCGTGGTGGCGGAAGAAATAGCGAGGATGGAATCAAAAACGGGGATGGCATTGGAAATGACCCAGACGATAATCCAATACAGGGTGACGCAAGCAATCCAGGTGCTCCAGGACTTAACACTGCGGTCGGTGACCTGGTGGGTCGCTTTCATCCATCTCATGGCCACCACGTACATGTACTTAATACCCGTGTGGCCAAAAGCCATGGCAGTGGCGAAAACCGCCGGCAACACAATACCATATGCAACCTTTGCAGCAATGTAAGGGGCGGATCCCAGAGCTGGAGAGGTAGTGTATTGACCAGCGAGGCAGTAGATGGCAATGGCGACGATCGTGTAGATGGTGATGGAGAAGACTTCGAGGCAGGCGAGGGCCATAGGGAAGTCCTTGGTCGGATTACGCATTTCTGCCATGTAGGAAACAAAGCTGATATTGCCGGCGTAGGCGTAGCAAATTTTGAGACACGCGTTGACTCCCTCGCGGAAGGTCGGGTTCCCAATAACCTGGATCTCCTTATCCCATCCTGGTGGCGCCTGCGTGGGCTTAGCAACACCTAGGCTGATCATGACAATCAAAGCGGCAGCGAGAATGCTGATGGTCGAAGGGATTCCGCTTTGAGATACAAATTTGACAGTTCTGGGCAGACAAAGAACCCAGCAGGCGATGACGGCAATGGTAATGAAGGCGACGGTGCAGAAGGCGTGATTGCTGAGAGTGTTGAACGAAACGGATAGCGTCACACTCGCCGAGGCGCAAGTCATCATGACCTTGATCATCAAGCCAATACCGGCAATAATCTCAAGTGGTCGGCCACCAATGATGCCGCACATGTCGACAACGTTGACAACATGAGGATACCGCCGGTAAAATTGGAGGAGTTGATAGGCGGTGTACGCGGACAGCGAACCGAGACCGATAATGGCGATGACGCCGGGGGCGACACCCAGTACTTTCAGACAGGCAGGCAAGGAGAGAATCCCCAAGCCGACTTGGTTGGTAACCAGAACTGTGATGGATTAGCATTGAGTCCTGGACTGCAGTCCCTGTTAGATGTGGGTTGAGACACATACCGAAAACGGTGTCCCATCGGCCAAGCGTGCGATAATTCTTGCCACCTTGGCTGAAGATATTTTCGACAGGTTCAGTCCCTCCGGACTTGGCGTCGTTATTTTCGGCGTCATCCTCGGCGTTTATGATCTGGTCGTCTCCAGCTCGCGGGGAGTCCTGGACGGGTTGCTGCTTTTCATTGGGGGTCGACCCGCTGGTGACATTGACTACCTCGCCAGTAGGCGTGGCGATGTTATCCTCAGTCATTATTTGTCCAAGATCGTGATTATGAGGTTAGTGCTCACGTTTCGACATGAATCTCCTTCGGGGCGCAAGATGAACAGTGGAGCTTAAATACAATCGCAAAACAACCTTGCGGACACGGGACATGGGAAGAAAAAGAGTTTGAGAAAAAAGCCGGAGGACCATGAGGGTTTTACTGACCAGCAAGCTCACTGTCAAACCTTTTCAAGCGGATCCTCGAGCCGTCTACGTAGGTCCAGAGATGGAGCCGTCGACAGAGTCATCCCATCTCCACCATCAACGCCGAAGATCCTGCAGCATCTCCAATCGACCCCACAACGCGATTACCCTCTAATGCGGAGTTGGCCTGATTTCCTGACAAGGATATGCTTAATATTTATCATAGAAACCGCTGCCCTGTCCACTATTACCCCATAGTGGAACCCTGTGGCGAGGCCCGTCGCGGAGCAGCTCGGCACTCGGCGCTTGGCGGGCGGCCTATTTGAGGTGCTGCTCCATTCGTGGCAGTGGTCAAAATATGGTAGGTTGTGCCTTGAGCTGCGAAGGTAGTAGTCGTTTCCCTAGGCGTGGCGATAGATGTATGTTGCGATCGGTCGATGTTAGCATGCGCGGGGTCCAATCAATCCCTCCATTCCAAAAGCTCCGTTATTGGATCAATGATTGGCGCATCCCGGCCTCAACAGGCCAAGTATGTGCCCTCTGCCCCTTGTCCTGACTTCTCCAGCTAAACTAAGTCGAACACCTACGGCTCGCCGTGTTACTAGCCTGGTCCCAGCCCCGAGCTTCAAAGTATTAACGCGCTCACCTACAAACCGGCTACCCGCCTGCTGAGCTTCTAACCCGACAGCCAGCCAGCTGTTTACACCCAGAGATCAGTGTTATTTAAGAAAGTAATTGGACAACAGCCTGGTGTTTTTCCTCTTCAGCATACGACAGCGGTGTTCGACCATCCTTGTCTTTCAAGTCAACCCTAGCTCCATGAGCTAAAAGCAGCTTAACAATACTCTCATGCCCCCTAATTGTGGCATAGAAGAGCGGTGTCCGACCTTCTTCGTCCTTCACGTCCGTCTCAGCCTCATGTTCTAATAAAAGCCTGACGATACTCTCATATCCTCTCTCTGCGGAATAAAACAGAGGCGCCCAACCCTTGCTATCCTTCAAGTTTGTCTCCGCCCCATGCATTAGAAGCAGCTTAGCAACACTCTCATGCCCCCCAAGTGTGGCATACGACAGCGGTGTCTGATCATTATCATCTCTCGAGTCAGCCTCAGCTCCTGACAATAGAAACCACTTAACAACGACCTCGAGCCCTTGCTCTGCGGCAGCTGATAGATTCGTCTGGCCATTACCCAAGCGGGTCTCTGCTATGTGCACCGCCATCAAATTAGCGACAGCTAGGTAATCATTCTTCAAAGCACGTGATATTGGGTTCAGGCCTTTCGCATCCGTTGACTTAGGGTCGGCTCCATGTGTTAGAAGCCACTCAACCGTAGTCATATGCCCGTTTGAGGCAGCAAAGCTAAGCGGTGTCCTGCCATCGCTTGAACGGTAGGTAGCTGTTGAATCAATCTCAACTCCTTGTGCTAAAAGCAACCTGACGATGGTTTCATGCCCATTCTCGGCAGCAAGACTGAGCGGTGTTCGGCCTTGGTGAACACCTCCAGTAATCTTTGAATCAGCCTCGACCTCCTGTGCTAGAAGAAGCTTTACCACAGCTTCATGCCCGTTCTCAGCGGCAAGACTAAGCGGTGTTCGGCCCTGGCTGAAACCGCTATTAGCTCTTGAATCAGCTTCAACCTCCTTTGCTAGAAGCAACTTAACGATGCTTTCATGCCCATGCCCAGCAGCAAAACTGAGTGGTGTTCGGCCGAAATCGAAACCCTTAGTAATCCTTGAATCGGCTTCAACCTTCTGTGCCAGGAGTAACTCGACCATGCCTTCATTTCCATGCTCTGCAGCAAAGCTTAGCGGTGTACGGCCATATCCGGCACTGCCGCTGCTCTTTGAATCGGCATCCACGCCTTGTGCTAGAAGCAGCCTGGCCACAGCTTCATGCCCATGCTCAGCGGCAATGCTCAGGGGCGTCCTTCCGTGCTGATCTTTTGAGTCTGCATTGCTTTCAGCTTCAAGGAGGTAAGATACAGTTTCGACAAGTCCAAAGAAGGCCGCGAGATGGGTTGCTGTTCTCTCCTTCGGGAAACTCTGACAGTAAGGTGAGTGGATAAGACTATCAAACCACCATTTCTTGACTAATAATGCCTGGCTTGACGCATCGACCTGGGGCTGCTTGTCTAGGAATTCCAACAGGCTTGGAAGCGAGCTCGTAGAAGAAGCTCGACCATGATGACCCCAGTAGTGTGCGGCATAGTCGTAGAGTGGATTCAGCCGTAACCGTTCCTCGAACTCTTCATCTGTTGAGCAGGGCCCGGTTCCAAAAGTATCGAAGGATAGATATGTGACACAAGTTTCGGTAATGTCTGTTTGTGCAATGGAGATCCAGCCTGGTTGCTGTTTAAAATCTTCGAAGAACATCCTGGTTGTGTGGTGCATCAACTGCACGGTATTACTTTCCCAGTTGATCAACACTAGCCCAGCGCAGAGTGCAACAACCTCCGGGAGGCTGGTTATGATATCTCTCTTCTCGAGGTTACGTTGAGGGCGTGTTGCGTTTACGTTTATAGAGATTGCGTGCTGGAGTTCCTGGCATGTTAAAATTCGCTTGGCATAAACAATCCAAGAGAGAATACGTCGTGCTATGTGGCGTGTTTCAGGCTGACTATCAATCCTTTCAACCGCACCTGTGTATACTGTCGAAATTTTGTCCGAGCTTGTCTCAAAAGCATATAGCTTGTCTTCAACATCTCTTGGTGAATATGAACCTTTTAGTGAATCCAGAAGAGGCTCAGCAAGAACAAACCTAGATGTAAAGCGTTAGCTAACAATTAGGCAGTGATACTAAACTAGTTGAATCACTTACATTCCGTCTATTGCAGTCGAAATTCTCTCTTTCACGTTACCCCATAGTTCTGAATCGGTTCTAACACATTCAGATAGTTTGTGTCTTTTTTCATCCAGCACAATTTTCACGTCGCAAAGGTTAGCCCTAACTTCCAGCATAACGGCGTTTTCAAGGCTTTGTCTGAGTTCAACAGTGTTATATCTTGACGTTGCCAGAACCTTCATTCCAGTATCCCTCTGCAAGACTCCAAGTGTTGAAAGAAGGCTTCTGCCCGATTCCTCCAAACATTCATCCAGCGCGTCAACAACCAGATACATATGGTGAAAAGTTCGAATGGCCTCGGCAGTAGCCCCTAAGAGATCCGCCTCATAGGTCTGTTCCTTCGTGGGAAAATGTTTGGCATGAAGTTTTGTCACAGATGCGGGAATTGTTGTGCACTGGATGGTAAGTTGGCTGAGAATAGCGGCGAGAAGGCATACAGGGGTCTGCTCTTTTCGCCTCTCATATTCGCAGTACAAACATGCGATACCTCCCCTACTGGCCACATCTGTGTCTTTTTGAGCATGCTTCAAGTTAAAGATGACGGCGGACGCGAATATGGTTTTCCCTGCTCCAGCTATGCCCTGGCACCAAAGCGTTTGGGCCTCGTTGTCAGCCCAGTTTAAGAACTCTTCAGAATTCAGCAGCTGCTGTACAGTGCCTGAGTTCCACTTCTGAACAGAGTCTGTGAATTTCTTTGTGTGAGTATCGTCTGGGTCAAGCCAATGTAAAATGTCACGACGCTTCTTGTCGTCGTGTTGTTGACGTTGGCCTATTAATTGTTAGCAACTTGCGTCTTTTCGGAAATAAAATGGAAGGATACAAAGATGTCTGAGAACAGGACCAGTCTCATCACATAATATAAGCTCAAGGGTATTCTCGAATTTCAGGACGCAGATGTACATGTTCTCAGACTTGCCTTCTCGGATTGCCGTGACTATACCGTCTCCAACATGCTGCACTAGAAACAAGGATTATTTAGCACATGTTTGCACGTAGGTTGAATA
Source organism: Cylindrodendrum hubeiense (assembly GCA_014621425.1). Classification (NCBI taxonomy): domain Eukaryota; kingdom Fungi; phylum Ascomycota; class Sordariomycetes; order Hypocreales; family Nectriaceae; genus Cylindrodendrum; species Cylindrodendrum hubeiense. The sequence goes on from JAANBB010000012.1 coordinate 149,064, forward strand.
TGAGTCTAGCCCCAAAATAGGTCTACTTACATGTGGCAATAACCTGAAGGACAAGCTTTTGCTCCTTAATCCTCTGCGGCCGAACCACCCGTAATAAATCTTTGGTATATGCTGCCGCGGTTATCGCCGCGTATGGTTGCCACATTTTGTTCTTATGGCCATCAGAGTAGTCACAGATACCTCGGACGACCAGACAAGGTAAATTATCCATCAACCCTGCGGCTTCCATCTCGAAGCACATGATACCGTGCTCCTTCCGCAGTTTGTCGCGGTACTCGGCAGACCGGACGACTTGGTTGCCTGATGCAATAAGGCCGTAGTGAACGGCCGGGTCATTTGAAGGCCGGTCGAGCCGCCTCTCAATCTGCTCAGAGTCACATTCCGAACAACTCGGTAATGGACTTCCTTCGGATGTCTGAGGGTGAATACAAGATGACTTGAACAGATGGTCCTCTTCCCACCCAGGAAAGGAGTAGCCCTTCATTTTGAGTTTACCAGACCTTTCAGTAGCTCTCTGGATATATTGGGCCATCTTACCCTTTTCGAAATTATGATCCGCTCGGAGAGTCTGCACACCAGTGAGCAATACAGCTGGAGGCTTGTTAAGATGGTCGGTAAGCTTGAATTCATCAAGCCCAATCCGCTTGCCGTAGTCGACCTGGCGGACACCACCTGCGATGATGCGTGATCAGAAAATCGGCACCAGAGACGTGAAGAGAGTGACGGCGGCGAGTGCTAGATATCCTGATCAGGGAAAACTCACCATATCCATCCACTGGGCAACTAACAACGATATCGCCCAGTCGAATATCGCTATATGGATCCTCGGGATCCGGACATTCAGGAGCACCACCGGCCACGCCAACCAAGAGCCCGAACCGGATCTTTGGAAAGGTTCGGAGCATATTGCTCATGACGTTGGTCGCCGCAGTTGCTCCCTTGATTCCAAACCCAGGATAAGCGAGCGCGATATTGTGACCTTCCATATCACCTATGATATAGTTGTTGGGATCCCCGATGGCTGAATCAAGGGATTCATGTTCATGGTCGAGGAGCAGCCTTGCAGCATCGATTTCGCAGGGAAGCACGGCGACCCAGCCAACGGTGTAATCCTCATAGCTCGGTTTTCTAATCACCAGGTCATCTTTATTAGCATCTACTGCAATAAGTTGTGGTATATGATAGGTTTGGGTAGACACGGCGGGAAAATAGGCTGCAATAACGAAGCACACAAACTAACGCTGGCAATTCATCCATTGTTTTTTAATGTTTTTATCTAGACTGGGTTAATTTGAAATGTCAGATATCGATGTGAATGAAAAAGGGATGAAACTAGATGATTGTACTGATTGACTGATTGACTGGGCTCAGCCTCAAAACCCAAATCCCGCAGTTGTTGGGCACCAATAAGCCTTGCAGGCGTTGGGCATCAACAATCTGGCAACTTCCCTCAAGTGACAAGCCGCGTGATCAAGTCCGTTGGCTTTAATTGAACTCTACATCAGTCCTAAGCTATCTTATTAACTTAGTTTATCTTCTTTGGTCAAATTATTATTAACAACACTTCTATTTCTTCGTATTTAACGTATAATTATGATTTGGGGTCCTTGGGTTCTCGGTGTGAGATGCCTTCGGAGGCGTTCTTGGTTGTGTTACAGCTAGGATCTAACCCCATTCGATCCGCACTACCTCTTATAGGAAGTTCCGACCGGTATTAAGGTCATTGGATAGGGTCAATTAGTCAGTCATTGGGAGCTGAAGTGTGTGATTGAGGCATTCCCTCGTGACCCATTTGATCACATGATGGTCATAGATAGCATCAGTCAGGTTAGTCTACTTTGTTCATTTTGACAGTCCTTTATCCGCGCCTTAGCTCTCATTGCGGACGCATCGCCATTGTGCCGGCATCACCACAATAACAATATCCGTTCAGTGGGTGGGGTTTTTAATTCCCGATCATGTCTTACGCTCTCCCACCATATAATATTAAATAAATAGAAAAGTGTTGCAGTGTTGAAAAGAAGAAGATGATTATAAATATTGAGATAATGCACTATAATTCGAAAGAAGTTTCTGGAATTACATGAAATTAATTGTGTATTAGTTATATCTCTAATATTCATATTTAATCTAATTTAATATTATGCTGGAAGCTGTTGCAGTTATCAACACATTCCCGTAGGTTGATGGTTTGTACTATTGTGGATACCGAGAGTCCGAGAGGTCGCTTTATATCATTAACATTTTGAACATATCTAGCTAATTGAGCTCTTAATATCTATAGATGTATTACTTTGAATATCCTCAAAGAAGTACTTCCGTCGATTGCTAATCAAATTCTAAGATTCCTAGAATGTCACCATCCATTCATATAGCACCACTGAGACGATCCCTATATAGGACGCCGCATAACACAAACTCACGAATCCCAAGGCAATAGTGGCCAAAATTACGACCTAGTGACACCGGAGTGAGAATGAGGCGGTCGTTTATAACTGAGAAAACGTACCACAGCGTCTTGTTTTGTTTCGGCAAACCGAATGCATATTTTCAAACTGACGCCGAAACCAAAGAGACCAATGGGCAATGTTGTGAAGTGGGGACGACGTCTGCCAGACTAGTATTTAAATCAAGTTCAGCTCCCACTGTTGTAAATGGAGCCGCCCAAGCGAATTTCGCAGCTGTCCCATCCCATTTGTATTAAAGCCTAACCGATAGAGGGTGGTCGACTGCTGATTTGAAAAACTGATATAAGGTAGAACCGTGACCTGGCTGCTGAGAATAATCCCTTTGACAACTGGGAGTAAATTGCCAATGGCATTCATTCCAGCTGAGAGAATCCGACACTGCGCCTGCTATTATTGCGCTCTGAATGACACCACCCGCTAGCGCGTACAGCTTCTCACAAGTTCCATGAAACACTTATAGTCAATCCCAGAATGTTTAGTTCAGCCAATTTCGCTTTCTTTTCTTCAGATACGGGTGCGTTAAAGGGTGCCGGACAGGGTCGGCAAGGGCCACGTTTTCTTGCCAAGGCAGGATGGACAGCTTGGTTTTGAAGAAAGCTGCTATCAATGATCGTAATGCACTTTTCTCTGCTTGAGTCCTCTGCTTTGCCATGTTGAATACCTTGACTGCTGCTGGTGGCTGCTTCAACTCCAAGCCACCAAACTTGCTGCGTAGGATTACCTCGTGCGGCGGTCTCACGTAGGCAGCCTCGATGACTTGTAACAGGGCTACGCAAGCTAAAATAGGAATCGATTAGCATATGACTCAGCGCTAGAGATGCAGGGGACGAGCCGGACCAATTCGATGAGTCCTTGCGTTGCACCTCATTCGGCTCTGTCACATTATATAGGCCCAAATATGCCTTAAATACCGCCACAAATGAGCTACAGGCAGCTGAAGGCCAAATCCCCCCAACTTATCCATCGCGCTCTATTCTTCTCAAAGGGTTTCTTTCATAAAAGTTTTGTCACATTCAGCAGGCATGTGACATCAATAGGAGGCCCCGTTTTCAGGGGGAGGTATCTGTACAAGCTTATGACGATGCCGTCATAGGATGTCACCATAGCCATCTTGGCGGAATCCTTTAAGCTGTATTTTCTTTTTCCTGCTTCAGCTCTGCAGCCACTCACATCATTATGACCGTCATCACTTATGAGCAGATTCTCGAAGATTCCATCTGGTCGCTTTAGATCCCTCTATATTTACGGGTTTTAAGGCTTCTAGCTACCTAGTTACCAATTCAAGTACATCTTGTCGACCTTGCCGGTCTTCGATGCATCACATCTCGTTTATTTTCCCCTTCAAGGCCTTTTTGCCTCTCAAACAAGGCATTGTTCTACTCCAATTTAACCATCGTTGCTCGCCTTTGCTTATCTTTGAGCATTGTTGCACTGCCCATGGACCCGTCACACGTTCTTTTCCTCCGCATTTTCCCCTTCCTCGCTCAATTATCCAAAGTAACACGCCACTTACTCGATCCAACATGGCAAAGAACAGTGCTGCAAAATGTCGTGATTCCCTCTAGCAATGATGCACCTCGATACGGAATCGAGTGTCTTCAGTTTCACATCCGTCAAGCGGCTGCGCGATCAAGAGAAGAGTGGCCACCTGACTCAATTCTGTGGTCCTACGGGGACATAATCAGCACAGACGCCTGCCATCTCAATATTAAAGATGAAAAGGCCAAAGTCAATTTAGCCATGTTCACGGCCGATATATTGGCCTTGCCGGACGAACTAAAAGTTCATCTTGAACCCTACGGCTTGGATTTCGAGACAATGGATATAAAGACAATGGAGGCAATGCTTCATGTAAGCCCTTGCAGTCGATGGGTTGTCGAAATACCGGACAGAGAATTCGCATGCGACTTGATTCAAATGGAAGAGGAGGGATGCATTCAAATGGAAGAAGAGGAATGCATTCAAATGAAAGACGAGGAGTCTATTCAAATGGAAGAGGAAAAATGCATTCAGATGCGTCCAGGATCGTCTGTTGCGGAGGTGAGAGAAGCGTCGCCCTTAATACCACTAGATAAGGTTTCACGAGTGCACCTAGGATACACATAACTTAGTCACGAAAGCATCGATCGCTTGATCAGACTTGAAGGTAGGCCGCTCAAATATATTTTCAACGATTGGGCAACTGATGATTACTTTTAGAACGCGCTCGCGAAGAGACTGCGTCGCGAACGATGCACGAACCAGTTCTCGACAACCTTCAGGCCATGTCGGATAAGAGAGTACTTGACCTCGTTATATGCCTCTGTTCTGAAAAGGATTACGCACATAAACAAGCGCGCGCGGATATAAAATCCGCCGAGAGTTCTTGGTCCCATGCACTGGGCCAATTCTTTATGTCGTTGCTCATATGCCTCGCTAAGCGCAAATACATCCCGTGGTTCCCGTGGCCCCTATCGCTGGGCTCATTGTCGAATCGCTAGGTATTTCTGTTGTTTGAAGTACGGACCATTTGGTTGGTTGCAGTTTCCAAAGTGGTTAATTTCTTATTGCCCAAATCCCAAAACCCCTTTCGGCATCATGAGAATTTATTAGCTTGCTCGGCTGAAGTGCATTGCGTTGCTCAGCCGCGATGGTGGGAACGCATGTCAGATTTTCTACTTCCTTCTGCCTCCATCTGTCACTTTCTGTTAGGTTGGAAGTATCGTTCCAACGAGGCCTTTAGCTTCCTCGAATGGGCTGACATGGGCATTGGAGTTCTTGCACACATGTGCACTGCTGCAATTAAGATTCTCTACCCGGTAACTCTTCCTCAGGATCAATGCTGCCTGGCTGGGATGTTCAATCAACTAGCCAAGAGTAACAAGGTCGATCAGGACCAGTTGGACAGGGATGTGGTAAGATGGCTTGGTATGACTAGACCGTATTAAACTTGCTATGGAAGCTTGCTAACAGGATTCATTCAGTTGCTTCGTCGGACCTGAAAGTTGAAACCTGATACGCAGAGGGCACTGAGCTAGAAAGACTCAAAATTTGGAACCTGTCGATGCATTGGGCTTCAAAATTCCAAAACCCGCAGAAGAGCCTTCAATCTTTTTGCCATTGTGCCAGAAACTCGCCCTTGAAAAGGTGGACATTGTGCTGGGTGTGGTTGGGTTTCCCGGTGAGCTTTCGTGTCCATACCAACAGCTACGAGGATAGATAGAGTGTACTAGCCTGGGAGAATTAAGTCTAACTGGTTTGTTTCGGCATATATCATCTCGAACCTGGTGTGCCCATTTCTAGCAGACTGTGAGAAAAGAAATGTTTATATGGAAATAGTTTGGAAGTTCTTATGAGCCGACATAGAACGGAATCGCTACCCATGCCAGCTCGAGTGGTTAATATCAACGGGACTGGGTACTGTTACGGGCACCCCATCTGGGCCGAGATGCGGAAAGGGCAGACAGAGACCGTGAATCTTCTGTTAAAAGCCGATTCAGGGATCAAGAAGTTGCCCCGTAGGTTAATGGCTGGTACTATTGTGTAACCCAGGTGATGGTCCACCCTGTACTATTAACACTATAAGAATATCGAGCTAATTGAGCTCTCAATTTCTTTACATTTATTTCTTTGGATATGCTCCAGAAAGAACTTCCGTTGATTGCTCTTGAAATTCTAGTAGTCCCATCATTCCCCGAGTGTCAGAAGCCATATAACACCTCTCAGTCACATTTCTACCCTCTGAAGAGTCTCCCTCCAAACTCTCGGTATGATGCCAGTTGCTTTCCCACTCTGATCCAGGTCGAACTCGAAATCATCAATGCCAATGCTCCCGTACTTTATCGAATCCACACCTCCCCAAGACTGGCAGAGGTCAATCCAGGGATCAACTACTTTTGAAGGATCCACAATCCTCTCGTTTTCATATACTCCTCGGAATCTGATTTTCCCATTCCCTTCGAGTCCCGCTGGGTATAACCTCAACCCGGCAGATCCGATGCCGAAAATGTCTCTGAAGCTTTGGAGTACATCAATGTCTCCTCTCGTCCAGTTTTGAACAACCAGCCCAGGTAGATCATTGTCGATCCCTATCACTATTTTCCCATGTTTACTCTGATACACTCCCGAGAACCTATTCTGTGCTTGCTCTCTCCCAGCTTCTTCCATCCCGGGAATCATTGTCTGAGTGACCAAAGTAGGTAGAACACTCCATAGATCAAGTTCACCAGACTCACTTGCAAAGAGGATGACAAATCCAAAGTCATGATCTGGCGAAAGCACGAACAAAGCACTATAGGCAGCCAAAATGCCATTCTTGGTATAAAGATCGACCACCCGAGTATTGTTGGAATTGGGAGACAGGGGAAGTAGGAGTCGGCGTATTTCCCATGGCATGCCCACAGACATTTGTAGCTCGGAAGTATGCGATGTAGGCTTGAGCCAAGCGCGGGTGGTTTGATCCGTAAGAATAGATGAGCGGAGGATGGATTGCCCGAGAATGGTGAGATCAGAAGCAGTCGAGAACATGCCCCCATAGCCAAAAATAAATAATTAGAGAGGACCGGTTGTAAAGACAGATGCTCGATGATGAATTCGATGCTTACGGACTGCTGTCAGCAAATGTAAGATCCCATGAAGAGGATGTCTCATTCACCGGGATCACAGCATTGCTATTATTGCTTGGAGCCTCCAGGGTTGTCCGATTCAATCCTAGCGGTTTCAGAAGCGATGAACGAAGAGACTCTTCAAATGTCTTATTAGTCATCATTTCCAGGGCATATGCCAAAATCTGATATGCCATGTTCGAATAGATGGGCGTATTCGAGGTTGAAGTCAGTGGATAGGCGTTCTTGTTAGTGATGCCTTTGAAGAACTCTATCGTTTCGATTGGTGAGCACTAAACATTAGAGATAATGTGGATTAAGAATTATCAACTTATCTCACCTTTGCGAGTACAGGCCTTTTGATTAAATGCCAAATCACATATCGGGGTTTCTTGTTTGGTCAGAGGAGGCAAGCCGAAATGCGCGGGATCAAGCCCCAAAGCTTTGAAAGGCAGAGAGTAGTCACCGAATCCAACTTTACGGAAGGGTTAGTAAGTCTTGATGGAATAAACACCACATAGATCCTCACAGTTTCTTTCGATGCCTGACAAATGGCTAGCCAGCTGTCCAATGGTGATATCATTCCATTGTGGGCGCGTGACTGGATCTTCCTGGCCCTTGGCCACCTTTGCTAGTTCTGGAACCCATTTTGTGATCGGGTCACTCATGAGTTCCATACCAACCTCGGCAAGAATCGTGTACACAGTAATGAGCTTGGAGACACTCCCAATACGGAATACCGTATTTTCATCAAGATTCCCGGTTGTCAAGGAGTCGTTCATGGTTGGAGGAACATATCCGTAGTTGAAGAGCGTGTTCGTTCCGGAGAAAGCTTGAACGTAGAATGTTGTGTTTGTTCCGCTCTGCGCAATATTTTCCATCAGGTCGGTCAGCCGAGCTACGGCATCATTGATGGCAGAAGAATCATCTAGGGCGCCTTGAGGAGCAGGAAAGACAGGTCCGAGAAGAGGGCATGTTGGATTGGATTGACCAAGCGTGTGGCCTGCTAAAATAAGCAATCCTGGCAGGTGAAGATGAAGAATACGAGGGCGCATTTTAATGTGAGAGCAGAAAGAATATGACAAACGTTATCGGAGCTGGATTTTTGATGTCCAGGTTGAAATTTAGTTCGTCACACAGGAAGAACGCTGCCTCTTTTATAGACAAGTTCATCAGGAGATGGACCAAAAGTACTGAAACGCCTTGTCGAGGTCTGATCCGAATGTCTGGCAAATCAGATCTTTCGAGGATAGGACGGGGCATGTAATTGGTAGGATCGGAAGGATGCTATTCTGCCAGGCTGACATGACGCGGGGGATGCTATATTGTACTCTTAATGTCCTGGATGGAGTTAGGCTTCTCTCCAAACTTGGCCAATCGGCCTCGATCAATGTGAACGTAAGCTTATCATTGGTCGGGTCGTATAATCCTAATCAGGGGACCCACCTAGCGGGGACCTGATGTCACAACCCAAACGAACCCAGAAAGAAGAATCAAGCGAACTTCAACTTTCAATATTGCTGTGACTCAGCGTAGAATCATCCAATAACTTACCAAGAGAGCTAATCAAGTCGGATTCAATGACTAGCAGTGAGACAAATATCGACATGGAACTCACCAGGAGGGGAAGGAAAAGGGCTCATCACAAGAAGGTCAAAACCGGATGCACCACTTGCAAGTATGCTACACCTAGGATTGTGCTTGCGTCACACGTATCTCAAGAGAGAAGAGACATTTAATACATCCATTTTTCTTGTAGAATTCGGAAGGTCCGGTGCGACGAAGCAAAACCTGCCTGCAACCGCTGCCTCTCAACTGGGCGGAAATGTGATGGCTATTTGACGGCCGCTGACGCATGTACTGTGTCCTCAACAGCCTTGCGCCCTTATAACCCATCCGCCGAATCTAGACTTGCTCTGCCGCCAAAAAGCCTCAACGAGATCAGAAGCTACCAGTTCTTCATAAATGTCACAGCACGCTCCATCGCCACCACGTTCGACGCCGAGTTCTGGCGTACCGAGATTCCGAGGATATGCCAATCCGACCCAGCAATATGGCATGCCATTGTCAGCTTTGGGTCTGTTCATGAGAGCTATATCACAGCAAAACCAACGACATACACTAAGAATATGTTTGCCATGCAACAGTTCAATGCATCTATTCGATGCCTGACAGACCCCGAGTCCTCCAACTACACAAACAAGTGGAGAGCGATGGTTGTGAGCACCATTTTTACATGTGTGTGCCATCTCGAGGGATTGGAAGAGCAGGCTAGAATTCATCTCAGAGCTGGCTGCAGGCTTCTTCGGGAAATCGAGTACGAGGAAACTAAGGCCAAGTTAAATGAACATTGGCAACCTCAAGGAAATGCCGACCATGTCAAAGTCCAGACCTCGACGTCAACCATGGCGCCTATATCTTTCTCTTCAATCAGTTCTATCCTAACAGGCTTTCAAATCAGGGCACAAGCACTCAACCGGGGCGGTATTTTGGAATTCCCCACTCTAATCTCGCACCACGATAGCTTCAGCGTATGGCGATATTACACGGCTCCATACACTCGACCATACTTGACAGCCAGGAATTTGCGCCAGGCCAACCGTGCCATCGAGTCTTTGATGAACTCGACTATATTTTTCATGCAGAAATATGCCGAGAAGATCAAAGACCTCCTCACTGGTAAAGGTGGCGCAGAGCTATTGGAATCGCTCTCACAGAAGCAAGAGCCCGAGGTGCGGTGCTTCAGAGAAATTTCCAAGGCAATTCGTTCTTTTGAGACCGAACTAGTCACAGTTGAAGGTGTTCGATTGAATGACACAGCAAAGAGACCGCTCAAAATAGGCCTTCTCACCTTGAACCTCTACCACAAAACCATTCGTTTTATCCTGCTCAAGGACCCCGAGGAGCCCGATACGATGAAGAGATACGCATTATTGCCACAAATGGAGACCAGTATTATTAAACTTGCCGGTCAAATACTTGACCTTATCGAAGGAGATGGGAGCGGCACCCATAGTTTTGACCCGATCCCTCCAACCTCTGGCCCCCTTTTCATCGTTGCCCATTCCGGCTTCACCCAGGAAACTCGGCGACAGGCAGTACGACTACTCAAACGCCCTCAAATGATTGGTCTATGGGACAGTGGGTTATCAGCGAAGCTTGCGGAAGCAATTATGGCCAGGGAGGAGACAGTAGCTTACGAGGATAGGTTGAGAAAAGTGGTTGAGGGGGAAGCAGTGCCAGAGACGAGACGTGATGAGGATATACTGGTGCAACCTTTGTATCGGATATTCAGCATCACTATGTCCATTACAGGAAGAAGAGAAGCCACGATTGTGATGCGGACTTGGCAGGAATGGATGCACGGAAAGTCAGGACAGAGGAGTGTGGTAAATTGGTAATTCTAGGGCTAAATAGAGAATAGATTCGTCAGCGAGATGATAAATGTACTCAATTTCAACGGAATGACCTCTGTGCTCATTTAGATAGTGTAATACAACGTTACCAGTGTGGGCCACCTAACTTTTATGAGCGAACAACGAAGTAGCCGTTTAAGCTTTTGATGTAAGAGAGTCACAACCGCGTTAATGCCGTGTCTATTAATTACGGTTCTCCGCTATCAGCGCCTATCTTTACCGCAGGATGTGAAGATGGCAGCGCGGGTATCATCAAGGATCGTCAGATAACCCGTTTCGAGGCATGAGGCGCATGTAATGGGCGGCAAGTGATGGCGAGCCATTGGTAGGATTTATTGTTTTAATTGGCTAATCAACCGCTGTCCGGCGTTAAGTTATGCAGAAATGTCGGAGTAGTTTCAGGTTGTAGTCGTTTAATCTTAATTTAGAATGCTGTTGGTCCTGTTCGATCTGACTCGGCGGCTTAGAACCCACGGTGTTGGGCAGTATCCCTACCAATATTTTCCCTCCGCGTCAACCTAAGCTTCACAAAAGTCGAACCAACGGCATAAACCAGACGAGGGGACCAACACGATTCTGGAGCTACCAATAATGATGTCTACCTATTTTTGGATCGTAGTCAAGGAGTTGCAGGCTAAAAATAGTAATGGGAAAAGCTCCGGGTCTGCCCATCGTCGACAGTACGTGCGGAAGGGAAACTTTCCATAATTCACAGCTCATGGTCTTGTGTACGGGTATATTTCCTTTAACACTATAAATTTGTTCTTCGGCTTGGTCACTGACCACTAGTATTCGAGTATGACTGGATAGGTATTATCAGTGGTCTAAATACTCTTTCCAAGTCCCCCCTCACAAGAATGGTCTCCAATAAAAGCCGACTCTATATCGCTCTGTACCCTAGTGGTGTGGTGGGAAATGAAGAGCGAAGGTGAGAAAGAAAAAACTGCGAGTCTCAATCCACAAAGTCAAAACTAATCACAAAGTCCTCAATAGGTATCACTGGGGTTTCCTGGTCGGACCAAAGGCAGAGGATAAGGTTCAAGTTCCCGGCATGCGCTATCACGTCAAGAACCATCCAAGTTACGGATGGGTATACGAGGAGGTGCCACTTGACAACATCCGAAACTCGAGTCGCCTAATGGTCCGCGTGCTGATCGCCAAGGTCGAGGATGAGGCGGGCCTTGCCGATATCTTCCGCAGTATTCCAATTGTCCAGAATGACCCTAACTGGAGGTGCCGTACGTGGGTGGCGAATGCCCTGGCCAGAATAGAGGAGGATGGAAGAGCGGTAGGGACTTCAGTATTGGATTGGCGCAGGATTGAGGCAGTTGCCAGACAGTACGCTGGCGAAAAGACTAGGTCTGGTCGGTATCTGACTGCCGAAGGCATCGACAGACCGAAGCCGACGTGGGATATGTTGCAAGACAGGGAGACTGTGCAATGAGTGCTAGGTGAATGTTGAGCGGTCACCAAAGACCCAGCAATATTTTAGTCAAGCGGCGTTATTGTTTAGAATACTTGACAAGATGGTCATTGTGCCACACATTGCCAGATACGTGGTCTATACTGTATTTTACAAGCGGCATTATTATTTGTACCATCACTCTCCCCACCACTTCTGGCGGGTCTTCTCCATTTCTAGTTCTGCAGGAAAGGGTTCCAAGAAGTTGTGCAGTACATCCTGCCACTCCGTTGTTGTCACGTTTCCACACCAAGCGGATGTATACTCCCAATAGTGAGGATACCAACCCGAAAATTCCCAATCAATGATGCCCACGACTTGATCTCCACGGACGAAGATGTTGGCAGGGTTCAAATCGGCGTGAGTGAAGACGGGCGGTGGCCATTCGCCATCCTGCCTCGTCGCCATTTCCTGGACTTCTCTCCATTCCTGGTCGCTCACAGAACTCTGTGCTTCTGAAGGCTGTAAACCATCCCTTAGCCAGAGGTGAAACTCCTGTATGGATGTGAAAGGGCCGAATCGAGGAAATGCGCGGGGGATGCGGGAGTCACGTAGGGAGCCACCTGTACAGCTCTTCAGCCCGGGACCTTGTGGCTTTAGTGTGCGTAACTCTTGGATTAAGAGCTTCAAGTGTGCAAAGATGGTCTGGCGGTTGTCTTCGGATAGCCTGGGCCATGCCCGAGTGATGGCCTCTCCTTGAACTTTCTCCATCACAATGTAGGCGCGGTTTCTCCAGACGAATGAGCAGTATATCTTGGGAACAGGAATTGACGTGTTATCGGCAACGTATTTTATTGTGGCTCCCTCGGCCAGATGCACGACCGGGCCAGTTTTGACGATCTTGTGTTTTGAGATGGGAATACAGACGCCATTGCGTGAAAACAAATGTGCTGTAGTCTTAAGCGCCAATAGGGTTACGAAGCGACGGAAAAACGTGTCGTTGATAGCGAGGCCCTCTGTGCCGGTGTGGTAAGATCTCAGCCTGTCGATGGGAGAGTTGTAAGCTATTGGCATTGTGAGTTGATTGAGAATTAATGATGTAGGAATTGTTGGATGATGACGGCTGACCTTCCCGTGGGCAGGAGTCTGCCGATGTATTGCCGCATGGTTTCGCGTTTACATGCCTGAGGCACCAGTTCCGGCATCAACAACAACGTCTCACAAAGCCTCATCTTAGGCCATACTCTCCAATCATCATGGTCTTTATCATGGATACGTGCTCACCGCCTTTTCCCTCCGCCTCCGAACTGGGTGTGCTTCAGAGGACCTCGGAATGTTCCAAGAGAACAGCTACCAAATCCGCGCTCCAGGTGAAGACACCAGCGTGATGCCCGTTTGCGACTTCACCCGATATCACCCCACTCTGCCCAATGCCAACAAAATACAGTAATTAGTACGCCTGTGATATCTTATCATTTAACTGCGGCAGGCGCTTAGCAGGCTCTCGGAAGATGGCTCCGGCGTGGCGAACTTACCCTGGAGCCCTGGTGGGCATGTATGCAAACACTCGGAGCACGGACCGAGTTTTGATTACTGACAAGGATAGCTTTACAAGGACGATTAGTGAAGCATCTGGCGTGTTTATGTCTAGTGTCATCATCTCAAATGTGCTAAAGGTAGGATTTGAGAGCCAAAAAACGGCTACTGGACCATAGCAGAGTATGATTGTCTTCTTTTTATAATGAAGAATAGTCTGCACCATCTAATAGACTAAACATTTGTAATAAACTCTGTCCAGATAGCTACAATGCCCGATACATCCCGATCAAGAGAGAAGTTCGCGCCGCCTATAATAGCAGCCTGCACATCTGGTCGGAGCCTTTTTGCATTCTCAAAATGCCCAAACAATACATCATCCTTCGCACACATTGCCAATATAGGGCACTTTACAGCGATATAGTAAACATCCTTCTCCTGCTTCCACAACGCACCGTATATTTGAGTTCTTCCTTTCCAAGCCCGGATGTGATCAACAGCCTCTCGTTGGTGTAGATCAAGATCATCACTGATGCCCATCTTCCTAAGGTACTCCCATGTCTTAGACAGATGCGAACCGTTCGGCACAGGCTCATTGAACGGCGCAAAGAACACCTTCTTCATATCCTCTCTCGTATCTGCATCCATAATGCTAGGACCAACCATGCTCACAGTCTTGACGAAATCCGGGTACACGGCCGCAATCTCGATAGCCAGTGAGGCACCAGTATGATGACCAAGGATATGTACAGATTTACTTGTCCCAAAAATGTCTAGCAGCTGAAAGACATTTATAAAGAGCTTGATGTACCATTTTGTACCGTGTATCTCAATTTGCTCAATATCTGAGGGAGAGGGATCGAAGGAACTGCCGAAGCCAGGCATATCCGGGGCATAGCATGCATAACCCTTTGCAGCATAATGTGCCATCAGCTTTTCATACGACGCAGATGATGAGGCTGACTTATGCAAAAACAGTAGTGTGTCGACCTGTCTTGTACCAGCTGGTGGCAACGCATAGCGGTAATGTATTTGGCCGAGAGCTGTGGTAAGATAGGCTTTTGTAATGCTTGCCATCGCGACGATATGTAGTCTTGCCAATACACCGTCATGTTATCTTTGTGCATGGTGTGCCATATATACTGACTGATAGCATGCGTGCACCTTTATCGAAGCGGCTGTGGATATATCGGATCATCGGATGCAATTCCGTCGGGACCCGTCTTCTCTTTGCTTCGACATCATTCCGATACAGACCCACATCTGATAAAGACCACCTTAGATCATAGCTTCACCTCTGGATTATGTACTAATAAGTTGTTCATTGATAGTGAAATTACCTTTACGCGAGTATGCATATTTAAACAAGTTTTAGTCAGTGAACGAGTAGATGAGAGCATTGGGGGAGGCCTTAGCAATATCGCTTGGAGATGCATTTTACACGCCGCTGGCAAGAGTTCACGATTTTCTATTTAGTAAAAATGTAGAGGTATTGGAGACCAATGAAGAGGGAAAAGCAAAGTATATTAACTACTAATTAGGTTTTGGTTATATCTGAGTGAATTATGGGCAAGGGAGGAGGTACGACCTCAACATTTGCAAATGGATATCCTATAGAACTGGAATTATGGGAAGCAATTCAACACAAAGATTGCAAACATAGCTCTTCATAATCCAATCTGGCCTTCCTCCCAGCCATTATAACCACACTACCTCCATGAAGCTTAGTCTACATGCTTCTCAATGTCAACGGTATGTGAGGTGCCACCGTGTTTGATGTCAGTGGATATATCGCCAGTAACAGCGACATTCTCAGAGCTTGACATGCGCCTCGTAATAGTGACACCCTCGATCTCGTCTAGAAGCTCCATCTGGTACGGCTTGCCACCAGGAGGGGGAGACACCAATGTTATAAGATAGTAGGTTGCACCGCCACCACAGAAGCCGATGATCCAAGAGACCTGGAATGCGCGAATCCACCCAACCGATATGGAGTCTGTGCTACTGGTAACGCTCGCGACAAAGCCAGCTAAGTAGATTTCGAGTCAGCTTTTCTTCTTTTTGGTCGACATTTGATTTGGACTTGTTGGGCATCTTACGGAAAGACGGCCAGATTACAATACACCAAGCCGCCATGGCTCTCCAATTCCAGCCGAAAGTGTACCAGTAAATGGATTTTGAGTTTCCAATGTATAAGTCTGGAACTTTCCACTTTCGTTGACGGACAATCCAACTATCGAGAAGGTTAGTAAGCGTTCAGAAGCTATTTGAAGCGCTTTAAGAAGGTCATTTGCTTAGAAAACTCACAAATCCACAGAGCCGATACCAGCAAGGGGCGAGATGAACATGCCGAAGGCACTCAGAACCGAAATAAAGACTCCTGGCTGCTCCACGAAGCGCCATGGCTGGATTAGATAGCCGACAAAGCACATAATCAAAGATCCACGGGTAACATCGATGTATTTGGGCCAGAGCGAGGCTAAGTCCATGCCACAAGCAATGGAATTTTGCACCAAGTTGACTGACATTTGACTGACGAAGAAACCAGTGCCGGCAAAAAAGGTACCCGCTCGTGTTGTTGCGCTGTAGTCGTTTTTCTGAAGGAACTCTAGAAGACTGATAGGATTCCAGATGGCCTCTCCATACATCTCCTTGACGGCGCTGGTGGTCGAGATACCTAGAACTGCACATACAGTCAAGCTGATAGGACCAGTGATCGTCTGGTGCCATAGGAAGGAACTTCTTTTTCGAGCGAACCGAGTCCAGTCAGACTGGCGGATGGCCGAACCTGTCCAAGATCCAGCCACTGAACTCATGGCTAAAAGTATACGGAAAGAACGCTCGCTATCAGAAGGTGAGTATCAATTCGGGCCACATGGGGGGATTTAGTGTCTACCTGCTGGATATCTGCTTAGAAGGAGGTATGATCGTAGCACCGCCGTTTGCTGCCATGGCCCAGATGAAGAGTCCCAACATCGTGGAACCTACCATGATTTGCGAGAAGAACAGGATAGGCTGAAGCTTAGTAGGATGGATGAACATAAGCGAAGTGAAAATGACAATGAAGATAACGAAGCCAATAAGTTGTTGGGTCTCAATTCCGGCAGATTCAGGTAGCGTGTTTTCCATGTGAGCAAAGCTAGGGAAAATGGCTGAGAGCATGACTGCAATCGCCTGCCCGCCCCAGTATGATTGAATCCCGAAGCTTTTGGTATCTATCAGCAAGCTATTGACATTATGTGATTCCGGGGAAGATTTACTTACAAGGTAAAGTTAACAAAACACTTTAATATGATGACGAAGAATGACCCGTACATGCCGAAGGTGGATCGGCTTAGCATGGGGAACCCGAGGTGATAGAGGATCTGGAAAGTTCATAATATTGTCAACACCTTCGCTTATGGATATCATGAAGACTGAAAAACTTACACCGGGCTCTGCACAGAGCACGGCAACAATGGAAGAGAGCACGGAGCCAACAAGGATGCCCCCGATAGCGGAACCAGCGTCTAAGCCAGCGGCAAGATGAGAAGAGCTTAAAGCCCTAAAAGAAAATGTTAGATACTACTTCTTACTACAGGTTCGTCCTGAGCAGAGGGATACTTGCCATACTGTGGTGTTTAGGCCAACAGTGAACCAGTAACCAAAGTAGGCCTGCCAGGTGTATTTTCGATCCTCGTACGGGACTGGTAGGATATCATTGTTGGCCCAGCGAGAGTTTCTTTCATCTTCGTTAACTAGGAGCGACCTAAAGGTTCGCGGAAGTCTAATATTGAGACCCATGGTGGCTCAAATATTTACTGCCCTCGTTTGTTGAAGTTAATTACCAGTCGTCGAGTGGAGATGGGAACATAAGCGTGAACGTTGAGAGGAGTTTGGAGAAATCTACCTTCTCGATGGTTCAGTCACTGGGCCTGGATATATATGCCGCGCGTCGCTGCAAATTGCTTTCGACGTCGGCCTCGAGTCCTGAGAGGGGATACTGTGAGGAACGATTGGTGTGTGGGCGTGGATGTCAGATTGGTCAAGTTCTCGGGTAGTTTCATGCCGCCTCCCTTGCTTTATCATCACTGGCAATCCGTGATATCTGTTATTGAGCAAGTTCAAATGATCCAGGCCTAGCTGCAGAGAGATAGCGGACAGCATGGCTTGCCTGCAGCGGAGTCAATGTTTAGTGAGTGGGTCGCAGATGGGATGGTAGACAACTACGGTTATCTACTAGTGCTATCTTAAGGCCGCCTATCTGCGCCCGGGAATAAGGACCCATCGGATGTTCGGAATCTAGCCATCCGCCATTTTCGTTCTGACAAGGATCGAGTATTATCTATTGACGACTCGACGAACAAGGGTTCGCAGCCACTAAGCGCGGCATGGGCAAGATTGCTTTATTGTAATGGTTTACCCCATCATTCACAGCCACAATACGCCCAGGGCTCAAAGTCAAGAAGTACCTCAAGAAACAAATCGCTATGAATTACAACTTGCACGATTGATGAAGCGGCGGGAATTGCCGTACTAGGCAGGGAAGGGCGGATAAAAGGGAAGGTCTCCGACCGGAGACCTTCAGGATCATCAAGCATCAACACATCTGAGATACATTCTGAAAGGACAGCTTGGTGAAGGAACGAGACCTTCCCTAGCCCTCCTAGCAGTGCCCATTTTAATTTCTGCATTATTTGTATTAATTCACATTTTCCCTCGGCTTTTCTTTGCTGTTAGTCGCGCCCGAGTCTTTGAGGTCGGGATTTTCATCACATCAATCACGGTTTTCAACGCCTTGCCAACGCGAAGACCATTATTCCTTCGGCCAAGCATCTAATTAGATGCTTTCCTTCCTTTTGAACCTAGAATCAAGAGGTTGCAGCCGATAGCCCCAGCTGTGGCTTATGCGCACACCCGACCCAGCGAGACTTGCTGACGACACTTGATTAGGAATTTCCGTGGGAGGGCATTTACTTTGGTTATGGGCTACGACCCTTTTCTGCCAAGGCACCTCAGGTTGTCATTAGATATCAAGACACCAGCAAGTTTGCCAGGCCCCCGCCAGGCTGAATAATCCTCGTTGGAGAAAAGCGTATTCACTATGGACTGATTAAGGTAAGAGATGAAGTTGCCTTGATTTGTCGACCTCCTTGCAGCAATTTGAAATCCATAAAAGCAGCTTGACCACGACAACAACCCAAAAGCATGCCCCTCCTCCAAACGTCCAAACACGTACGGCGAGTGACTGAATTGCCAAATATGTCACTAGTTTTAGTTGGGGTTCATCATAATGGTGTTGGTAATTTCACCAACACTCATCTCCGAGACGAAAGGGGAGTCCCCAATGTGGCCTCATGGAACTTTCTCAGTACCGAGCAACATGTGTCCTTGAACCTGGAGAACGAAAATCTTCTGAAATCACTGAGACCAGTAACTCAGCAAGCCTTGAGTTGCTGTGACATACAATGTGTATTCGATATCGAAGTTCATGCCCATCCTTCGACAGTTTCACTATCACAAATGGAGATTTACTCGTACTCTATATATATAATGCATGCAAGCAACATTCATTTGAATGGGGATCTTTACCCCGTTGTCTAGGCTTCACCTCTACTATGCCAAGAGGATGTAAAAACATACGTAAATGAGTCGGTTTGCTATTCTATCAATATATCTTCACAACCAACTTTTTGCCGCCCATGTTCCCTCTCTTCAGCATGTCCAGGCCAACTGGTACAGCTTCTAGTCCACCCTCTATCTGTACGATATCGGGCAACATAATTTTCCCTTCAGACATAATCTTGTTAAGCTCATCCGCGTAGCACCTATTTGCGCTGTTCAGAACGTATTGCTTCATCTCGACCGTGTGTGCCGTGACGTTGTCCGGAATGACCTGTGAAGGGGACATAAATGCCAGCGGTGCAAAGTGGACTGGCCTTTCTTGCGACACGGATTGGAGGGCAACCGCTGCTGTGTTCGAGGACACTAGGTCCATGGCTCGGGTTATATTACCACTCGTGACGAGGCGGATTTCTTCCACAAGCTCCAAGTCTGTTTTACCATCTCGAACAACGACGTGTGCTGCTCCAAGTTTCTCTGACAATGCTTTTGTCGATTGAGAGTTGACGGTGATGACTTTGAGCCCACTCAATGAAGCAAATTGCGTAGCGAACTGGCCCGTGATGGTAGAGCCGCCCCACACGAGTAACCACTCATCATCTGATGTCTCTGCTAGCCTTTGGGGCCCCGATGGTAAAGGAATGTCAAGCCACTTCCATAGCGTCATTGCAGCAGTCAATGCAGGCACTCCAAGGCAGGCTGCAGATGCCATTGTCATGCCCATGGGAATGTGAGACACAGTATGTGAAGGGACGACAACGTATTGCTGGAAACAGCCAGCTCGTACATCGCGATAGTATGTACTGGTCCAGACCTTATCGCCACTTTTGAAATCCGTGATGTCTGAGCCAACCTTTTCAATGGTTCCAGACATTTCTCTTCCGGTGACCTGTGGACAATAATAAGTCAGCCAAAGAATTTGCTTGCAACAGGGGCTGGACAAACCCAAGGGAATGCCACTATGCAAAAGTTATAGTCGACACTCTTCCAGTCTATCGGGTTGAGGCCGGCGAAGTCGCAGCGGATCATGATTTCTCCGCCAGCGACAGAGGGTACTGGGAAGTCGTCTCGAACTTCGTACTCTCCTTTTCTTGCTACAACGAGTGCCTTTTGTATCTGGGGCTTAGTAGTAGTCTCGGTGATAATCTTCTCGACGGAATTTTGTGTGGAGTCGGATAGGCTGGAGTCGGATTCTTGCGCGGCTTTTGCGACGTTGATCTTCGCGGAAATTGCATCATTCTTGCTGGTGTTACGTCGTAGTCGCTTGAGTAGATTGAGTAGACTCTTCCAACACATACTTTCTTTCGAAATGTATGTTTTTGATGTTCGCTTAAGCATGCCAGAAGTTTCAGTTGCAGTTTGAGGCATCGTTTATATTTCTTTGGGCTCAGTCGAATTGAGTAAGTACCAAACGAAAGAGGGAGGTGGTAGATATCAAAAAACGGCTGGCTGGAATTTCCGAGTTGACCAATAATTAAAATGTTATTTCTAAGGATAAAGCTTTTACTACCCGTGACCCATAGTGGTTCAGATACAAATTTCTCTGCTTCGAAGAAGGAAACATCAAAATTCCGCCGACGGCGAACCACAAACAGGGAGAATTTGGCTCCGACGGCACTCAAAATATTCCGATGTAAACGCTCTAGCAGGCAGGGTGTCTACATGCGAGGGCCGTCTAAGCAATCAGCCGTGGTTACTGCGGCTGAAAAATAATTACCGTCCTCATGCAGGTAAATTTATGTCTTCCGAAGACCCGACGGGATCTTGCGCCGCCGCAGCTATGTCCTTCACAGCCGTATATCCGAGAGTCAACCGGAAATACTGACGTTTTCATACATCCGAAAAGTAGCATCGCAGATTGTAAGACAACGTCTCTAAAGGCTATATTAATACGCATATTTTTAGTTACTTTTAGTAAATAATGATTTATTGATTTATGGATGTCTTAAATTGTGCATCCAAAAGATGAAGAACGTGGTAGATCCAGATAGAATGGTTGGCCACATAATAGCTCGGTGAACACGCTTGTAGTCAACAAGAGTGCCCATGGTGAATTTCAACTTCGTAGGCTCGATGCAATGTATAGTAAATAGTAAACTCGATTGAAAACTTAAGATACAATGCTTGAATCCCCAAATAGGAGTGGAAGCTTGTGGCTGGCAAACAGCGACAGTGGGTAACTGTAGCCCGTCGTATTAACCCAAATCGCCAACATCTCGCTGATATTAGCCGTTCATTGATTAAGAGTACGCGAATAGACGATACGCTGCCAAGTATACCCAACAGTGTCAAGGCAACTGAGCTTGAAATAATACTCGGGATGGTTGAATCACATGATCGATTTAATATATAACAGTGAAATACAAAGCCAAATTTGTTGCGAAGTTCTAAAGTTGTGACTTCCATCCACCCTCAGACTCGAAAATACGCCCGACTGCTTCACAAACCGCCAATAAGTGACGGTCTCGATATCGAGGCGCCACTAAAGAGACCCCTACTGGCATTCCATTGGGTCCTTTAAAGCCTGGAACATTGACAACGGGGGTGTGAAGCGCCTGTATAGCACGGCATGTTAGTTGATCTTCTTACTCGGAAGGGGAACTCTTTCTAGGGGTCTCATTACCGTCCAGATACCGTTAAACGCAGCGCTTCCTGTGGAAGCAATACCCACGGGGGCTTCGTCGGGGACACTGGGAACCAAAACTGCCGCATAGTTGCCGAGTATTTTGTCAACCTTGGGCCGGGCCATGCTAATGTTATCGAATGCCGTCAGATGGGCAGCATGTGAGACCTTCCACACATCTTCAACGTGGTCAATGAGTAGCGGATCCATGTCCTGCTTGGCCATTCGGTAATACGGAAGAAACGCAGTCCGACCATCGGCTTTCATAATAGTGAGATGCCACTCTGGCAGGTCTTGAAGCTCCATGGGAAATTCAATCTCCTCTACTAAAGCCCCGTGCTTTCTCAATAGTTGCACAGCTTTCTCCATAGCAGACTCTGTACCTGGTCCTACCGATGGCCAAATCATGGTCTTGTACACAGCAAACTTAGATTTGGCCACGTCAAAATTGGTATCCGGCATCTCGTCGTCTTCTAGATGAAACACATCCGCGAGAAGCTGCAGGTCCTCGACGGAACGAGTGTAGATACCCAGGGTATCGAGGATCAGGGAATATAACTTCTGACCCTCACGGCTAATGGAGCTCCACGTTGGTTTCATAGCATAAATGCCGTTGTAAGAGCCTGGCCTAATGGTGCTTCCGCCAGTTTGTGTCCCGAGAGCGATAGGAGCTTGCATGTCGCCAACTACCGCACCGGATCCACTCGATGATCCTCCAGGAGTACGTGTAGGATCATGCGGATTGCAGGTGGCTGGTCCCTTGAGAGTTGCGGCGAACTCGGTTGTGGTTGTCTTCCCTATTAGATTGTAAGATTGAAACGAACCACAGAAAGATACAATCAAATGGAATGCCTACCCAATATCAATGCACCAGCCTGGCGCAAAATTGCAACTGACGCAGCGTCGACCCGCGGATGGCTGCCATCATATATGGGAGAGTTGTGCTGTGTGGGCATGTCTAAAAAAGTTTGAGCATCTTCTGAACCGTTGATCTTTTGTCGCATCTGAGCTCACCTTTAGTGTAGATGACGTCCTTCACGGCGATTGCTACTCCATGCAATGGCCCACGATCCTCCGGGGCAATGCGGTCCAAATTCCTAGCCTGCTCGACTACCAAGTCCGGATTAAGATGAGCCCAAGCTTTGACCGTAGGATCTCGCCCATTGATCCTAGACAGCAATGAAAGAGCATACTGCTCAACAGTCAAGTTCCCGGAGCAAATCTCATGGCGGGCTTGAGAAGCAGTGAGCCTGTACGGTTTTATTTGTGTCATTATGGTGACTTTCGAGGTAGTGGGATAATTATAAAAGGTTCAATGAAGTCGGTGGGTAATATCGATGATTCTCGTAAAGGAGGACACGGCGCGTTCGGTTGCAGTTTAACAATCAAGTCGATGAGAGATATAGACGAACCTTCGCACAATATGGAAAAGGATGCGACTTTAGTGCCCATAGTGGAGC
The DNA here is from genome assembly GCA_014621425.1 of Cylindrodendrum hubeiense. Taxonomy (NCBI): domain Eukaryota; kingdom Fungi; phylum Ascomycota; class Sordariomycetes; order Hypocreales; family Nectriaceae; genus Cylindrodendrum; species Cylindrodendrum hubeiense. The sequence goes on from JAANBB010000012.1 coordinate 172,153, forward strand.
CTTCTGGTGAATGAAATTGACCTTACTATCGTTTGTCGGATCTTAGATAGAGCTCTTAGCCGTCGGAGATGGCAGCAGTGCCGCAGTCCTCCTGATCATGGAGATAAGCATCCGGCAGCCGCCATTTTCCTCGACACACGGATCAAAACCCCCGGAAGTCTGAAATGAACCGACAACATAGTTAATATTCGAAATATCAATGCTAATGGGATGAGACTTGAGCAATGAGTGCCTTGCCTCCACGAGAGGAGTGCACTGTTCGTCAAAGTCAAAGTAGTAAAAGGCGTTGCAAGTACTACCAAAGTGAGTCCCTGAATGGATGGCATGCAATGTCCAACGCTTAATTTACTACGCAGAATAATATCGCTCTAAGATAACTGGCCCTTCTTGTACGGATGATCCTGTTTGAATGCCTCTGCGATCTCCGTCCGCGTTGCGACCCAGACCCCCTCCTTCTTCGAGATGTATTGAATAAAGTCACGAAGCGCCGCAAACCGACCAGGCCGTCCGATGATCCGACAGTGTAGACCGATGGTCATCATCTTTGGCATACCATCTTCTCCCTCTTCATAGAGTATGTCAAATGCGTTCTTGATGTGGGTATAAAACCCCTGGGGGTCGCGAAAGCCGCTCCCAGCAGTGTGGAATTTGAAATCGTTACAGTCGTAGCTGTAAGGCACCATAAGGCAGCCTTTTGGCTCGGAACTGTCACGCTCGAGAGGGAGATCAACCCAGTAAGGGACATCATCAGCATACGTGTCGCTAGCCCAAACTAGCTCCTCACCCATCTCCTCGTAGATCTTCGGCACAAGAGTGCGCGAATGAGGAGAGGGGCGGCCGTAATACCAGCCACGTGGCGCATAGCCAGTCAAGGCTTTCAATGAAGTTATTGCGCGGCGAATATAGTCCTCCTCTTGTTGAATGGAGAAGTTGTGATAGTCTAACCATCGGTAGGCATGGGAGGCAACATCATGCCCCTCCTCAGCACAACGAGCTGCCACTTCAGGTTGTTCCTCAACGGCCTTGGCGACCGCGTAAAGGGTGAATTTCATGCTGTGTTTCTGAAAGAGGCGGAAGAGGCGCCAAAATCCTGCTCGACTGCCATACTCATATTCAGACTCGGCACTGTAAGACCGCTCGTTGATACAGGCCGGCGCGAGGGGGTTCTCGGTGAGTGCAGTTTCAGATATGCCATCTCCAGATAAAACGGAGTGCTCAGCACCCTGTGATGCACGTTAGATTGAGCTCGGTAACATGACATCCAGGTGGTGTAAGAAATCTACACATGATGTACCTCTTCATAGTTGATGACGAACGAGACCGCAATTTTGGCACCGTTTGGCCATTTCAAATCGACTCCCTTCTCGCCATATCCCTTGAAGTCGCGGTTGAACGCATAATCCGGGTGGGGGTGGTAGGCTTCTGGCATGGTGATGATGTCCGTGGAATCGAGGTTTCAAAATAGCTTGGATGATACAGCGGCGTAAGATGACAGTGGATCCATTCACAGGTGTGAGAGTCATTCAACAACATTCTGCATTATATATCAACCGAGGGTGTTCAGCTTGTGAGAAGCATGTCTCTTCAATGCTAGCCAAACAATGTGCTATCGAGGGTGGGATTAGCTAGCACAGCACGGTTGGAATCGTAACGTACTTCGGAAGCCAGAGGTTCCGACGGGAATCCGTATCAAGTCTCCATTAGCAGGGGTATGTGGGTCAAGGGATTGATAAGGATCCGATTAAGTCGCTCTTCCGTTGGCTTTTCAATGATGCTTTCAGGACAAATCAAGTCACCTAAGTCAGCCTTTACGCGTCTCGGTTAATGTCTCACCCTGTCACCGGCTTATTAAATTCCAATCCGAGACGGGGCGATTGCTGTGAAGGGCTCACGATCCGTTCCAATGCATCGTTTACAGCATGGCTTATCTTGCTAGACATGACGTCCCTTGAGCCAACCTAGTATAGGCCGCACCCCCTTTCTATCAGTTTGAAAATGGGCAGATGAGGCAAATAAGTTCAGAGAATCGGAACGTCTAGAGAGAAACGAGAATCCCAGGGCGTTGGTGCGGGAGGACAGGTGCGTACTGTAGCTACCCTGTACCAATAGCTTTAGTACTGTGATGGTTGCAACTGACATGATCGTAGTAAACACTACCGTTCCTGTTCTCATAATAGTTTACAGCAATCGTAATACATAAACAGCACCACAGTGTACAGGACACTTTTAGCTTACATCCATAAGCTCTCTTGCATTGAACAATCTCCAGCTATCCCACCGACATCTATGCCTTCGAACGCACCAAGCGTATGGAAATCTATGGTCATATGATCCATAGGTAGCATAGAAGTCAACCCCGTGAAGAGAGTATTGGATTCACCAGTGTGATCAGGATGATACTCAAATGAGTTCAAGCCGCCTTCTTCCGTTAAGCTCGTACCCCCAGCCATGTTCAAAATCATAGCTGGGACTTCCCCTCGTCCCTCTTGAGACGCACCCATGGTCTGAACAGCGTGACCCAGACCGGGCTTGAGACTCTGGATTGCTCTCCGTGGTTCGTAATGCCCCTCCTCAATCGAGTCCATTACGGACTGCTTTATGGACTCAAACACATCTCGATACTTTTGCGCACCTTTCCAACGCTCAGTGATGATGTAAAGTACGATGCTGCAAGAATTCATGGCATTGCTCGTGCTGATGCTGAAAATCTCCTTCGGCGATGCCCAAGTGCAGTACAGGAGCGTCAGACCTGCAGTACGAAGTTAGCTTGTATTGTCAACTACCCTCTCAGCATGGTTGGTTCAAACTTGCCAGCTAAAAAGACCGAATGCAAAGCCATCACTGAAAAGCCCACAGGGACTGTCTGATGCAGCTTCTTGTACGTCTGGCAAACCCCACCACATGCCTCAGCACATTTCTTCAAGAAACGCGTCTCTGATAAGTCGGCGGAGAGAATTATGGGATGCAGAAGGAATCTCATGCACTTGTAATAGTAAACCATCTACGAGCATGTAATTAGCCAATAGATCAGGAGGTATGGTAAGTTAGTGACTTACATAGTAATCGTATCCATCAACAAGGAGGGATTCTACCCCGCCTGATTGGTTTCCAACGTCTTTGGGCATGCTGTCTCTCCACCGGTCGAGCTCTGAGATAAATCTTTCGACTTCATCCTTCGTGGCGGATGATGACGACTTGTCCACTCGGTAAATGGTCTGCTGAATTCTGGATTCAATCTGTCGGAGCCGGGTGATGTAGATGAACGCAGTCATCCCAGTGGGCTTCAATTCTTCTTCAGGCCCAAGTGTTTTCGCAGCGGCAAGTGCCTGGTCCAAGTCATCTGGGTCCTCGACACTTTCGTCAATATCGAGTGGCAACTGCGTCATTGTCAGCTAATTGTAAAGGCTGAGAGTTCCTATTCCCCCAGAAGGGACAGCCATGTCGTACCTCGGCGTCGATGTCTCTATCTGATATAGCAAATGGTCGCCCAAGGATGATTGAAACCTGCCTGTCAAGGCAGTAACAACACCAGAATACTCGTTTCCGGACCTCGTAGTCTAAAAACCGCAATGCTCGCCTGTCTTGAGTCTTGCGATGCATCCCCATCTCAATACATTGCCTGATAGCCAACCCTACATATGTCCAAGCACCGGGGCCTTTCGGGGACCTGAGACTGTATATGGAGAGAAGTAATAGAACCTGAACGGTTCGTATGTCATGGAACGAACATATCTCCTCCAGATTCTCTAGCGCCTGTTCATAATGTTGCTCAGGGTAGAAAGTGCCAGTTTCGCCTGTCGTCTCCAGGAATCGTCCACCAATGGCGTACACTAGGTGCAGAACTGTGAGGCTACGTAGTGAAGCGGGTTAGCCAGCAAGGTCAGAATATAGTTGTGACCAGGGATTCTTACGAAAAGGTATCGGATAAAGTGGAACGAGTAGAATGGATCCGAAAAATGAAAACTGTCTGAAGAACAGGCCATCTTTTTGAGATGTGGCAGATATACGCCATGTAGAGTCTGTCGGCGGTCTTGGAAGAAACATGGGCCAACTCCAATCTGCCACGACTCCACTGTGGTGGTCCGTTGTGAGCAGATTTCGGGCTGAGCGGCTCTGATTGGTTATCTTGAACGCTACTGGACAATCTCCGGTCAGTGGGAGCCGACTGTACCATGGAGCTAATGATTCGACCCATGCTGATGTGTGAGGAGGCTCCTATATATCGGCCAGAGGCTTCCAGAGATAAGTCTTTCAGAATCTCCTCGACGTGGCTGATGCCCTCTACTTGTGGCATGGCGCGGTCGCTAGTATCGTCGGCTTCCAAGTCTGTAGAGACGGTAGAGGGTCGTCTTGCAGTCGCCTGATCCATCCTGGTGGCTTGCACATTCGGCGAATGCGAGAGTCGAGGAGTATCGGACCATGTCTGATCTCCATAGTCTAACTCCCGTCTTTCGTTAACGAAAGGACGAGGGTCTGTGAGACTCCCATCCGTGATAAATGACTCCAACTCTGCGAGCCTCTGCTCAACAGCTCTGAGAGACTGTTTCTGCCGATTGCGCACGAGCGCAGCCTTAGCGCTTGGCGATGCATACTCGCAAACAGCATGGAAGTCCTGGCAGTTGGCGCATGGTTGGAGTCCATTGCATCTGTTGGGGACTGTTAGGCATGGAAATCAACATTGGACAATGCCGTAGAGATGGGAGGTGACTTATCTGCTTCCTGGTTTTGCATCTCCTACATGCGACGGCTACGCGGGCGCGCTTTGGAGGACGAGTGGAGGAGGCAGACACTGCGGCAGGGTTCCCAGGTGGGGCCTCTATGTTATCCTCGTCGCTACGGGAGCTCATTGTGCTGCCAAGGTATAGAGGAGCGGACTTTGATGAATGGACGGATGCACTATAGGACGCAGGAGAGATTCCAATGGACTTGGGCCGCTGCTTCGATCAAGTTTGACTTGCACCTCGGCGAACCCATACAGCCACCGAGGTTGCCAATCGATGCATGGTAGCTTGGTACATCCATTCGTCAGCGTGCCACTCCGTCCTGATAAGCCAAGACGAGGGGATTCGCTAAAATCGCCAGTGGGCCCGGATGCGCCTCCGTGGAGATATCCACAGAGGTAGTGGCCAATTATCAGTGCTAATGGCAAGATTGTGGGTATGTCTCACGATAACGCGACGAAGAAAGGCCGCCCTCAGAGTGTATCGAGTCACGACTAGACGGTCACAATATGTAGAATTATGACGGACCTGTCGCTAATTAAGGTGTGGTATGGCATAATCGCTTAATCGCTTGAGACCATCGTTGGGATGTGCACTTGCTGGAGACTAAGCCCACCTAGCAGGAGAAGATATCGTCAACAGCAGTCTCAAGTGGAACAATGCAAGTCAAACTGAGGCCCTTTGTGGGAACGGAATGGAATGATGGCAATTGGGAGCACTGCCTGTGCTGCATCTTATCCACCTAGCTAGCGAGGAGCGGTAACACGGACAGGAGCTGCTGCGAATGTTTGCAGCCAACGAACAAGACATAGCGATAGACCATTGGGATTCAAAGAAACCCTCCTAGATTTGGGCGGAGCTCCCTTTTATAGGAGTGAGCGAGCTAGATGCTGTTCTGACTTTCACTATAAACCCCCCTAATGTGTCAGTCGGACCATCGCAGTGTCGTGCCATAAGTGCCCTGGCATCGGTCGCAAATTTCTATAAAGCCTAGCAAGGAACAGATTTCCAATTTCTAAAGAAACTTGATTGTGGGCCAATGGCGCCATGGTCCACTTCATATCTACGCAGCTTACGACAATCTCCGGCTCAACACCTAAGTGCCTCCGTCGGATCACTTCCGTCGGAGCCTGACACGTCGCGTTCGTCCGGTACCGCCGGCAGCGCCCGGCATTTTACGAATTTCATTTTCTAGAGGCATGGGAGTGAATAGTTGCAAATATGATGCCAAATAAAGAGCAGGTGCTTGCAGTCGAATTAGATGTAGGAGGTTTTATGTTCTCATTGCTATACCTTCATTACCCAATTCCAATATAACGCAAACCAAACTCGATTTTCAGAAACAAGAAGATGGCATCCAACGGCATAGCGCAGGTCCCCAAGAAGAGAATCTATCTCAACTTCTTCGAACACGGCTGCGTGGGTTCCCACATGGCTCCAGGACAATGGCGGTACGATCGATCGCACCTCAACGCACTGTCGCTGGCTGTAAGAAGGGAATTGACAGAAATAATAGTGACCCTGCAGACAAAGGACATACAAAAGACAAGATTGAGTATTGGCAGAACCTAGCCAGGCTCGCAGAACGTGGCAAGATCAGTTTCATCTTCATTGCAGACGGCTACAGCACTCATGAAGTCTACTCTGGTTCAGCGAGCCCCATGCTCCGTGCTGGAACTCAATTTGCTACTCTTGATCCAGTGACTCTAGTCTCGAGCATGGCAGCTGTGACAAAGAATCTCGGGTTTGGAATCACGGCGAGCACTAGTTACATGACTCCTTATATGCTCGCGAGGACATTTTCCTCACTTGACCACCTCACCAACGGCAGGGTGGCGTGGAACGTGGTCACCAGTTGGAGCAAGTCGGCAGCTCGCGCACTCGGACATGATGACGTTGTTCCACATGATGAACGATATGCTTGCGCCCATGAGTACATGGATCTTGTGTACAAGCTATGGGAAAGCAGTTGGGCGGATGATGCGGTGGTTTGGGATCGGGAAAAGCGAGTTGCGTTTGACCCCGAGAAGGTGACTAGGATCGAACATAAAGGTCAGTCAGTCAAGGGCTTTTACACAGCTCACCCAGGCCAATCCCCTTGTTTCAACACTTACACTAACCTGATGCGCACAATAGGCAAATATTTTAAAGCTTCAGCCTTGGGACCACTCCATCCATCTCCCCAGAGAACTCCCGTTTTATGCCAAGCCGGCACGTCCACAGCTGGAAAGTCTTTCGCTTCGAAGCATGCAGAGGCTATTTACGTAGGAGGACTGATCCCATCTCAGACTAAGGGTTCTATTGCCAGTATTCGGGCCGGCGCAGCAGCGAATGGTCGAGACCCGAAATCAATCATGTTCTTTGTTGGAATTTCTCCTATTCTTGGAAAGACGGTAGAAGAGGCCAATGCTAAGTATGATAGGGCTCGAGAGAATGCCGACGTGATCGGTGGTCTTGCACAGTTCTCGGGTTACACAGGCATTGACTTGTCGCGTTTCCCCCTTGATGAAGTTTTTGAACTTAAGGAGCAGCCTGGCGATTCGGCCATTCATTCTTTCCTCGAGAACTTCAACAAGACAATCGGTAGTTCGGAGCCTTGGACACCCCGGCGATTAGGAGAAAACATGGCTCTCGGAGGGTTTCACCCAGCGCCAGTGGGGACGCCCGATATGGTTGCGGACGTCTTTGAGGAATGGATCAATGAGGCAGACGTGGACGGCTTCAACATTTCCTACACTATAACCCCTAGCAGCCAAGAGGATATTGTGGATCTTCTTGTTCCTGTACTTCAGAAGAGAGGGTTGATGTGGACGGACTATGGTGTCGAGGGGGGAACTCTTCGGGAAAATTTGTATGGAGTGAGAGGAATGTCGGGACTGCGCGCTGATCACTATGGTCACAAGTTCAAGTACGGTTCAGGCTTCGAGGGAGATTCTATTGAGTCGCTGAAGGATGCTGGAGATGCAGCAACTTCTGCGCTACCAGACAGGTCTGCCTAGGCAATTTACGTAGCTGACGGACGGATTTCAGTGAACTCGAGTCATTCTATCATGAATATAACACATGGAATTTTCACGGATATCCAATGAACACGATGCTCCAGGGCCGCTGAAGTTTGTGAATTGAACCTATACAGACAAGATTGTGGGGTTTTCCTTCCCATTATTCCCCTTATTCCTGTGAACATTGCACGCTGGAGTTCTCTCCTTACCTAGGCAAAGTTTGTCAGCGGCGAGACATGTCAGGAAAATGAGGTCGATTGAATTTGGCGAGTGCTTGAGCAAGACTTTATTCGTGAGTGCATGCGTTCCATCTCTGCATGTTTAGTTCGGCTCAGGACGATGAGAGCGAAGCCCCCCACCTAACATCTTTAATCCAAGATACCGTCAAGATCATGACTCATAGCACAACAAGTCTAGAGTACTGTATTTTGTCAGATCAAGCTTAAACAAAGATTATGCTAGGTGCTAACACAGTGTTGATTCCCTTTCTTTGTGCTCAGTAATGCAATATTACTAGCACTGCTTCCGTCGGGCCATCGGAAGGGCGGCTTTATGCCGGCGGCTGAGAATATGTGCGGCATCAAAGAGCCGCCTAATGTTTGAGCTAGTGATTGGAAGGGTTGTACCAGTGCCTTTTCCTACTTGGGTAAGGTGTCCGATACGCCCACGAGCTGGATATGTTAAATCGACAGGGATTCTGACTATTTACGACGGTTGTGACAATTGCCATCATCGGTAGAACGGCTATCGTGCACAATCTCTCTCACACGTGTGACTAATTTCTTCACCATATTTCGAAAGACTATCATCATATTTTTATCCTCGGACTCAAAAGTTTAACGAACGGAAATTATGGCGCCCCATGAATCTACCAGCCGACCAGTCCGGATTATGAACATTTCGGGCTCGCCTTCAGATCGTCGGGACGCACTATTAAATGCAACGAAATCGGCCGAAATCATTGACGTTCTTGTTGGTGATTGGATGTCTGAATTCAACATGCCAAGCCGTGCTTACGCGGTAACCCATGGTTTGGGCGTCGGCTACGAAGAAACGTTCCTAGAAGCTCTTGAACCGGCATTGGAGAACCTCGCCAAAAGGAAAATGAAGCTTGCAGCCAACGCTGGTACTACGGCAACGAAGGAGCTTTTCCAACTTGTCGTTGATATGGTCAAAGAAAAAGGACTAGATTTAAGAGTTGCCTGGGTTGAGGGGGACGTACTGAGTTCAGTACAAGTGACACATGAATCTGATGGCACCATTAAACACGACCTTGTCAATATCAGCACAGGACAAAACTTTCGAGATTGGGGTCACAAACCCTTCTTCGCCCAGTGTTACCTTGGTGGCATGGGCATCTGGAAAGCCCTTGAGGTGGGCGCTGACATTGTCATTTGTGGGCGCGTTGCTGACGCATCTCCTATCGTCGCCGCGGCTGCTTGGTGGCATGCTTGGGAGAGAACAGACTTCGACAAGCTTGCGAAGGCTCTCATGGCAGGTCACTTGATTGAGTGCTCAACTTATGTAACTGGAGGCAACTTTACCGGATTCAAAAGCTTGGACTGGTCTAGGATCAATGATTTGGGCTATCCCATCGCTGAGATCGCCAGTGACGGCGATGTCGTAATCACCAAGCCACAGGGGACAGGCGGGATAGTGAGCGTGGAAACATGCAAAGAGCAGCTCTTGTACGAGATCCAGGGCACTTACTACCTAAATTGCGACGTTACAGCTGTCATCGACCAGGTTCAATTCACCGAGATTGGGCAAGATCGAGTGCGGATGTCCGGCGTTCGAGGCCAGCCGCCGCCGAGTACGACCAAAGTTGGGCTCACGGCTCATGGAGGGTACAGGTCAGAGCTACACTGGGCTCTGGTGGGTCTGGACATCGAGGAAAAAGCCAAGATGTTAGAAACACAGGTGAGAGCCAGTTATGGTGATGGACTATCAAAGTTTTCCAACTTCAACTTCCAGCTGTATGGGTCTGTGCCGCATAATCCTGAAACCCAAGATGCTGCGACGATTCACCTTCGGATCGTAGCCGAGGCCAAGGATACCGATGCATTCTTGCCAAGGAACTTCAGTCGGCCGGTCTTCGATATCATCATGAACACGTTCCCTGCGGCGACGATGACTATGCGGCAGCCTGTTGTTACTCCTGTGAGCTACCAGAATCTTGATGCTTAGGTATGTTGCGGTTTATAACTCATTTACTAACACCGGTACAGTTTCAAGAGTATTTCCCGACTCTTATTTCGCAGCCAATGGTCACAGTCCACTTCTCTCAGGCAGACATGAAAGACATCAGTATAGCGGCTCCAGAAGTCACGCTTAAGCATCCGGCTCACCAACTATCCTATGAAACGACGGCTCCTTTTCCACTTAGTACATTTGGAGAGACTGCCCAAGCACCATTGGGATACGTGGTGATGGGGAGGGCAGGCGACAAGGGTTCGAATTGCAATGTCGGCTTCTTTGTCCGGCATGAGACAGAGTGGCCCTGGCTGCAAAGTCTTCTGAGCACACAAAAGTTTATTGAGCTCATGGGAAAGGACTATAAAGGGCAAGTGATTGATCGGATGGAGTTCCCGCGTCTCTGGGCAGTGCACTTCCTCCTCCATAATCATCTCGATCGAGGAGTGTGTGCCAATTCCACCTACGATACTCTAGGAAAGTTCTTATCGGAGTACATCAGATGTAAGACAGTGGATGTTCCGTTGATATTTCTCGAGAAGGATAGAGTGTAGTAGGCTTTAATAAGCAGGATCAGTCTGAAGGCCATATGATAAGCCAGAAAATAGATGCTTTTACCAACTCAGTGCTTTCAGAGCATCGGGAATGATTATGAAAGATGGAGATAAAATGGTTTCACGTGAGTGAATTAGTCTACCCCAATACGTAGCGTCGGTTCTGTCTCTTCTCTATGTTTACTGCTCATTCTAATATTGCCAGTAACCCTCAGTTGAACATAGCAGACCATCAATGTTTCCGTGTTTGAAGAAACTGAGAGTTCTGTGTTACTGTCCTTGTTATGACAACAGGGGCAGAGAAATATGCTTATTAACGGCATATCTCGAAGTGCACAGCGATAGGCAAGCAAATTGATCGAACCCACAATGTTCGTAACATCTAAATTCTCTAAAACTAATGAGGCCAACACATAAAACTAACTTGCTAAGCTAACGCCTTGCCTTGTGTAAACTCGGGATGGAAGGGGTAGTCTATGTAACCACTCGGCGTCAATGGTGTGTAGAACGAATTGCGATCGTACTTGTTGAGTTGTAATCCATTCTTTATCCGAAACGGGAGATCTGGGTTTGCTAGGAAATGCCGGCCAAACACGACTGCGACATCGTCGTATTTTGCATACTCCTCATCGACAGCCTTCTGCGCAATCTCCGGGGTAAAACCTCCGGCCAGGAACATGGGGGAAGTGCCATTCCAGATATCCAGTAGGAAATCAATCCCCTCCGCCTTTTCGACGTCCTGCCAGTTATTTACACGGGATTCGATGATGTGCAGATAGGCAAGGCTGAAGTCCTTTAACCTTGATGCAAGGTATGAGAACTGGGGGACGGGGTCCTTCATCTTCATGCCCTGGAAATTGTTGAAGGGGCTGATACGGAAGCCGACCCTATCGGCCCCAATAGCGTTGACAAGGGCGGCGACGATATCGATAGGGAACTTCGCTCGATTTTCGATGCTTCCACCCCATTGATCTGTCCTCTGGTTGCAAGTGTCCTGGAGAAATTGGTCCACGAGATATCCATTGGCGCCATGGACCTCGATGCCATCGAACCCAGCGGTTATGGCATTCCGTGCACTCTGCGCAAAATCCTCGATTGCTGACGCGATTTCTGCGGCTGTCATCTCCCTAGGGATGTCAGAGCTAGACGGAAGTGGAACAGCACTTGAGCTCAGAAGCGGATGACCACCAGTTGCCTGCAGATGGGAGACATAAGCTGCACGGCCTGGCGCAACCAGTTGGCAGAAGATGCTACAGCCTTTGTTGTGGACTGCATCAGTGACGACTTTCCATCCTGCAATTTGATCTTCACTCCATATCCCAGGGCCATTAGGGAATCCTCCATGCGCTTTTGAGATCAAGACTGCTTCAGCGATGATAAGGGTCCCAGGGACTGAAGCGCGTTGAGTGTAATATTCAACAACTATAGCCAAGGGCACGTGGTCGGCAGCGAAACGAAAACGAGAGAGGGGCGCCATCACCACACGATGCGCGAGCGACACGCGGCCGACGCGTAATGGACTGAATAATTTTGACTCCATGTTGCTGAATCACGGGATGTTCGGACACTTTGTCTATAGTGGCATGTGGCAACTTCAATCAATAATAAGGAAGTCCCGTGGTCATCCCGAGTGATGTGGGGGCAAGGGCCTTATCATGAACCTGGTAAGGACTGTCGGCCCAAGTTACAAATCTGGCGATGGACCTCCTTATCGAGTATTTTGCACCGACAATGGGAGATAACGATGGGAGGGGCTCAGGATAACAGTAGAATGCCACTATCGATGCTGAGCCCCGACTAGTGAGGGGTAGAAATGTCGGATCAATGCACCCTGGATCCGTCGGCTCAAGCACTTGCCGACGGATCTGGTATATCCCTGCAGCGTAGTGCACCTTAACTAAAAGTCCCCTTGTGAGCCTGGCCGCTTAATCTTCTTCGACCTTCTTTTGTCTTTTATCTTTTATCTTTCATATATGCTATGGACGTTTATCTGATCTCTTCAAGTGGAAAACCCTTCTCATCTGATTAATATCACATTGGGACTGATTGTGCAGCTTCAATATGGTGAAGCCCCCGCTTAAGTTTCAATTAATCGAAATGTACTGTAGCACTTCTGAGTGATATACTCATGGGCTCTGCTACATGTATGTGGAGGTGTACGTTTTATTATTATGGAATGTAATCTATTCGCTATTGATAATATCTTATACTTCTCGTATCTGAAACTATTTTAGCTGGTGTTGTACAGAAAGCAAAAGCCATAGATAGCTTGAAATATAACTAGGAAAACACTTGTGTAAATATAATATAAGATAGTATGTCCGTCTTATAACCTTAGGAAGAGGAGGTATTACTCTATTCCCCTCTCTTAGTTAGTAGTACTCGACTAAATTTCATAAACTAATTAAAGGTTCCTCTTATATAATACTTTACTAAATTCCCTTGATTCCCATTTTACTAATTTCTCAACTAAATCCAACTCTTCATTCATATTGATAGTTACAGATAAGAAAATAGCAATTTCAGAATTTAATAGAGAATAATAGTTCGTATGCTGATCGTCAAATTCGGGGACTGGGGACTCGGGGATAGGGTAGTTCGAGTAATGAATGAACGAACCTATAGCTTCAGTTAAAAGACCATTCTTCGACCAATCTTCTTGACCGGAGACTTGCCAAGAGGCCAGATGTCAGCATCCTGTCGCCTCCAACCCTCAGCATTGGGGGAAGAGGCCTTGTTCCAGAGGCCGTTTGCCCCTCTGGCCGAAGTAACAGAACTGGCGAGTCGTTTTGTCCGAAGAAATCAATGCGGAACACGGCGGAGTGAGAGTTTGCGTCTTCAAAGAAAGACTATGGGACATATTAGCCCACAAGCCATTGCCGATAGAGAAACTCGTAATGGAGGCGTTGAAGATGCGATGCCTCCGAATATCTCTATGCGTAGAGTTGAATACGGCCAACATCCGCGGTACATTGTATCAATTTCTACATATTTACCGCTCTCATCTGAATAAGAGGTAAATCACACGCCAAAATGAACATAAGGGCCCCAATGCAGTGGCCTAGTGTCGTCGTCGTCACACGCAACAACATATCTTGGCAATCTATCGTGCCTTCGATTTCCGTCACTTGCACTCCCGCCACCTGTCTCATCTTCTGCCAAAAAAATTTCGACGTTTCTGATCGAGCCGTTTCTACGCCCTGTGTGTATCGGCATGTTGAGCCAACGATCTCGGAGTTGTCGAGTAGCTTTGTGCAGCCCCCAACATACCGATTCATCTGTCATATGTCCGTCCCTCATACCTTCGTACGTGATCCTCGCCATTTCTTCACACAGTTCGTCATTGACCTCCCATGTGGTACCAATAACGTGACGAAAACCCGCCAGCTGACAGGCACTGATCAAATGGATGCTCTCGTCGACGAATCTATTGTCCGTGCACTTACCCTAGAGCCCTAGTGGACACATGTGCGAACAGTCGTAGCGAGGACCGGGTTGTGATTAGTGCCTTGGAAAGCTTTGTAAAGACAATTGCCAATACGAGCTATTAGAGAACGTTGCTTGCAAATCAGGCCAGTGATTTCAGGGTTATAAAATAATACGGAGTAAGCAGATGTAGGGGTGGAATATATAGTATTATGGTCAGAACCGCCACTGGAAACCATCCCCATTCATATTATGAATCCTCGACATAACCGTTTCTAAGCCTCACAATTCAGAGAATTATTCCAAGTCGGGAATCAAGACGGGATGCCAATCTCCCACATCAGAAATTTCCCCAGTCAGTCCATTACCAGTGTAATTGCCCGTATATGGCCACGGCCAGTAGGGTCGGTAATCAATCGTTTCCTTGCTTGTCAAGTTGTATCGCTCGACAACTAATCGGTCCGGCGAAACCCCGTTCTCGACCCAATCCTCGATTAGGCTGTAATAATCCACACGCCAAGCCACTGTACTGTTGACGCTCAAGTCGATGTGCGCCATCTCTGGGTACATAAACAGGCGATGGAAGTTGGATGTGGTGTTGAGGCCGATCAAATCAACTGTTTCCTTATACAGATTGTAGTTCCATCCGGCGGCGACATTGGCATCGCCCCAGCCTTGGTAGTGTAAAATCTTGCCTCCGCGTTTGCGGAAGACATTCAGAGCGGTGAAGTCGGCGGTGTATATATCCTCCATATAGCCTAGCTCATACGGCATTGTGTCCCAGTCTTGGTCGTTGTAGGTCCATGACCAGGGGAGATCTGTCTGGTACGCAGCGTTGATACTAAAGTTCTGAGCAAAATGGATGCCGTAGCGTGGACTTGCGTAGTCGACCGCCCATACAGCCCACTCGAGCTCCGACCCAGGAGGCAGAGCTACGGGGATTATTCGATCAGTAAACGAGTTGGATGGATAACCGTACATGGCTCGGGCAGCGTTGACCTTATCCATAGAGGACAGGCACCCGCTCGTCTGGTTTCCGATGCACAGCACATCCACAGGATCGAAGTCACACTTGTATGCCAAATCAATCATCCCATCAACAAACCCGTCATTCGCATCGCAGGCCTTGATGGCACCTTTATTTAGCGTTCTGAGATCCTCGAGGTAAAGAATCTGGGTCCCATTTTGGTAGGTGCTGGCTTGGGCGAGATAGACAAATTGGATGGCACCGATGCCGGTTTCATTAACGGCACCGTATCCGGTGATGATGCCGTCAAAGTCGTGCGGGTATCTAGCAGCCTCAATGAAGCCTTGACGACCTCCAGTTGAGCCCCCACGGAAGTACGAACGCTTCACAGGCTTGCTGTAGTAGAATTCGGCCATGGCCTTCCCCATGACCGCGGTTT
This sequence comes from Cylindrodendrum hubeiense, assembly GCA_014621425.1. Lineage (NCBI taxonomy): Eukaryota > Fungi > Ascomycota > Sordariomycetes > Hypocreales > Nectriaceae > Cylindrodendrum > Cylindrodendrum hubeiense. Next base: position 187,455 of record JAANBB010000012.1, read on the forward strand.
GGTGTGTAGACAGCGAGGAGAAGAGGTACTCAGAGGTACGATTGTTTCGGAAGAAGGACCATGTAGATAAGGTGTCGTTCTGCACAAAAAAAGGGGTAAGGCCATTATTTCATAATGTAATTCTTGATCAAAATGACCGATAGAGAACCTACTAGTCCATTTTGGTGACCCATGTCATTTGAGGAGGCAATCCATCCTCTCTTAAGAATATCGTATGCCCATCCAAGAGATCCATAACCCTAAATCAGTTTGGTTAGTACCGTAGAGAAGTAGAAAAAGAAAAACACGGACAGCTGAGGAAATAGCTGGAGAAAGGCTTACATAGACATAATACAACCCCAAGACACCGCAGCTACCCCCACAGCCTTGGGACTGGAAGGTACCGCTCCAATCTGCTCCCTCGGCTGGCAGTGCTAGGCCAAATTTTGTATACCCATCAATGTAACCATATACTTCGCAATACCCCGGAATGTCCAAGTCGTCGTCTGCCGGGATATACGTCACGTTGGTGACGACTGTGGGCGCCTCCAAGCCGGCATCTCCAGTAAAGTCATAAAGATCGGTACAGTGTTCAGCGACATCTGAGTAGTTGAAATTTAGATCACTGCAAGCATATACAGCTGCTAGCCGAAGAACTGTCAATGCCAGGAGATTTTTCATCATGCAAGCGCTTTGAGAGGAGCAAGACTATGCAAAGCAGAAGAAAAGTTGGTTATTCACACGACATTATCATTCACTATATGCCCTTTATTATACTTTACACTGACGGTGGTAAATTCTCCTCCCAGTAGTGCCGAGGCACGGCGCAGAACACCCGTTTTCGGGATCGGTTGGCATCGTGGGCCGCATTTTCCATGATACTCACGATAACGTGCTAGATAAGTTGGAAAGTGTGGATAAAGACACCTATAGTGTATTAGGTATCCAAGGCAGAAAGTAATTGGTGGGTATGAGCACAGGTGACGTGATATCTTTCTGTTCAGCGATAGCGCTTCACCTCAACGGGGAAGACCCGCGGACATCTGACCAGATCCAGCATTCAGTGTATCTCAGATATTTAAATTTTCAGTTGCTATTTTACGTAAAGCCAAAAAAGGGACCAATATAACTCCCAAGGCCTGTTATCGTTGATTGTCTTTATTGCGTTATAGACTTGATCGGAACCTTTCGAATGTGATCCCGTCTATCCGACGGGAAGTAAACCCAAAAAAGGCGCGCGTCCAGGGATCTTTCTTTCATTAGGGACTTCTCCACAAAAGCGTCCCTAGTAAAATTAGCTATGGCCAACGTATCTTGTATGCTATCCCCACTTCTTTCCGATAGCTCCGATAAGCAGATTGCCAAAGACACTCACGTAGGTGTATGTTTTCGTAGGAACCATGGCCCGTGATCTATCAGGTCACCGTAGAATCTTGAATCATATAAATGGTACGCTTGGGCTATTGGGAATACATTTACAATATAAATCATCTGCACCCGTCTTTCCTCATCGCTTTTTCTTTCTGCCTCAACAACTGCCAGAACTTGCATTTGACCTTGGTGATATCTTCCATCATGAAGCCCTCGACGTGGACTCTCACTATTTTTGCAACATGCATCATTGCGAAGCCTTGCGCGATATCTTCCTCAAACACCACAAGAATCGTGTCTTCTGCCGTGGACATCCACATCCCTACTGTGTTGACTTGCGCTGCTCCCTCAACTGCAACCGTCACAGTTACTGAAACAGCAACCTCATCTTGGCCCTGGAGCAATCCAACATACTCACCTTACCCGTCAGTGTCGTCTCTCCCTGATGACGTCGACATGTATGAGGCCTACGCTAAGATCATGGCGTCTACTGTGAACGAAACATATGCTTGGTGGTACATGGGCCTCAGTTCCGTTTTAGCCGGCGTCCCTGAGCTTCCTGGTCTCAAGTCACAGACCATTCAGGTCTTTAGGGTTAGACACTTCAATGAGAGCCAGATGCGCCTTGACTGGACTGAAATGATTGGCATGGGCAACTTCCAGACGAACGAATACGCCACGGACTTTTACAATCCTCTCACAGGCAAAACCCTCGATTGGTCTACATTTTTTATGTAAGATGCAGCTTCATCATGTTGGTGATCAATATAGCTAATTTAAATGACTAGTGATGGTCCAGCCTCCTGGATCATTACCCGCGTGGATCGAGAGACAATTCACTTCGAGCTCATTCAGAGCTCGGCTACCATTATTAGCTCCACCATACACGCTGGTGTCTACGAAGACCGCATCATATTCACACATATTGAGGCCAAGTATCGCAGCAGTAGTGTTGACGCTGGTTCTTCGAGCTTCGTCCAGTCAACACTACTTCCCATCGGTTCCCTTGCAGATGTGCGCAACAGCAGCATCACGAGAGCACCTGGCGGGGGCATGTATTACGCATTCTTCAATGGCACCGTCTCGTCTGGATTTGGCTATCCTAACGACACTCAAGGCGACACACATATTATCGGCTCAATTCACAAAGGTGGAAAATCCGACCATCTCTTCCCATATTTGTGGGACTCATGTGTAGAGCAGTTCCCTGATTACTTTAATGAGGATGGAGAGCTGGACCCTGACTGGGATAGTATTATTGACTTTTGAGCTTGTTATTAAGCAATATATCTTGCTTAGTGTCGCATTTACCAACTGCAGCCAAAGTAGGATGAACACTCCGATGGTGTGTAGTATAATGATGGCCTATATTAGATGTGACACTTAGTCTTACACATATTTAGTATAGACTGTCAAAGCTGGAGCACCGTATTCATTAGTGAATATTTAGTTTAATCCCGATCTTTGACGAGATGAACTAATACCTACGAATCGTAACATTAACGGAAAGTATTCATAGATGTATCCTGGTGTAGCAATGACAACATATCAGAGGTGTGATATATCTAACCAGTGACTGAGTTATGCAGCCGGGTGTGCTATAGTTGGGCAACTTCAAGGATCTAAGGTACTGACGAATTTCTTGCTTGCAAATGGGACAACTACGGATTGCCTCCAACAGGAGACTCTTCTAGGACCAGAAGTCTGTTAGGCTAATATTATGGACACTCACGGGCTAGCTGAGAAGGGGTTTTAAATGAGCAGAAATTTCATGTCTCTCTTCACTAAGACTAGTCTCTTGTAGCTCGTTATGATTGAGAGTTGGTGGCTGAGGGTAGCGTATTGACTGGATGAGGCTCGATTTACCCCATTTCGGCCCATACACACAAACGCAGACAGTGCCTACATTGGGAACTAAATATCGTGCTTGAAAGTGTAGAAGCTACAGTATCTTAATTCCAATGAATCCATTCTTTACAGGATCTTGGGGAAGCCCACTTCAGTAATGCTAGGTTTAGTGGTGGAACGCCCAGTAAAACCCTCCCCTCAACTCTCCGACGCACTATCGGGGTTGTAGACGGAAGACGGAACAGCAGAGTTGCAAACCCCAATTGACAATGAACCCAATGTCTCTCTCTATAATCGCTAAGTTGCGATAAGCCCCAATGCATTAAGAACTTACACCCTCGATAGAGTCTCGGTGAGCGTAAAGAAGCTCACCAATCTGTTGAATCTCCTAAAAGCTAATCTGCAGCTACCCTGTAGCTACCACGGAAGTTTGCCCGCGCGCGCGGTGGGCGGGCCGTTTCCTGCGAGTCAGCTCCAACCAAATACCTCTCCGCCGCTCCGCATCTCGATCGTGATTGGACATGACGCCCGCAACATGCGCAATGTCCGTAAGGTCCGGCACTACCATTCCACGACCTGTTGGACAGTGACTATCAGGGTCATATCATTTCCATGCTGGTGATAACCGCGCGGGTCGGAATGTCCCGCTTCAATCTACTGAGTTCACCCGCGCGGCCGGTCTCACCTTTCCCGTTGTGGTTAGCGGGTACCAATGCCCCCCGCGCGCGTAACGGACTGGTCTTGTTATTCTCAGCTCAGTGCGGGGAGGTTGGCCTCGTTGGGAACGGCAAGTTACACTAATCTGTTAAGCTTTAACAGTACTTCCAACCACACCCCTTGCGGCTTGTACTAAGATATTTAAAGCAGATTGGTTTCGCGACAAAAAATACTGCTGCAACCAACTCATGTTCCAAGGTTTCAACTGTTCACCCAAATTCTACCTACAATATGACGGTTTTCAACATTGCAGTCACTGCAGATACTGTGTGTCCCTTCGTAAGTATACATTCCAAGGATAAGCAACATCCATCGCCCCAAAGGTTCCTTTCCGTTAACCGGTGGATAGTGCTACGTGGCAACGAAGCAGATAGCCAATGCCATCGGCGCATACAAGGCCAAGAACCCTGCGTCCACCAGCGAATTTAAGGTCCAATGGCATCCCTTCTTCCTCGCCGAGAACCCACCCAAGCCATCCGTGAACAAACGCCAGTACCTAATTGAGAAATTCGGCGCTGAAATGCTCGACCGCATTTACAGTAGTCAGGAGGCCCTGGGTAAAGAACACAACATCAACTTCTCCAAAGATGGTATAATTGGCGATACCAAAGATAGCCACCGCTTGATCAATTATGGAGGAACAAAGTCTCCTGAAATACAACGGAAGATCATTTCGGCCGTGTACAAGTCCCATTTCGAAGACGGTCTGGATATCTCATCGACGGAGACTCTCTCCAAGATAGCTGGAAAAGCAGGGTTGAAAGAAGACGAGGTCCTCAACTGGTTGAACAGTAACGCTGGTGTTCGTGAGGTAGAGGAGGAAGCAGCGGGAGCACGCGCTGCAGGCATCAAGTCTGTTCCCAACATCGTCGTTTCAGGACACGATATCGGTACGCAAAGAGATGTCCAGAGCTTTCTTGATGTGTTCCAGAAGGTGGAAGAGGTGGAGAAGGTCTGAATGAGACTGCCAGGGCTTAACTACAACTCAGACGCAAAGGTCTTTAGAAAAGCAATAGGACTATAGGAGGGAGCTTGGGGTAAAATATTTGATGTGTATATTTTAATTTATTGCCAGAGCCATTTTGGAGTATCAACTGAAAGACTCACCTGTTTATGGCCCAGTAGTTCCAAGCCATAAATAATGAAAATCCCGACTGTTAGTTGGCTTTAAGAGACGAACGTGCTTCATCCATCACCATCGCAAGGCAGTTTGACATGGTCAATTTACGAGATTTTTACGTTAATCTTTAGTTCCTAAAGCAGTCGGTATCATCTTGCGCCAGGTATGATGGCTTTATTTGATATTTAACCAATTCTTATTCCTGTATTTAAAGGACTATTTTCGTCATAGACGGCTGATGCGATCACATCAGGATAAGTCACGCCTCCTTGCGAAAGTGTTGACTCGATTGTATCCATGATTGCAATGCTCTCTTCCCAAGGCATTGTTTGGCTTTGTCCTTTGCCGTCCCGAATACACCGAGCACATTCATCTGCCTCCCAGAATGTCCCGTTACCCCAATCGCGACTCTTGTCCTTCGGTATGGGATGATCAACTACTTTGACCTGGTCGCTCCCATCGTTCCGTATAATTGTATACTGAAGCGGCCGGTATGCGGGTCCGGCGATTTGAATCTCACCCTTCGAGCCTTGAATTCGAATCGCGGGACTCTTGGCGCCGAGAACATCGATGCAGGTATCAACCCGGAGGGTGCTCAACGCAATTCCCATTGCCTTTTGTCTTGGAAAATGACAGATGATGCTTGTCATATCATCCACTCCCGTGTCGTACTGATTCACTGCTGCAAACACCAGTGGGCGTTCTTTGTCCTTGTCGGGTTGAGTGTGATAAAGAATTTGAAATACCCATGTTAGCGGGTAGATACCCAAACCAAGCAAAACTCCTCCTGCCAAGTCCTTGTTAATCATTCTGTGGGATTCTTCGTAGTCTAACAGCCCATTCGAGAGGGCCCTGTTCCTGGATAAATCGGCTGTTCAACCTCGTTAGTATGGCGCAAGGCTGAGAGTCAAGATCCATACCTATAACTCGATAAACAGAACCAATAGCACCCGACACGACATGATTCTGAATCTCTTTACACAGAGGGAAAAACCGTGTCCAAACGCCCTCCATTAAGAACAATTTCTTGAACTTGGCAACCTCGACTAATTGCCTTGCCTGCGCCGCAGTAACAGTGAAAGGCTTTTCGCACAGGACGTTTTTACTAGCTTTCAAAGCAAGCATCGCATTCTGAAAATGATGACTATGTGGAGTCGCCACGTATATTATGTCGATTTTGGGGTCGCTTACGAGCTCTGTGTATGACCCGTAGCTGGATATGGGATACGGAGCCTTGATATTTTGGACGAAGCTGGCAGCCTTTTTGTCCGAAGTCGCTGCAGCTACTGCAACAATCTCATGGCGTACGTCGCTAACATCGCGAATAGCGGGATCGGTGAACAGGTCCTTGCAAAAGTCTGAGTTCCTGAGTCAGCATAAAAATGTTGAGGGCAGTCTTGAAATACAGACATTCTGCCATGGACCCAGTAGACATGATCCCCCATCTCAATACAAAAGGAGTAGAAGACATGTTGAGCGCCTTGCGAAATTTTGGGGGGAAAAGAGATTGAACGCTCCTATCGCATCATACGGAATAGCTATCTGCGGAGTAGGGCGGGGTTAATAAATCGTCGTACTGCACGCTTGACAAATGGGGCATGCGTGAGTTTTAGTACTTGTAGCCACAGAGTGTCCTGGTCCCCGCATGCTGGACCGTACAGCGAGTCTGTCTTGCTTCTGGGCTTGGTGGCCCCCAAACAACGCCCCCAACAACACAGCAGGGTCCACTGAACTTGATCACTAAGCTGACAGGTTGGCTTGGCAAGGTGTGGTCGAATTGAGCAAGTAAATGGCATTCGGCAAACTAGTGAATAACCTTCCTACTAAATGTACTATACTAAGAGAGTCATCGAGTATGTAATGTGGTAGGGAAAATTATCACATTATACTGAGTCTTGTGAATGGAGGTGAGAGAAGTATTGACCTCCCCTAAAATACCTAACTGCGAATTCCATGTTGCTTTATGAAGTAGCAGTATAGTATACTGATGATAATATTACCTTTATAATTAAATAAGGTCTCATTATCTGGCAACTCTGATTAATTGAATTAGTTCAAGCTCTTTCAAGGTTCGTTGAGCTGAATCGAAATTGCCCAGTTGTTGTTATTAGGGGGACCTACCCCCAATTTTGGGGGCAGCTCGCCTTATGATTACACCGAGATCCACTCTTTCGAGTTTAAGGCTGCTGGCTTGCGGTGTGTCGTACATTCCGCAAAGCCCGTAAAGTACCAAATTGAACGGATGGTCGGCGAAACGCCTTTAAACCCGAGGAGGTGCATGGAATATTATCATGACTCTCCCTGTACAATACACACACAGCAACTCAAACCGTAGCCATGCTGGTAGTGGGTCAGGTTTCTGGCAGCGTTCCGTGTCACATGACATTTTCCGCCCACGTGATGGATGATACTTATCGCACCTAATGCCTCGAGGCTAGAATGTGTAGTAGCGGCGTCATTTCCCATCCTCCCTCCTGCGACATGTTTCGATGAAAAGAGTATTTATTCGGAAACTGGCCGATCTTTTTCTCCTGTAGAAAGCTGAGTTGCGGTTTGCATCACTCTGTTGCTTATGACCGTGGGCCAGGATGACGACGCCTCAAAAACCGAGAGACACACCGAAAGGTACATTACTAATCTTCGACTTGACGGCTTGAACTGGCACTGATGATTCTCCAGGTTGTCGGGTTTGTGAACGTCGACGTATTCGCTGTGACCTCGGCCGCCCTTTTTGCCAGAAATGTGGAAAGAAAGGTCTTACCTGTCCAGGGTACGGCCCCCAGCTGAAATGGGTTGGTGGCATCGCAGCACGAGGTCGACTCAAAGGGCAGAACATTCCGATTTATCATGAACATGTGTCAAATAATTCCCGGTCTTTGGTGGCATTTCCACTCTCGTCCACAGGGGACCTCGAGAGACTTGTATCCACCGTACCCAGACCCGACTCCGCCGCAACCCCTGATTTCTACTCCTTTACATCTGGCCTCATTGAATACTACGGCCAGAGCATTGCAGGCCTCATGGTCTGGTGGGATACAGACCAGAACGACTACCGGCGACGTGTGCTTCCCCTGGCAAAGAGTGAGCCAGGCCTCCGTCTCGCAGTCGCAGCGATATCTGCCCAACATGGATCTGCCCTTTTCCCCCACAGCCCACCCGAATTTCCTGAGATGGCTCGAGACGCATGCCTTGGGTTCATCCAGCGAAGTGCTGAGGAAATGACACATCGACTCACGACAGGGTCCGTATTGGATTCAGGTACAGATGTCGTGAGCGCGGAATGGATGTTGGCATCCATCCTCATCATGATCTGCTTTGAGATGGTACAGTCTCGCCTTGAAGCTGCTGAGTGCCATAGGCAGGCCGCCCGAAGGCTGATAAATATCTTCAGTGCCACCAACGCCGGAACCAGCGAGCTATTTACCTTCCTCCAAAATCAGTTGTCAATTCACGACGTCCTTGCCTCGACAACTTCATTCAACTTGAGAGACCTGGAAAATACCATCACACCCCCACCACCCAGTACCAAGGCAGTCTTGTTTTCTGAGTACCTTACCTCATTGCACCAGGTAACTCTTCTATCTCGACAAGACTCCTGCCACTTGGCTCGTGCTGGTTCGTCCACCCCGACACAGTTGTTGAGCGCCACTTTCGTTCGATGTCTGTTTGAACAAGCAAGAGGCGCTACTTTGATGACTGCGGGGAGACTTCATCCTCAGCACACTACGCCAAGTCGTGACCTGGTTCATCTTGTCGAGACCTACCACAACGCAGCCCTGCTGTATTCTTATCGATGCGTGGGCCTTGAGAAATTGGACCCAGTAACGCGTCTAGAGCAGCAGCTTTTGTCCTTGAGACTCCCCGATCAACTTCTGCATTTTGATGATCAGAAATGTGGCATTCAGAATCTCCCCTGGCCGGCACTGATCGCAGGCACTGAATGTCATGGCAATACGGAACAGCAGGCCAAAGTGGTCAAAATCTTTCTCTACATTTACGAAGCGACGAAGTTCAAGCACTACCTGGAGATCCTCGAATTTCTCCACACTTTCTGGAGTGGTACTGAAACTGACTGGCGAGTCCTTGCCCAAGATTGGGAGGCAGCTGGGCGTCGAATCATCGCTGTATGAAGTCTACGTTTTTCATTACCTAACTGGAGAGAACTATGACTGGCTACCTTCGAACCGTTTCCTCATCAACCACGCCAAATATTTCCTCCATAGGATCTTTGTACTTGTACAGTCCTAGTGCGGGCGGACAAATCCCGTAACCCAGAAGTCGCAACAGCTGGGGAGAAAAGCTGCGGGCTTTTGCGATATCAGGAGGCAGTTCGAGGTACTGGTTTTCTTCTTGGCGGAGGGTTCCCTTGCACAGGAAAACGCCAATAGTCTCTCGCGCCTCGTCCCTGCATGACATATAGAGTTAGCGATGATGCTCTAACTTCACGGGTGTTGGATCTCGGTTCATACTTGGTCGTATTCGAGCCTCCAGCATGATACACATTGCCCAGGAAGATCAATGAATCGCCGACCTCGAGCTCGCCTGGGATAGCTTCATGGTCCAAGGGACATCGATTAGGCCCCCAGAGATGACTCTTGGGAATCACAACTGTAGCGCCATTTTCCTTAGTCGTTTTGGTTAATGCCTATGATCGATTCATCAGAATTGCATCTGTCATTGTACCCAGGGTGGCTCCTTACCGTCACGCAACCGAGCATCACCGGCATATCGCAATTCCTTGTATGGTAATCGGCATCATCCCGATGAAGAGCTTGCTGCGTTCCTCCCGGTTCGACTCGGAAACCGACAATGCTCGCAATCTGCGGCTTTCCCACGACACTCAACTGTTTCTGACCTTCCCAGTACGTATATTTGCTATCCAACATGCGACTTGCGACAGACTGGAACAGAGGGTTGACAACAAGTTCAGCGCAAGCGTCAGAATGGGCAAGAATGCCCGTGGCACGCTTCGTTGTGGCTGGAAAGAATCCTGCAGCATCGGTTCGATCAGTGTCAAATTGAGGCTTCAAATCGGCTTTTATCTGCTTGCAGACTTCCAGCGAAACAAGAGATTTGACAATGACTGCACCGTCGCGGTTCAAGATGGACTCTAGCAACGCGGCGGTCACGCTTGGATCGGTTGCAGAAACCGTGGTAAGCGACGTCCCAGCTTCCGTGGGGAACCCATTGGAGGGTGTATGTTGCGAGCACGACATCAGTGAAGATACGTCAGGAAGATATTCTGCAGGTCCGACTGAGGAGCAAATTAATACTGGTCATGAAAGATATAATTAAAATGCTGCAGTACAAGATCCGAGAGAGCAGCGGGGGATCTTGTCTCTTATAATCATGGACTTCTTCAATATTATGGCTAAGTCACTATTTATTCTCAAAATAATTACCGAAATAGGAATAGCAAGTCATACCCAGATGTTGAGATTTTGAGGTCTCCTTCCAGTCCCCCAAAATGGATTAGTGGATATCTCGTCGTGCTTGCCCCACATCCTGATATTCAATGGCAATCGGGCACTGGCCAGTAGTCGTAGGCGCGATTAGCTTCTCCGGATAGTTACCATTTTGAGCTAGTCGGCGATGCATCTCGCAGGTGGAGGCCGGCAATCAAATCCGATTTTCCATGTGGCTTCCTCAAATTCGATAAGATAACTGCCGGCCCCCATCGATACCATCATCTCTTGATATCGGACTAGTCAGGAGGCTTCTTATTTAGGCAGCTTCTGCCCTAAAGTCAAGACGTAAGCTCAGCAACCCTGGCTTGTCTTGACTCCCGTCTCTCTGGAAATCCCCATTGTTGATGGTCCCGCGACTCGGGAATGTCGCTATCTGGGTATTCCGTCTCTTTGCACCTCCACCTAACGTCGCTTGATCGAACCAAGCTGTAGCTCAAGCGTTGTGTTGTTCTAGAAAGATATGATAAAGCGTTGGCCTTACTCACGTGACGGCGAACGGGGAGATCACATAGCAAGAAGTTGATAGGACGCTTGGTGGGACGCGGCCTATAAGCTGCTGATTGCGTTTTGAAAATGAGTAGATGCGTCCAGTATCACCGAGTCACTAAGCAATTCCCTCTGCGGGCAATTCATTTACAGATATAGTTGCACATTACAAAGTAGATGTGAAGATGCTAAAAAGAAAATAACGGGCAGCCTTGCCCTCCCAATGCGTCGTTGGCACAGCCTGATTGTGGAAACCCCGCAGCTGAGCATTCTCCCAACCTCATCCTCTCCGTCAGCATACGCAGAAAAGCCCGGTCACCGAGATGCTTTGAGCTCCTTCAGAAGTGAGAATCTGATTGTTCTGATTGTGGTTTTACCAGTACAATATGTCCTATCAGCAACCATCTCGCCGCGACGACTTCGAGATCGCCATCATCTGCGCGCTGCCGATCGAGTATGACGCCGTGTCCTACATCTTCGACGAGTTCTGGGACGAAATTGGCGATCAATACGGACGAGCCGCGGGAGATCAAAATACCTATACCACTGGCCGTGTCGGAAAATACGATGTTGTTTTGGCACTCTTGCCACACATGGGCAAAGCCAACGCAGCTAGCACGGCCGCCAGCCTATGCTCGAGCTATGGTGGTTTGCAGGTCGCTTTGCTCGTTGGAGTCTGCGGTGGTGTGCCATATGGTCGAAAGGGTGAAATATTGCTGGGCGACGTCGTTGTTAGCAAGACTCTTATCCAGTATGACTTTGGCCGACAGTACCCAGACAAGTTTGTGTGCAAAAACACCATTGATGACAGTCTTGGCCGGCCAAATAAAAACATCCGCAGCCTGCTCGCCTTATTCGAGACCGATTTAGGTCTTAAAAGACTGGAAGCACGCACTGCCTATTTTCTTCAGCAACTCCAGGCCAACGCCATTCCTGCAAGGCGACAGGGCAAGTACGACTATCCGGGACCAGCCGAGGATAGGCTCTTCAACCCGACTTACCGCCATAAGCACTATAGATCGTCAAATTGCATCTGCCGTGATTTTTTGATGGACTCAGACCCGGTTTGTGACGAAGCGCTTGGCTCAATATGTAAAGATCTGGGATGTAGTGATCAGCATCTCTTAATAAGGCAACGGATCCAGGCTATGCAGTGCTCGGAAGAGAGTGGCGGTGCATTTCAGCAGCCTGCAGTGCATCTGGGAGCTGTCGCATCAGGAGACATGGTGCTTAAATCAGCTACAGACCGGGACAGAATTGCCAGTGATTTAGACGTGATTGCGTTCGAGATGGAGGGCGCTGGGGTTTGGGAGGAAATGCCATGCATCGTGGTCAAGGGAGTCTGCGACTACGCGGATAGTCACAAGCATAAGGGATGGCAAGACTACGCAGCGGCTACGGCCGCCTCGGCATCCAAGGCGATTCTAGAACGCTATATCCGACCTGACAAATCTATGGACGCATCCACTGGCAGCGGTGAGTCATTGCCTCTGATGTTAGAGCCATCTAATTAGCGTTGCAACCTCCAAATTCCTGGCCACAATTTCACTGTTGCTAACATTTCCCTTGGGGTATAATAGCGAGAGAAGAAGACCGTCAGCGAGAAGAGCGACGCCGGGAAGTCGAGCAGCTCCTCCAGAGGATCTACACTTCCCCCTATAAGGATCGCAAAGACAGGAGCCCGGAGCGGACACCGGGCACATGCGAGTGGTTCACCAGTCACCGCATTTTTCAAAACTGGCACGACAGCACAGAAGCGAGTTTACTCTGGGTCTCTGCAGATCCTGGATGTGGGAAGTCAGTTTTGGCCAAGCATTTAGTGGACACAGTGCTACCAAGTACGGATTCGAGAACCACCTGCTATTTCTTCTTCAAGGACGACTTCAACGATCAGAGAAGTCCAGCAGGCGCTCTATGCTGTATCTTGCGTCAAATTTTCATACAAAAGCCCGCTCTTCTTTCAATATCGCTTCTTAAGAGGTTCAGGGAAGACGGAATGAATCTTCTCCAATCCTTTCAAGACCTCTGGGATATCTTCATCAGCATTGCTAGTCACCAGAGCGCTGGTGAAATCATCTGCATCCTGGATGCTCTTGATGAATGCGAAGAAAGCGAAGGTGGAGGAAGAACTCAGATCGCTGGGGCCTTAAGCGAACTCTACGCCGGTCGTACAAGGACTTTTACGTTGAAGATTCTCTTGACGAGTCGACCGTATATCCATATCCAGCGAAACTTCCAGTCTCTAGAAGATCGCGTACCTACTATTCACCTTCATGGAGAAGATGAAACCGAGGTCAACAAAATTCAACGAGAGATAGATATTGTAATCAGAAGCAGACTTGACGACCTCAGCACAAGGCTAAAGCTCCTTCCGGAAGAACGACAGGTTTTGCAAGAAGAGCTCACGCGCGTCCCCAACCGTACATACCTTTGGGTTCATCTCATCTGCGATTTCATCAAAAACAGTATCATCATTTCTCCAAGTACCTTACGTACGGATATTAAACAAATTCCCAGGACGGTAGATGATGCATACGAGAAGATTCTTTGCAGGAGTCCAGACCAGGAAAAAGCTCAAATACTTTTGCATATTGTCGTTGCAGCTGTACTACCTCTGTCATTGAAAGAGATGGCACACGCATTGAAAATTAACAATGACCAGCCACGCGGCAAGTTTGAGTTCGAGCCGGAACTCAGATTTTCCATTACGATCAGAGAGCTATGCGGCCTTTTCGTGACGGTTATAGACTCAAAAATATACCTGCTTCACCAAACGGCAAGAGAGTTCTTGGTACAGACGCAGTCTGCACATCCGTTGAATTATCCAGGGCACAGCAATAGCTCTTTGAAGTGGAAATCTTCACTATGGCCAGGCGATTCAAACCGCATTCTTGCAAATATTTGCGTTAGATGTCTTCTCTTCACCGGCGACAGGAGATACTGTCGAGGCGTAGATGAGACGATTGAGCAACAAGTTAACGATCGCGCCTTCTTTAACTATTCCGCGAAATACTGGGCTGCTCACATGCGGATCGCAGATGTGAAAGATGATGAAGCTATGACGCAGAACATGCTGAGACTCTGTGATGCACAGTGGCAGGGCTTTTTTCCCTGGTTCGAGGTTTACTGGACGGCGACGAGAAAGTCAAACAGCTATCCAGAACACTTGACACCCCTCATAATAGCATCATTTTTCGGATTAAGAGACGCGGTGTGCCTCTTACTGGGGGCAGGCAATTTCGACATTGATGCAATTGATGAGGTCTATGGACGGTCGGCGCTATCGTGGGCCGCGCGTAACGGATACGAAGACGTCGTCAATCTACTTCTGAGGAAAAGAGCTCCTGTCAGGATGTTCTGGAAACTGCGCAGCAAGAGAAGCATGATTAATAAGAAAGATAAAAGCGGTATAATGCCCATACGGCTAGCTGTCCAGGAGGGACATGCCGGTGTGATGAAGCTGCTGCTTGATACAGGCAAGGTCGACCTCAAAGATCAACATAATCAGAGTCTGCTATTCTTAGCTACTAAGAACTGCCATGAGGCTATAGTGAAGCTGCTTCTTGATACAGGGAAGATTGATCCCGACTCAAAGGATGATTACGAGCAGCGGACTCCGATATCTTATGCCTCTCAGTACGGTCATGTAGCTATCGTAAAACTGCTGCTTGATACAGGCAAGGTCGATCCCGAATCGAAGGATGATGACGAGCAGCGAACTCCGATATCTTATGCCGCCGAGAACGGTCATGGAGCTATTGTGAAGCTGCTGCTTGACACGGGCAAGGCCGATCCTGACTCAATGGATGATGACAAGCAGCGGACTCCGATATCTTATGCTGCTCAATACGGTCATGAAGCTATTGTGAAGCTTCTGCTTGATACAGGCAAGGTTGATCCTGACTCAAAGGATCAGTTTAAGTGGACTCCGATATTTTATGCCTCTCAGTACGGCCATGTAGCTATAGTGAAGCTGCTTCTTGATACAGGCAAGGTCGATCCCGACTCAAAGGATAATTACGAACAGCGGACTCCGATATCTTATGCCTCGCAGTACGGTCATATAGCTACCACAAAACTGCTGCTTGATACAGGCAAGGTCGATCCTGACTCAAAAGGTGATTATAAGAAGCGGACTCCGATATCTTATGCTGCTCATCACGGTCATGGAGCTATTGTGAAGCTTCTGCTTGATACAGGCAAAGTCGATCCTGACTCAAAGGATCAGTTTGAGTGGACTCCGATATTTTATGCCTCTCAGTACGGCCACGTAGCTATAGTGAAGCTACTGCTTGAAACAGGCAAGGTCAACCCCAACTCAAAGGATGACCAAGGCTATACTCTAGTATCTTATGCCGCTCCGTACGGGCATGAAGCTATTGTGAAGCTTCTGTTAAATACAGGCAAGGTCCATGCCAACTCAAAGGATCAGCAAGAGTGAGCTCCACTCTCCTATACTTCTGATTACGGCCACGAAGCTGTCGTACAGATTCAACAATAAAACTACAGTCAAAGCCCAATAAATCCTTGAGAATGCAAACGATCTCTTTATCGAAATTGCCATTACGCACACAAGACATGGTCCGAGCAGCAGTTCAATATTGAGCGCCAACAAGGGGGCGTAGGTGATTCAGCATTTCAGCTCACCAGGAGGTTGGATTGCTTGCCACTATTCACTCTGCACTAGGCACACTTTTTCTGAAATTTACTGCAGCATCACTCAACCCCAATCTTGACTAAAGTGCAAGTAACTCTTAAGCCGCTATCCAAAAACAACGCGGCGATCCATCATGCAATTGACGAGGTTGTTGGGCGTTGTGACTCAAATGTTGAGATATACATCTTTTGTACGTGTAAAGGTTTTCGGGTTTGACCATTTTGTAGCGCATTTCGTATCCTAAGCGAATGTCACTCACTGATTACGGTAGACTTGAACACAAATCCATTAGATAATATATCTCCATCCTCGACTATAAACACGGATCGACCAATAAAATACACCTTCCCTTGGATCTCATCCGTGGCCACGAAAGGCAAATCATCCGCACTATTTGTGAAGCGAAATCCCTCTACTGGGGTGCCTAGGAATTCCCCGTCGCCCTTGTATACAACCTATAATAGTGAGTTATGGAATTCCCTTCTGATAGTTGCAGAAGTCCCTTCGCATATGCCACCGCAACTCGTACTACCACATAGCCACCAGTCGGCGAACGATAGATCTGCCGACTCATGTAAAATAACAAAGCCTCTTCGCTGCTACCTCCTAAGCTGATTTCTTGGACAGTATTTTCATGCCGATCATAATCATTCACCCCTGAACAGCAACTTGCCTCGAAACTGCATTTAGTAATATGTCCAGAAATCATTTTGTTTGGTCATGTTGATATAAAGGCACCTACTTATACAACACTCTGTTTGTATCTTTCAAACTCCATCTCAAGCTTCAGATGGATTTAATTTATTTCGATACCAATTTTCCGAGTTAGCAGAAGGAGGGGTAGGGAGACGGTAATACTTACGCTGCATAAACACGTAGTCCCGCATTTTTCTTGCCAAGACGTCTTCTTTAAAATGACTGAGTTCCCTATCTACACAACTATAATTGTTCTGATCACTAACGTAGTCCAAATATAGCGCGCTCTGCTATCTCCTCTGGGCTCATCAGCTCTCGGTTTGTGAGAGGTATTCCTGGCGAAATGCGTTGAAGTTGGGGATCGGCCAATCCCACAATAACACCTCAGAAAGAGTACAATACCATGTGCAAAATGGAATGATGGTCGGAAACGATAGGGATCTCTTTTTCTTTTTCTTTATAAAAAGAAAAAAGGATTGGGGACACTGCACCTTTCACTGCTCTTTGCTATTAAGCAGCGCAACCGTAGTCCCAAAGCCATCAACACCACCTAGCCCAGCAATGGCATCGCCAAAAGGGGCCCATTTTCCGCCATATTTCGACGTCAAACTGTACCGATACACTCTGTCACTCGTTGCTGCCATTGTAGGTATCGTCATCTTTGCTCTTCTTGTCATTGCTCACGCATGAAATCTCCACCATACCCAAGCATGCGTCTTTGTCGTCTTCACAATTAGTAGTCTTTACCCGGCAGCATTCTCACCCAGTGTTTCCTATATTCAGGGCAAATTGCACTAATCCGACCATTCCCAGTTCAAACCATCGGCTATTGCGGTCGAGTATGGTCGCACTACGACTAGTACATGGTAGGGGCTTCATTATCCAAGCCATTCCCATCATCGTCGCCCCAGCTCTCTATGCCGCACCCATCTACATGATCCTCAGTCATTTACCCCGGGCCCTGAGTGTTGAACCCCTGTCTCTTATCCCTTTGTCATGGGTTACCAGGATTTTCATCACCGGTGACATCGTCTCCTTCAGTCTGCAAACGGATGGTCGCGGCAGTCAATCAGCCAGGACACTCGCGCTTTACATCATTAGCAAAAATATCATCGTCGATGAGCTATGGGTCCAGCTTTGTATCTTCGGTCTCTTTGTAACCACATCTCTCCTGTTCAACTACCGACTTGTCAAAACATCCATTCTTATTGCAAGCCGAGGTGATAATCCCCCTCGTCCGAATTATCTTTTGAGTCATTAAATAACTCCAGGGTAATGAGGCGTACTTGGTTTCACATAACGTCGCTCTCTGTATCTTTGATTTACTTCTCATGGCTGCTGTCATGACGGTCTTCCTGATCTGATATGTGGGAGGCCTCGAGAAGAATAAATATTCGGGAGATGAGGTCTTGCTCGGATCCAACCATGACACGATAGATGATCGAAATGGTTACAAGTAGATACAGCGGCTCATATTGGGGGTCGGCACGAATATAGAGGGTGGAGTCGTGAAAGAGGGACCTGCACTCCGACTGCGATTTGAACATATAACATAAAATTGCAGTTTTCTGTTTCGGTCTCACAATGACCAAATACCAGCACTCTGGTTACTTTATCCCTTACTCTTGCCTGCTATTTGTTTTCAAAGCATCCCGCTGCTCCGGTCACTGACTGCCCATGGGTCGTGCCCCTTTAGCACCAAGTATGCCAGCGCGACTAGCTGCTTTCAATTGTCTAAATCCGGGCTCGGATATATCTCGCCCACCTCGCCATCTTCCACCATACTACCCATGCACTTTCAGCCGGTCCTCGGAAATATTCTTCTCTGTTCCGGATGTATGGTAATTTCTTGCAGTTCGCCCCACTCGCATTGTGGCAAATCTCGGAGACCGAGCGTGGCGTAGACAGTATCACCACAATTACCGTCTGATGCCAGCCACATGCACGCCATTGGACTCGCGGGCAATTAAGCTTGTCGACAATTGCCGACTCTCCTGCAGGCAACGGCAAATTGTAAGACGGTGATTTACAGAGCTGCGTGAAAAGGGTTCGCTCCCTGATCAGTTATAAATATGTCATCAGCCCATATCCGTGCCAGTGTAAATTAATGGAGCAACCAAGAGTACAAAGATTCTTATTCTTCCGCTTCGTTTCTTTATCAACATCTCTCCTTTGTTGATTATTCTATCTTTGACTACGACGCCTCTAATAGCTTCGCAAAAATTCAGGATGGGACCACCAATGGAAGAAGCCTTTTCCATCCACGAGCTGGGTCGACGGCGGTTTCGACATCCTGAATGGCACGGCCGACGGAAATCGTTCATTATCCCCAAGATCATGATGGGTGTCATCATTCTGATCATGTTCCTTGCGATCATGTCCAACTTCTTTGGGACAGCTTTCAGGCAGACAGGCCGCATCAAGGCCCTTAAGATTCTCGCTATTGATTACGACGGAGGTGACATCAGCGAAGCCATCGAGAATGCATACTCCGAGCTTCAAAGCGACGCCTTCCCGACTATCGAATTCCGATCATCCAGCGACTTCCCTGACTCGGCCTCTGTCCGCCGTGCCGTGTGCCGTGGTCACTATTGGGCCGGCATCTACACTCATTCGAACGCATCTTCCCGACTGTCAGCTGCCCTCAGTGGCGACGATGCAGCATCTTCGTATAACTCGACCGACACGTTTACATACATCTACAATCAAGCGCGTTATCCAACCGTGGCAGATGGCCAAATCCGCAGTGGCATTGAGGAACTGATTGACGGAGCTCGGAGCGCTTATTACCAGTCAAAGGGCGGGAAGAACGCATTGACTTCCATTAACCGCTCCGACGAGAACGCTGTCACAGCATATCTCAACCCCTTCAGTGCCACTAGCAATCTCATAATGCCCACCACTCAAGGCACTCGCGTCTATTACAACACGGCATTCATGGTGGTGCCGATCCTTGCGCAATTCTTCCTTATCTTGGCCATGAACGGTATCAGCTCACAGCATAACGTGTTTACGCATGCGAGCATTCGGGATGTCTGGTTAATCCGTTTCGCAATTGGAAAAGTCTACTCCTTTATCGGCGCCTTGGTCATGACGGGGTACTTGTGGGCATTTCGCGAGGACTGGAATGTCACTGGACGAGAATTTGTGTTAACCTGGCTTGTTATGTGGCTCCATACCGAAGTCAACTGGGTGCTGATGGAGTCACTGATTGCAAGCTACATTCCGCTTCAGTTCATATCCCTCTTCGTTGTGAGCTGGGTGATGGTAAATGTCGCCAGTTCGATCTTTCCCTTCGAGTTGAGTCCTGGCTGGTACCGCTGGGGATATGCGTTGCCTGCTCATGAGACATATGAGATGCTTGTGTACGTCTGGTCTGGCTGTGCGAACCCGATGCGGGTGGCTCTTCCCGTTATGTTTAGCTGGCTGGTTCTCGGACATGTTATCGCCTGGTTTTCGATCCGAAAGCGATGTCTTGATGCAGAGAGGGAGTTGAAGATGAGCAGCAGTGGCAGCGAGGGCTCCGAGTCTAATTAGAAAGTAGAGTAGTAGATCGATGGATATAGACATAGACATAGACATGTATACACTTTCTTAGTTATTGTCACTGGGTCATTAGCGTGTGGTTCAATGTACGGTCTACTTTCAGAGGGCGTGTGCACCTCTGCGTTCAACTTTGGTGACTCAACTCTCAGCTGATGGATCATCGAAAGGTTCCACTCTGAACACAGATAACTGTCGGGATGATAAGGCACCAGATAATCCCAAAACTTGCCCAAACTTAATTAGCGTCGGATGACAAGACATTCAGTTCCCCTAGTCAAAATCCATTCGTCACGGGCCGAGTTAGTCCGACACCAGTTGCTCTGGCTCTGGCTCTGACTCACATTTGCCGACGGAGGATGCATGATTCATAATTGGCAATATAAGATCTCACTTTGCTTTGAATGCCTCTCAACTTGGGTTGTTTTTTTCTTCCCTCCTTTTTCGCATTATCCAGCAATCAAGCCGTTAATTGTCATCCTAGGTGACATCAACTCGAACAGCCAGAAAAATGTCTCAGCCACCCCGCACACCCATCGAAGGTGTTTCTATCACAAAAGCCAACGTCGAAGATATACCAGCTATCAAAGCCATAGTCAATGATGCGTATTCGAAATATGTTGAGCGAATTGGCAAGGAGCCTGCTCCAATGACAACAGACTACTATGAAGTCTTAAACACGCATGACATCTTCGTCCTTAAAACCGATACGACTAAGACCATCGTCGGCTCAATTGTGCTTGCCACAGACATCGATTCGAATTCAATCAAGATCAATAATTTGGTTGTTGACACTGCAGCCCAGGGTCGCGGGTATGGACGGGTACTTATGAACTATGCTGAGGGTTTGGCACGATCACAAGGCCTCGCAGCGCTCACACTGTTTACAAACATCAAAATGTACGAGAACCTTGGTCTATACGCGAAAATGGGGTTTGTTGAGACTGAACGGAAGACCGAGTCGGGATACGAGCGTGTGTACTTTCGCAAAGATTTGTGAAAAAGGACACGCAGTCATTCATCACTACAGAGGTCTGGTCTAGGAGGTAGTATTAGCTTGTAGTCAGGGAGATCCGCCTCCAATTAATTGCCAGCCGAACATAGTAGCTGCTAAGAATATAATTTCAATGACCCTTGTGCATAAGTCTTCTATTCATAGCATAATATCATAATCACATAACTACCAGCACCCCACATCAGTCTGACAAAGCGCTAGTGCTGACGTGAGGTCATCACCAGCTAGTATAAAAGCTCCGACTAATTGCCAGACACCTAGCATTCCACACTGGAAAACATCATCTTCGAGCTAACACCTACTAAAATGACGAACCCCACGCCTATAATCCTATGCGGGAAGACAGAGCAGATTGGCAGAGGGGTTATTGAAGGTCTGAAGCCTGAATATGAAGGTATGTGCCAACTCATAAGTTTACAGCAATGAGCGGTTAGCTAATTGAATCGTACCAGTCGTGCACTTTGTCCTCACGCCAGAAGCAGGGGTCAAAGAGATCCCCCAGGTATTGCAAGGAAAATTGCCAGACGTCAAGAGCAGCGACATCGGGTCTGGGAACCTGACCCACGGCGTTAAGGCGGTCGTGCTTGGTGGAGCATATGAGGATGAGGGAATAACGGTTATGAGGGATGCAGTGTCTTCAATCGCCGAAATAGCCTGGGTGAGACAGGATACGACTCAACCTACCCCTCCATTGGGACCGGAGTATGGCAAAGCAATGGTTGCTCGAGTCAAGGAGGCTCTTGGCAAACTCGAAGCATCAGGGCAACTAGGAGGTGGTGAAGGAGGGGTGTTTTGGTATTAATGGTGGAGAATCGACCAAGATTCCAAATATGAAAGCAGCATATGTACAATCAATGTATGCGTTCAATTTAGGGGTTTTGCCGCATCTTTCATTGGCGAGAAAGACGCCAGTGGCAGCCAGCCACCAAGCCGCGACCAGACATGAGTGCCTACCCTACACCATCCTCGAACACTAAGCCTTTCGTATTCAACAAGAGGCGGGGAATGGAAGCGAGGCGGGGTATTAACTTCGCATTTATAAATCAAATTGAATACATATACGCAGGAATATAATGGATGGGTTTATCGTACAAGGAAAGAGAGAGTGGGAAGTAGAAATGAGTACCCAACGGAGAATGAACTATCGGGCACCGTCCTACTCAAGGCAGAAGGTCAGACGACAATAAAACATAACATACCCATATCAAACTAATTCAATTATCAAAAAAACCAGAGAACTCTCCTGAGTTCTGTGCCAAGACGTTTGCAGCCCACGGCTATCTCGATGCTATCTGGTTATCTGGCGAGGCTTCAGGTGTTGAAAATCCTGTCCATTCCATAGGCCAACAACTTATCTCGTACCCACCACACCGTCTCCCAAACAGGCTAGACCTAGCCAGCCAGCAACAAATGATAGCAAGCCCTGTGATGCTGGACCGCGTTAGCGCACCTTCCCCGCATTTCATGTCCTGTTTAAGAGGTCGCCCTTCGCAGTCTTGGAGATGCTCATGCCGGGCCATCTCCGAACTGACCGACGACCTGGGCAATGGCCATACGCGCACCCACTCTGCAAAAAAGGCCGCGAAACCGACACAGATTCATAGATGGATGACGCAAGAGCTATGAGACGGGCGCATCAGGCGTGCGAGCCTTGTCGGTATGCAGTACAAAGTATATGTGGCATACTGAACAGCTCTGACTGGTGGAATAGGAGAAAGAAATCGAAATGTCCAGGAGAACGCCCAATATGCTCCTACTGTCAGCGCTTGGGACAACAGTGCATCTACAGCGCGGCTGAGCCTGATTCCAGCCAATTCAGACACAACAGAAAAATTGTTAGTAAACCCATTCAGAAGATAACACGTGGATGATCCATTGACTAACACCAGCCTCATTAAGGAATATCGGATGGAGGCCTTGGAAGGGAAACTGGACCGCTTGATCGAGAATTTGAGGTAGGTGAATCTTTTAACAATAGCCTGTTCAAAAGATTTGAACCAATGCTAACATGTCAATCATAGCCCTCCTACCAACACATCCCGTCCGACAACGACGTCATGTCGTCAGGCTCCAACACCCCAATCTCAGATCATCTCAGATGAGCCCTGGAGCGGCCAAGCCCAACCAAGAGCTCAACCTTCGGCGTAAGTGACGACACATCCTATTCTCATCGACCTAACCCTAACATATTTTCTTGGCAGTGATGCCATCGCATCCGAACAGACGCTACTTGAGACTGGTCAGCTCTACCTAACTTGGTGTCATAACCAGCCAATCGCTCTGTTCAGAGAGGAAAATTTCCTTGACTCCTTGAAAGGGCGGGATCGTGAAGTGCTGCTTGCCATCAAAGCCCTCAGCTTGCGATTCCCACCAGGCAGCCTAACGCCCCAGAAGCGGGAACGACTGCACGTTATGGCTAAGGCCTCTCGGAGGCTGGTAATGGATCGAATCACAGATGGCCATGTTAGACTGTCCACATTACAGACTTTGTGTTTGTTGAGCCAGCTAGATTTCGCTGGTAAGTACGGAGCTAACCTGAGTGAAATCCATAGTATGCTGATCATGCGTACTAGACGGAAATGTTGTCCAATCTGGCATGAATCTCAGCATGGCAAGCCACCTTGTCCATAGCCTTCCACCGAGAACATCTTTGGGTGACGTGGCAGAGTGCTTTTATTGCACCCAAGGCATTTCTATGCTACAGAACCTACATGGGTCTCTCATTCCGTTATTAGAATCTCCGACCGCAGGGACTCTCGCACAAAGCCAAAGAGGCTCCCCGGCACTCACTGGTCGCGTCCCGGGCCAACAACCCCAAGATTCAGGCCAGTCGAATGATCTTGCGCAACGAACTCAGCCGGGGTCTATTATTCTCTCGTACGCAGCCTCACTGACCGACGCTTGGCGGATGGCTCGAGCGTACGCAGCCTCCCGAGTGAGTGCAGATGGGCCGGCGCCCTGGACTCCTGATTCCGATTATTCGGCCGTCATGCTGCGCCATCTCGAGATCGATTGCAAAGTGCCCCTCAAGTATCGATTCGCGGCCAACGATTTCGGCGGCCACGGCATTGAAACGCTACAGAGCCAGCGAAGCTACTGGGGGCCGTGGCTATTCCTCCAATTCATATACGCGGCTATCCCGTGTCTGCTTAACCATCCTTTCCTATTGTCGATGCGTCTTCGGAGCTTTCGCTATACGATGCCGCAGTCCTTCATCCAACAGTCTTTTGACCAGATTACGCGACACGCAGGGTGGATCATTTACTTCCTTGACCAATTGGAAAAGAAGGATTATCAGGTCTCTGACCCGGTGCTTGGGCATTGCGTCGCAATCGTCGCCACTATACACCTGCAGCATAGCTTTGTCAAGGAGTATGCTCTTCGCGATAAGGCACAAGCTGGCTTTGAGACATGCATGAGATTTCTGCAGCGTATGGGCTCAGTCTGGCCGAGTGTTTCGCTTATGGTGTGTATCAGATGAGAAATTGCTCCCCTAGCCTAGTGCTGACGTATCTACAGGCCCAAAATTTGCGCAAGTTGCAGGAAAGCATCGTCTTCGTCCCATCGCCACGACCGGATGGGGAAGAAAATGAAGACAACCAGGAGTCTTGGTCAATCGACGCGCAGTTACTTTGGGACATCTTGATATACGAGAAAGCGGGACGTGAAGGCGCAGCCAGGGACTGCTCCATCTTCGATGACTCACTCACGGCCGGACCAGAGAACCAGAGGCAAGATGTGGCCGAGTTTGACTTGGTGGGCTCTGCTGGCATCTTTGGTCACAAGACCGCCCCGAAAGAGGTCCCTGTTTATGCGCCGGATGAGGACACCAGCCCGCTCGAGAGGACCAACGTTGGCGCGGTACGAGCAGTGCCAGAGACGGCGCATGAGGACCGAGCCTACGAAAGATTTGCCGGATTGAATGAGCAGGATGGGCTGTTTTTGCAGCCGAATGACTTTGGGAGGGCGATTGACAATTGGTTCAATTTTGACTTGGTTTAAATAATTCAAATACAATTCATTGAATCATGATTTTGCACAAGTTTCTTACTTAAATATCTAGAAACTACCATGCAAGCTCTGCTGGTCCTTTGCCAGTAGCACAGTCAAGACTACTGCAGAAATCAATTTCTTCTTTGTTCTTCTCCGGCACGACATGCTTTGGGGTAGCTGGCCAGATCTTTTGCCCAACAGCTTCCTCTTGTTCGCGATGCTTCATAACCAATTTACGTGTCAGCTCCTGGAAGAAAAGAGGGCCCTGTTATCAACGATTAGAATATTGGTTTGAAGGACGTTGGATATAAAGAGATGCCACCTTTTCGACTCGAGGATGAAGTTCACCATTGGTGAAAATTCCAGCATTGAGGTTCTTCTGGGCGGCGTTACACAGATCTTTGTCCTCTTTCAGCACCTGCTTGAACATCTCGTCGATATACGTAAACTTCTCATCTGAGGCGTCATTATGACGGTACACTTCGTACTCCATCTTCGTTTGAGATGCGGAAATGGGGATGCAGCGCATGATGTAGAAGAATACCGGCCTGTTTGACGTTAGTGACGGGTAAGTTGAACGCCAAACCGCAAATAGACTCACGAAATAGTGATGGAGGTATTTGGGTAGTAAAATGTGCTGTAGATGCCGGGCACCGCGTCTTCGTCGATGCCTTCTTTGTCGACATTGAAATGCTGAATGTGGCCTCCAGTTGTTTCCACCCAGTACTTGGACATATCCGAGATAGAATTGAGGGCGGGGTGGCCTGTAGGACAGTGATAGCACTTTGAAGGTCGACAAGTCAGCACCTCTGGGAGATCGTCAACGGCTGAATGGGAAGTGACAAACCTCGTTGTAGTTGTCTGCGAGCGTTTTCCAATTGTAATCACCAACCATTTCCCACTGATGATCGAAATGATACTGGCTCATGTCAAACTTCTGCAGACGATCCTGGAGATCAACCTTGGCAAAATATTCGTCCCAGGATACCGTTGGCTCAGGTTCTGAATCGAGGTTGACCCAGATGAACCCGAGGTGGTCAACATGAACATGGATCTGAAATAGCGAATTGGCGGACTTGTCAAATGTCGGAAGCTCTTGGTACTTGGGAGCCTTGGCGAGCTTCCCATCGAAGCCGTATGACCATCCTAGAGACCATTAGAATAGCTCCTGTCACAGAAGAAAAGTGGGTTGACATACCGTGGTACTTGCACGCTAGAATCGACAACTGGCCAGACTCCTTCTCCACCAAGGGGTACGCCCGATGCCGGCACACATTGTGGTGCGCTCTGATGTTCCCTTGGCGATCCTTGATGAGGAAGAAGGCGAACCCGGCTTCGGTGATTTGCACAAAGTCGCCAGCATTCACAAACCTCGCCTTGTGAGACACGGCCAACCAGTGCTTGGAAAAGATGGACCGTCTCTCCAGCTCGTACATGGCTTCAGAGCGATACCAGGATGCAGGCAGGGCACGCACGGCCCCGTCTCCGCTCTTGTCATTGTCATTGGCGGCTTTGCCGAATCCGAACCAGGAGCTCATCTTAAGATATGTGAGTTGGTGGTGATGGAATGGAATGGGATTGTGTGAATTCTCCAGTTCTTCGGGGTGTGGTTTACTATCTCAACTGTCCCTTTACTGCAAAGGCCATTCATTCTATTCACTTATACCCGCCATCAGGGAGGCCCCGTGACACGTAGTGTTGGAGTATCTTAGCTCGGCGTCATTGCTGACCAGGCCGTGCAGCTAAGAAGTGGGGACGGAGATTATGGGGGCGGTACGGATAAGAAGATGGGTCCGGGCCGCCCTCCGTACCCACAGCGATAGACACGACTGTAAGCGAGGCCGGCGACGACTCCGTGTTGGCCTGGGACAAGCTGCAAGGAGTTGTTCGTCTGTGTACGCGGTAAAATAACGTGTCTATGTCTTCAAGTGATTCGATTCCATTGTAAAATCGCCTGGCCAATCGTCACCAATTCTCTCTTTGATCTCAATTACACTGCACGAACACATCAACCACTCCCAACAGCACCAATCATGACTACGCGAAACCCCGTCGCCAAGAGCGACTCAATTCTCATTGTGGGCGCTGGTGTCTTTGGGCTTTCCACGGCATTGGAGCTCAATAAGCGAGGGTTCAATAATATTACCGTGTTGGACCGCTACCAACCGCCTGTGGTCGACAGCAGCAGCGTCGACATTTCTCGGGTCATCCGAGTTGAGTATGCCGACGAGCTGTACGCCAAGATGGCTCGTGAGGCACTCCAGGGGTGGATGACGCACTTCAAAAAGCATTACTTCCAGTCGGGCTTCGTCATGTTGGCAGACAAGTCAGGGAACTCATATTTGGAGAGCAGCAAGACTATAAACGAGTCTCTTGGAGGCGAATTGACCGAGTATAGCGAGGCGTCTCAAGTCCTCGCAAAATACCCCAGCATTCCATCGAACCTGGATGGGTTGACGGCATCTGTCAATGAAAAAGGAGGATGGGCAGATGCCGAAAAGAGCATCAATCAATTGAACCAGGAATGCAGTCTCGCCGGCGTCAACTTCATTACAGGTCCTCGGGGCAGGGTGCTCTCGCTTCGTCGCAATGGCAGACGTGTCGTTGGAGTGAATGTGGCTCAAGGAGATCCGATTCTTGCATCCCAAGTTATTGTGGCTACCGGCGCCTGGTCTAATCGACTTTTACCAATGGCCCATGCTTCCAGTGCATCTGGGCAACCTGTTGGATTCATCCAGCTGACCCCCGAGGAGGCGGAGCCGTTGCGGAAGTTGCCCGTCATAATCAACCTCAGCACCGGCATTTTCTGTTTCCCTCCCACACCGGATACAAATATTCTCAAAGTTGCCCGGCACGGCTATGGCTATGCAACTCGGGTTCCGATCGAGGACAGCCCTCGGTTTGTGTCATCGCCAAAGCGAGATGGAAACAATGCGGCTGCTTCCTTTCTCCCCCTTGATGCGGAACAAGGGCTCCGGGATGGACTACGCCAGCTACTGCCGGCTTTTGCAAACTCTCCATGGATGGATCGTCGCCTCTGCTGGTATTCTGATACCCCGGAAGGCCACTTCGTCGTCGACTACCACCCAGCAGCCGAGGGTCTGTTTTTGGCCACTGGAGGTGCCGGACAGTACGTTTCACGCTTTCTCTTGACATTACTACCATCGTTTGCTAACATTTGGACAACCCCAGCGCCTTCAAGTTCTTACCAGTTCTGGGCCGCTACATCGCCGACTGTTTTGAGAACAAGGCTTCGCCGGAGATCCGCCAAAAGTGGAGGTTTCGCTTGCCAACCGGAAAGGAGGGGATGGTCAAGTCTGGTGACGGGAGCCGTAGCGGTCCACCTCTAAGAGTTTTGGCCGGTCATGAACAGGCCAAGTTGTAAAAGATGCCATTCAGTTGGTCCTAAACATAGAGATAGAGGTATCTACAATAAAAGTGACATATTTCAACCCGGATTAATGTTGGCCATGTTGGATTCTATGAAACTGCGTAAATGATTCTTCTGTCTTGTTGGGGATACTGATTTTCAGTCTATCGTCTTACAATCTTGAACGAGTAAAACCACCCACCCACACCTTATCTTTTGAGAACCACGTATCTTACACAATTGATACCACATCAACATGATCTGCATTACCAATCATTGTAGTAACCAGCCAGTAGCACTTGATTTGTTTAGGTTATCTACGATTGCATCACACGGAGGCCGGTAACTGCTAGTCCGTCCCCACTCCGGCCCCAGATCCGGGCTGCTGACCCGCCGCCACTAATGATAGGAACCAGGTCAGGTGTGCTGATATGGTTGATAGGCAACCGGCGTACTGCTAGCTCAAGAGCGGACCGCTTCCGGGTCATAGCGGCTAGCACATGGTAGACATCTTGGGTAACTAATACCATGAATACATCTCAGTCGGTTTTGAGAAGTCACCACAACCAGTCTGAATATTCAATTCGACAGCTTCTAATTATTAAAAATGAACGGCACATTTCGATCCGAGCCCCGGCGAATCCGCTGCACAATCATTGGTGCAGGGTGAGTGCCCTTCTGAACAGTTGCTTCTCAGAACCCAGACTGACCCTTGCTATCCTTAGTGTCTCTGGCTTGTTGATGGGTAAGAAGGGCAATGCAAGACCTTAGAAACGTATCGCTCACAATGTATCAGCATACAAACTGCGGAAGCATTTGGCAGACCATGTAGACTTCGCCATATACGAAAAATCTGCAGAACTAGGCGGGACATGGAACGAGAACACGTATCCTGGTGAGTGGATGCTGTGAGAAGTTTTAAAGACTATTTCTAACCTCAATTATCAGGATGTGCTTGTGATGTGCCCAGCCACTGCTATCAGTACTCTTTTGCACCAAACCCAGCATGGTCCAAATTGTAGGTCATTGACTCCCACTCTATTTTCCCTTGCTGACACCTTGCAAGTTATGCCTCCTCTGGAGAGATTAAGAGCTATCTTAAAGGCGTTGCACAGCACTTTGGGCTGGAACAGTCCATCCACTACAATAGCAAAATTGTCTCTGCTAGATGGTCCACCGCGAAGAGCACATGGACCATCGAGATCGAGGGTGGACGTGTTGTGGAGTCAGAGGTTCTGGTAAACGCGGGTGGAATCCTCAACCATCCTCAAATGCCAGACATCAAGGGTCTCTCCGAATTCTCTGGGCCATTGCTACACACTGCTGCTTGGGACCACTCAGTCGACTTGAAGGGTAAACGCATTGCTGTCATTGGATCTGGAGCCAGTTCAGTTCAGTTGGTTCCACAACTGCAACCTCTGGCCAAGAAAATGCAGGTCTACATCCGAACGCCGTCTTGGATTTGTCCCCCAGTGGCGCTTCCAAGACCGGATGTGACAAACTATGATTACACCGAGAGTGAAAAGGACAAGTTCAGGTGGAACGACGACAGCTACCTCAAGACTCGGAAAGACCTTGAAAGCCAGTTCAATGCCATGTTTCGCGGGTTCTTCAAGAACAGCCCTGAACAAAACGACTTCCGACGCAAGTTTGAGAGCCGCATGAAGAGCTTGATTCCAGATGAAAACCTACAAAAGCACTTGATACCCTCTTTCGAAGCTGGTTGCCGACGCATCAATCCAGGAGAAGATTTTCTCATCTCCCTACAGAAAGACAATGTTCAACCCGTCTTTGATTCTATCGATAGGGTAACCCCTAATGGCATTATTGCCGGCGGTGAAGAGTTCCAAGCCGATGTCCTCGTCGCAGCGACAGGTTTCAACACCACGTTCAAGCCTCGGTTTCCTATTTACGGGTCCAGTGGCTTCAACCTACAGGATTTGTGGGCTCAAAATCCTGTCTCGTATCTGGGAACCGGCGTTTCTGGCTTTCCGAATTATTTTATCTTCCTTGGCCCGAACACTCCGATTTCCAATGGCAGCTTGATGGGTGAGTCCTAGATTTTCAACTGATGGGGACAATACTGACCTGATAAACAGGACCTGTTGAGGCAACTGGCGATTACTTCATAAGAATTATGCGCAAGGTGATTCGTCAACGCATTCTGTCCTTTGATATACGATGTGACGCTCAGAGCGACTTTGACGCACACACCCAATCACGTATGAAGGACATGGTCTGGACTGGCACATGCCGCAGCTGGTGTAAGTTCCACCCATTTTATTCATTTTTCTCCCAGGTTGTTGACAGTAGCATCATAGTCAAGCGTGGGACTGACGGAAAAGTAACTGCCCTGTGGCCGGGTAGTGCCCTTCATTACATGCAAGTTCTTGCCGAAAACAGATGGGAAGATTACAACTGGGCGTATGAAGGAGAACGCTATGCCTACTGGGGTCCCGGCATCTCATGGATTGAGAGCCCTGAGCTTGACCCTCTTGGGCTTGAGGAGCAGGAAAGTCTCAAGCATGCGACCACAATACCAGGAAAGGACTCGGATCTGAGCTATTATCTCTGGAAGAGCCCTCCGCTACCACGGAACTGTGTGGCTCAAGGAGAGACTGATAAGCCAAAGATCGAGTCTGACGTGAAATCCGAACTTAGCAAAGCTAATGGGGTGATCAACGGGGTCAAGAATGGAACTGTGAACGGCATTGGAAATGGGGGAAAGAATGAGGTAAACGGAATTAAGAACGGAATCGTGAACGGAATCGAGAAGGGATTCACGAACGGCATCGTAAATGGAGTTGCAAATGGAGGCACGCATGCGACCTTGAGCGAGGAATGGCATGGATATGACAACGCAGTCGTAGTTCCTGTATAGAGCTGATGGTAGAAAGCCGGGTTGATATTTATCATG
This sequence comes from Cylindrodendrum hubeiense, assembly GCA_014621425.1. Classification (NCBI taxonomy): domain Eukaryota; kingdom Fungi; phylum Ascomycota; class Sordariomycetes; order Hypocreales; family Nectriaceae; genus Cylindrodendrum; species Cylindrodendrum hubeiense. The sequence goes on from JAANBB010000012.1 coordinate 218,635, forward strand.
GTGTGATCATTTTACAGTTTCTTAAATGTCCAGTGTATGCTTACGTGTTTGCAAACGTAGTGTAATGAATTCACGGATTTACATCCGTCATAAAAATAATGGTCGTAGTGTAAGACGCAGTAAAAGAATCTGTCAAATGGCTATGATTTAAACGAAAGTGGTTGCACGCTGGCATTGGCTGCAAGGAAGACGTGATGGTTGTGCATCCGGGATGTCCACTCACCCTATTTGGTTTACATGTTTACTCCTCAAATCTCTCAATCGTACAAGTGGTTACCGATGACCTGGAATATCATTTCGCTACAGCATTGCAAAGTCGTTGTAGGTTAGAGATTGCTCATATTAATACATGGCGGTTTGATCATAGAAACCCCAAATTAATTACGTAGTTGATCAGGCATGAGAACAGTGACTACAGTCGGGGCGGTTTGAAAGGTAAAACAATAATTTGAGCACTATTGAAGTATAAATAAAGCGCCTTCCATGGCATCTAGCTAGACCACTGCTGCTGTCGAGCAGTTTGTAGCATCTGTATCCCAATCAAGGCCGCCTAGACCTTTATTAAAAAGTGGCAGTGTCTACCGGGAGTACGAGTGCAACAAGACCAATAGCGATGTAACAGCCGCATGAAACCCAGATTGGGGCAGAGCTGGTCACATCCGAAAAGGTGGCGATGAAGGGTGCACTGAGGGAGGACAGTCGACCAACTGCCATCATGAGACCAACACCCAATCCGCGATTCTCGACATTCAAAGCGAGTGGGGTGTATCTGTGATGGTCAGTTATGACAGTGATCTAATAATATGAGGGATTTTCACTTACGAGTAGATGATGGCGTAGAGTCCATTGAGAGCGAAATTGATCATCGACGAAAATGCAAGATTCTGCCCTGCAGTTTTGACGGTAGTGAAGGCGCCAGAAAAAGCAGTACAAGCACAGGCCATGATGAACAGGGACCTCTTAGATCGTAACCACTTCAGTGATACCATGTACATGGACACGAAGGGGCCAACGATTCCCACGACAGAGGAAACCGTCCAGTCACGGTATGTTGTATATGCGCTCGAGTCGCCCAGATCAGCTCCATGAGCAGCGAGATAGTAAGGCAAAAAGATCGTGTACAAGGGGTACCTGCATTATCTGTTAGTTCAAAGGCCATATTTGAGAAGGAAACCACGTACGCAATGCCAATAAGCATCCACATCAACGTCAAGCCAGCCATAAGGCGAAATTGCTTGGGCCCAGAGAAAAGTTTCGCAGCTCTTCGGACGTTGTCGCGAATAGACACGGTCTCGTTTTGAGTTTGTTCAGGTACCGGCATGAACTGGTCTTCGGACACAGTGTAGTCGGATCCATTTATAACGCTGATAGCATTGAGAACGTCAACAGCTTCAGAGACTCGTCCACACGAGATGAGCCATCTCGGAGACTCTTGCGACCTCAAGACGAACGAGCGAATGAGGGACATGATGAGGCATAGTCCTCCAAGTACAATGTACAAATATCTCCAGCCCATGTTGTCACTCTTGGAGCAATTTTCGGGAGTAGAGCCACTGGGACATCCAAAATTAACGAGCAGTGGCCATGCTTGTGAATGTTAGCACGTACAATTAACCTTGGCAATGGTTCAAGATGGCTCATGACTTACCAATGAGACCAGTGAAGGCATTTCCCATTCCCCAGACACCGGCGAGGCCTGGAAGCACGAAAGACCACCGTCTAGGGATGCTTTCGGCCAAGATTGCCAAGTCAATTGCCACTACAGGAACTGTCAGCATCAAAGCTCTAGCACTTTATGGTGAATCTGGAGAAGGCACAGATACGTACGGTTACCACCACCAAAGAGACCACAGATTGCCAGGAAAACGTTGAGCGCAGCCCAATTCGGGGAGCTTGCGGCAATCATGGTGAAAATGGAGATGCCAAAGATGGAGGCTTGCCACACAAGCCTGCGTCCGATATTGTCTGCCAACCCGCCAAGAACGATAGCCCCGACAAGTAAACCGGCGTAGTTCGAAGCAGAAAGGAGGGTCGCGTACTTGGGGCCGAATTCCATGGCGGCCTGGGGAGTGACCAGACTAATGGAAACGAGAAGCATCTGATTGCGCAAGTGTCAGTGCCAAGTGCACAGGAATGTTTGTGACGCGTGACAAACCTGGTCGACGAGAAATCCGAAGCCGCAAGAGAAGGTGAGCTGCCACTGAAATTTGCCAAAGCCAATGGCCTCGATGGTTTCGTCGACAATGACATTGTTGGTGACGATATCGCCGTGAACATCTTGGACAGGGCTGATGCTGCCTTTGCCTTGGCTAGACACGCGCTCGATTGGTTTGGCCATGGAATCTCTTTTCTCGAGGTTGGATTCTTCAGATGCCATTGCGTCGGTCGTTTGTTTGGATGATGGTTGAGGAATGTTAAGTGAACAGGGATGCAAAGGGTTACACTCAGGCAAGCCGAGAATAACTATAGAGCCAATGAGGGATTCAACAACAGAGGGTGGATGCAGCAATCATATATATAGTATACTCTCGAGTGTACATTGTGATGTACATGCACGCCGAGTATGTCAACAGTCGGGCATTGCAACCGATAACGTCGTGGATTCTGAGTAGTCCAATGGTAATCTTGAAGGTCGATGGTTGTTCCCTGCCAATATGCCACCACCATTCTGATGATATCTTGAGGCGCTAGCGCTCACGGGCCGGGTGTTCCGAGGACGAGGAGACGAAGCTGATAGCTGCTAGCGGAGCACTAATTCGCGGGGGCGGGGAGAGCCTAGCTGGCTCTGGACAATCATCACTGATAGCGCTGGAGATACGCAGATAGGCACACACAAGGACTAGGTCTAGACCATCCACTGATTGGGAGTTGCTCATGTGGTCCGGAGGCGGACCGTGTTGACCGTCTCTCGCCGTGCGGCCGTGATCCTCGGCAAGCGGACAGCACGGAGCATTCCCCGCCCTCACCCACGAGACCCGGAAGACCACATTCTACGATATGGACGTATCTGCGTGCCAAAGTATGAAAGGTACGTGCACCGACTACTTTGGTTTGAAGATAGCCGATTTGCACCGAGCAATTGGGCATCTAAACATCTGACAATGGCGCAAACTGTTCAATGCTACTTCTTGAGCGGGACCAGTGATGTTCCGAATAACAGGTTACCCGTGCTTCACTATCGCAGTGTGCTACCTGAGCCACACACAGAAGAAACTGCGACGGAGTTTTTAACGTCAAATAAGTGGGAGAAACGGGTGCGTAGATGCACTCCTTCGTCGCATGAATTGTATTGATCTTGTGTATCAGGGTGCTTGGGGCCACATTGGAATTCGCCATTTTCACCCGAATAGCCATGAATGTTATGGTGAGCCATTAGCATCCTATATCAATCCATTCTAGGCCTGTTTAGGCTGAAAATCTACAGGCATATTTCGAGGCCATTCAACGTTGCTTCTAGGTCAAATCTCACCCACTGAAGGAAAGGGTGTCGAAGTCAATGTCAAGGCTGGCGACGTCATCGTTCTACCCGCAGGTACCGCCCACTCCTCTCTTCGGAGTTCTCCCGATTATCGCTACATAGGGGTTTACCCAAAGGTAATTGCATCGTCTCCTCAATGCTAAAAATACTAATGGTAAGTAGGGCTGTCCTCGATGGAGGAACGAGACTGGTAAAAAGCCCGCAACCAATTTTACACAGGATATTAAGGACGTGGGAATGCCAGAGATGGACCCTGTCTATGGTTTGGATGGCCCGATGATGCAACTATGGAGCAAACCTGTTCTTTCCAAGTTGTAACGAGAGCAATTGTTCCCCAAGCCATGCAATGGCGGTTGAGCAGATAAGAAGGGGGAAGGCATGGAACTCTTCCTTCAATAGGTTCAAATGAGTTTAGCTTATCCATTGACGACTCAATAAAACCTTCTGCCACGCATCACGTCTAGACATGGCGGATCATCACTGCCGCGGGCGATCGCTCCGGCGCCCATCGCCCGGTGGATGTGTTAGCCCCAGCAAATCCATTTCGGAGCTAAAAATGGCATTGATTACAATAGGTTCAGGGATGCCGGGTATATCTGTTGACTTTCTTAGGTTTCAGCATGATGCTTACGCGATCCAGTCAGGTCTAAGGCTGGTCGGAATATCCGTTGACGTATATGATCCAATTATGTGTAACTTGCTTGTGGTCTGAAACATCATACCTTCCCCTTCTGGAACCATCCTGGAAGAAAATGCCGTAAATGTAGGGAATAAGTCACGCGGGATCACAGACACAGCTTATTTACCTATGGACTGGAACCTAGGCTGGGAGGATTCGCGGATTCTTGTTCAATGCCGTGTTTCCTCACCGACCTTCTGTGTCTGGTTAGCAGCGCTGAGCTCCCACAGCACTCTCATCATGCGTCGTTTCATGAACCAGTCGAAGTCGATCTCAATGAGACACTATTGGGGTGGCATCGGGTGATTTGTACTAAAGCTTACCTGGGCCACATCCCCGCAAGAAATACAGGATCTCGGTCCTTGCTGGGGTCAATCCTACCCGACCTTAACATCCATGTCAATGGCAAAGAACTGCTCACTGCTCAGCAATCCTTCATGAAGCAGGCAGCAGAATTCTTTATCCTAGTCAACCAAAAAATTACAATCCTCCGTGAAGCAGGCAATAGACTTACTCACGCCAGTTACTGAAAGAATAACAGGTTTCCGAGGGGTTTAAATAGCCGTTACTGCCTGTCATCTTAACTTCTGGTATTACGGCACAACCGCACCACATCCATTCAAGACCTATAAAAATGACCTTCCTTCTTAGACTTGCAGTCCTTGCGACTGCCGTTTTAGCCACCGAGGTTGATGTTGTTTGGCGACACGAAAAGTCCTCTGGCCTTACCTCCCTTAGTGTTTTCAGCTCTACGCATGGATCGCTCATTTCAGAGACATGCGGCAGCATCATCACCGCCGACGTTCCCATCGACTTTTCGGACCTAGACGACGACGGCTCTGGAACGTTTACTGTGGGTCGCACAAAGTACACTGCTCACAGTAACCCGGAGAAGTCCGGCGGTCCTGCGTGCTCCAAGAAGTACAACGGGGAAGTTGCCTTGCTCCAGTGCGCTGGTGTCGATTGGGCTGCCAAGAACATTTCGACAACTGCCGTTACTGGTTGCTTTCAATATGATGACTCGGATATTACCTTTGCTCATCTCGAGGGGCGTAAACCAGCTGTGAAGCGACAGGAGAAGCGCCAGATCTGCCACGCCGACTACGGAACGAGGCTGGTGGGTGACGGTATGTTGCAGTTACTTTGATTCAAGTGCAATATTCTACGATGCTTCTATTTATCGTCGCTTTGATTCGTCTCCAGCAACCATGTACTGACGTCTACGAATAGGTGATCCGCACCAAAACTTCTATCACAAGCAACTTTCGGTGCGTACTCATTCATATTTAATAATCTCTACCCGTACCCATGTTCTAAAAACGGTTACTTGTATCACCAGGATTGGATCTGGACGACACGTTGTTCGATCGTATAATAACAAATGAACAGGAAGTAATTTCATGCGGTAGTGGAGACTCGTGCTCTGTCGGTCAGTCAAATTCCGAGTCTTTCACTATTGGATGGAGTGCAGGAGGTTCTGCATCCGGCTGGATCACAGGCGGGTTCTCCGTCACCAAGACTTGGACCACCGGAAACACCTACACTTGCAGTGGAGGGGAGGGGGAAACAATTTGCATCTGGTACAACACTGCTCATACCGCTTGTAAGTTCCTGTGCCCTCAAAATGATCGCCCATCTAACTATTTTACAAGACACGGTAGAGAATGTCATGTCGGACACGTGTGGCCATAACGGTATAACAGTACAGTCCGACCCATTTATCATATGGTCGCCTAACGAGGCGAACCGTGGTGGTGGCTACTATTGTGTTGTCGGGACTTGTCGTGCTCAGGGAGATGCGTACTGGGACTACAGCGGTCGTGAAGGTGGCCCTTGAGATTTTGGTGATTAACAAGCGATACTAGACTAAGTGGATGTGAATTTCTTTTACTTAATTGATCGTCTCCTAGAAAGATCAGGGTATAGAGAAATTTTACATCTTGTTGTATTTCTGGGCCTGGCAACTCAAGCCAAAATAGCGATTGTTCAGTGCACATGGCTCAGAAGCTATTATCTAATTTGAGATGCGAACATGGAACCAGGCTCTTTTGGACCCGGGCTTTAAGCTCGTTTTACATCCAATAATTGTCTTGGTTCTGAAAGAGAGACCTACTCACCATAGCGGGCCATGGTGAAATTAGCTCCGTCAAAGTTCTAATGAGTGTTCCACGATCCTGCCATTGGGTATTTAGTTTCCCAGCACTTGGCGCATCTTCCAGCAGCAACAAAGATACCGGGTTTGACTGCCTTATAGTCGGCTACACTTCCATCAAGGTTTACCTTCGTAACGTACTTATCCATGATATGGGGTCGACTGGGTGGCCCACCATCAATTCGCCGGGCAATTGAAGATACGGAACGGGAGCGTTCGGGTGAACATACCCATATCCATTAGTGAAAGTGTTACAGACAATTCAGTTGAGTCTTAAAATCTTGTGATTCGAATCTAAACAAGGTAAAATTTCAGGTGGCAAATCTAAGCATCGATATCCATCTTCGCTTTGCCCCGCAGGCCGACCATCTGACCCATTTCGGTCCAGAATCCCACCACAGGCGCCGTAACAGAATCTTCGTAAGCCTCAATGATAGGCCGTTCCCAAACAAGATCAACGTCGGCGGGCTTGATGTAGCGCGTCTTCTTGATAATCTTCCATCCAAAGAACAGGCAAGGGGCCAAGAGCTGCATGGTGTAGTTGGCGAAGAAGTTGGAGACGCTCCAGGGAGTGAAGGAGCTGTATCCGAAGCAGAAGAGAATAATCGTCTGGGCGGTGAGAGCAATATAGGCAGAATAAGGCTGGAAATAGCCGTAATAGGGCCTGGTCTTTCGGTCCACGCCCTGGACCTGACACGCCTTATAGTAGTTCAGGAAGGTGACCGACATAATAACGTAGGTAATAAGACCTCCACCTGTGATGATAGTCGTCAACCAGCCCAAAACTGTGGCCGAGCCGCTGCCGACCTGCAGGAAGGAGAGCATGGGGAAGATCATGACCACACAGAAACAGTAGATCGGAACACCTTTGCGGTTGCAGTAGCGTAGGAACCGAGGAGCTCGGCCCTCGAGAGCCAATCCGTATAGTGTGCGAGTAGCGCAGTAGGTGTAAGTGTTTCCGGCCGAGAAGATGGATGTGAGGATCAAGGCGTTAACAATGTGTGGTAGTACTTTGATGCCCATGATTTCCATCGCGATGACGTATGGCGAGGCGGCGGCAGTGCTACCACTGCCGAGGATTTCGTTGTTGTAAGGGACAACGATTCCGACAGCCAGCGCACCGACAATGAAGAAAATGCAGAATCGATAGTAAACCGTCTTAAAGGCTGACTTGATGTAGATGCTCGGGCGTTCAGCTTCGGCAGCCACCATGGAGATGTACTCAGGGCCGACGACCGTGAAAGCAGCGCTCCAAAGGGTAGCGAGGAAGCCTTCAAATCGACCAAGGTCGCCTGTAGTAATGTACTCTGCAAATGCTCCTGGACTGGACCAGTGTCGAAAGCCGTAAGCATCGTGCTGAGGGTTGCCGCCAACCATGGTAACGAAGGTAAATGCGAAGAGAATGAAGATCAGGATGAGTTTTCCTCCAGAGAGCCAAAACTCGGCTTCTCCGTAGAAACGCACTGCGAGGATGTTTATCAATCTGTACACGTCTGAATTAGTACATAGTTCACCGTGGGAGAACGCGATTGAGTTGTAAGTGCAGCGATACTGCGCAAAACAATCACGATAGCGGGTCAATTCGCCAAAGATCAAGGTTCTTACCCATAGCAAATAATAACAGCAGCGCAAATGCCAGCCGTAGGCCCAGGTTTTATCACGTCTTCATTCCAAAACGATAAAACCAGGTTCAAAGCAGTAATCTCAAATGGGATGCAAATGGCTTCGTAGATGAAGAAATTCCAGCCAGCAAGGAAGCCGAACGCGTCGTCGACCCAGTAGCCTGCCAGACGGACAAAGCCACCAGCAACGGGCATGTAGGTATTCATTTCGGCGATCGAGTTATTCACAAGGCCGAGAATCACAGAGTAAAATGCGTAAGCGATGAAGAGGCTGCCGGGGCCACCCTTGGCGAGAGCACCACCAATGCTGATGAAAAGTGCTGTTCCAATGGAGCCACCAGCTGCGATGAGTTGGATCTGGCGGTTACCGAGACGGCGATGCAGGCCGCCCGAGTCGGCCATGGTGTGCTCCATTTGCATGCCATCCCCATCGCGAATGCTACTCGCTTCGACTGACCGAGAAGCCTCGAGCCCGGAGCTCTTCTTTTCGTCCGACGCCATCTTGGTCGAGTAGAAGGTGCTAGATTTGTCGAACCATGCAGTAAAGTCAGGTCGAATATTTCGGATGAGGTCAGTTAGCTCAGGCCGATCAAGACGATCAGCGCAGTAGAAATGAATTGACGGAAGAGTGGGGGGTCAAGAGCTAGGATTGGGAGGTGGAGATAGATGAAAGGAAAAAGAAAGCAATAGGCAAAGCTATTTATTACATTTGGCCACTGGCAGGGAGAGACATCCAAGCCTGTCTCGGTCGAGTGCGGTTTATCTTCACAATCACTAGAGCCCCTTGTAGATAGCGATCGCCAGTGACGCGGACTGAAGGATAAGCGCTACCCCGGGCGCAAGTGGTCTAAGATACGAGCGATAACGCGTAGTTCATGCATGTCCCACGTACGGGATTTCCGACGCCAACAATGTGCTTGGTTGAGTAGCCTCCAATGCCTTGCTACTCAAGCTTTTGTGCTAGCCTCATGCAGTTCGCAGCCTATAATATGCTAGATCAAAGCAGCACTACTCTGACGGCGTTGGGTCAGCCCCGTTCCTTGATCATCTAGAGCTGCTTCCCCGGCCTGCCCGCGAATCTTGGCTTGCGCTGGGGTGCTGGAGGTTCCGTCACCCCCCGGGAACCTTGCCTCCTTTTGGGTTAGGTCGAATCCTATTACCCAGATTGTCAATGCACCGGACCTTCTGGGCCTTCGATGCCCTGACTCGAACACAAGGTGGCGGGGGAGGAGATAAATGTGGCGAGGCTTGGACCGATAAGGAAAGGGAGGCTGTGGGAGGCGTGAGATTGAGCTGGATATGTGACAAACGATATCTTATCCGGGAATACGCATTGGAGAGCCGCAACAGGCAGGGGGGTTGCCAGTGTCCATCCCAGCAATATGAATCTTGGCACACGTTTAGGTATAAGCAGCACTGTCGCTTCTCGCGATTCAGTAGGAGAATAGGTCGAAATATTGGAGGCAGTATCTTGTGATGATGCTTCTCAGCTAATCTTCAGCTCCCCAACGGCCGTGCCTCGACGGGCGTATTTGATGACACCCAACAGATAAACCATCTCTAAGTTGTAGCCTACGGGCGGGGAGCTCAAGCTCTAGACCCGCAGGATTGTGGAGTCAGGTGAAGTTGGAGCCCGGTGAACCTATGAGGAAGCCATGATTTCCGATATTACTCCGCTGTCTGGTGGGATATGGGCCGAGACTCATATTCCATATCTCTTCCAGATTTCTGGATTTGGACAGAATGGCCGAACCCTTTGCGCGCGATAAGGCGTCTTCCTGGACTATATACACAATTGATGTGTAGGTGACCGATACAATGGGTTCGATGTGGCTAAGACGTCCCGTTCTTTCGACCACGAATAGGACAATGATGTCTACAATCTCTCACATGTGCGAGATAAGCGGAAATTGATGCAATACCGCACCATCTCTGCACACATCTTCTATGTAGGCTCTATTTGGCTACAGTTCACAAAATACACCTTATCGCGCCTGACGTGATTTCTGACCATTTTCGTGGCAACCACACAAGAAAGAGTTGACAAGAGTCTCGGTGCGAGTCTGGAATATAGTGTGGAGCGGTCCAGATTATCAGCCAGGGGGAATCGAGCTCAGATTAGATAACGTCTAGCCTATGGCAATGCTTGCGGTTATTGCCACTTGCAGGGAAACCCCTCCATATTGATCTTGTCGGGCAAGGTGTCCTGGTGCTTTCCTCGATGCATAATAACCATCCCCTTACCGAGATATGCACGAGGGTCCATAGTCCATTTCGCATTATTACAGTTCGAAATCGACCATCAGGATTACAATTTTAACTACCCTACCTCCTGATTTATTCGGCATCTGTGAGGCAATCATTCCTTTTCTCCTTGAATTCTTCTTCTTTTGGTTAGTTCAACCATGGGGGTAAATAAGTAGAACAAACCGCTATAGTACACTGACCGCCAACTGAGGTAATTTTCCGCTTTCACCTTTGTGGGGTGAGCAGATACATTGCCAGCAAACAGAGTATGATCAAGTATTCCTTAGAGGAACTATGAGTACGCTGCCCGCGATGCGCGGTTCGACGTTAATTTATCGAGGCTTGCAACAAAGTGAATCTGTTTGAAAGGTTCGTCGTAACCAAATGACGCCCATTGCAAATACAATTGGGAGTGAGTATTCTGATACAAAAACATCTTAAAGGTTTTCAAAAGCAATACAGGGTGGCGGTTTGGTGTACGAGAGACTATAAACCTTGGCGACCTACCTAAATGACAGATTGGTAGTGACCGTAGTGGCGATGCATCCGTAACATGAAGGAGGGTAAATTCACTACAAACGGCATCGCCTAATAAAACCATTCACGTAAAAATGGACTAAAAGTACAAAGGATTGATCATAGCTGATAATGGCTATGATGATGAAGGGGAACAGTCTTTTTTTGCTATACTTAAAGCTTTCTCCATTAGTCTCAATATCTTTACACCATGGCTAAAACCACGACACCAAGTCACTTGCCAACACAATTCAATCTCTATTTCGCTAGCACAATCTCTTCCTTACTCCACCACCTTTTCGCATTTCAGCAATCCTTGGCTCTCTCAACCACTCTTTACAACTATTTATATTTACAAGCTCTCATTCATATTGAAATGGGTACGAAAGCACACTAGGCGATACCAACTACACCCACCAGCCGCAAAATTGCAAGCTTTAGGGTAGCAGAATTGATCTTGACCAACATTCAGGTATTGGAACCACAACCACATCAATCGCGTAAGCAATTGACAATCCGAATGCGAAGAGTATATGATCATATGGTAAGAAATAGGATCGTCAAAGAAAAGGGAAAATTCACTGAGAATTAAAGGCTGTGATACCAGCTGGGCTGGGCTTTCGAAAGTAGAGAAAGCTGCAGGTACAGGGTATGATGCAAAGTCTGAAAAAGATGCCATGTAAAAGAGAGAGTCCGGCAGCGCCTTAAATACCCCTAGTAACTCTCTGAGCTCATGCTTCGCCCCTGGACAGCAAGTCATATCCACCCACTGATATCTTGGGTAGGACTTCCACAAATTTGGAAAGTAAAGTCAATGTAGATTGAATATAGCTTTTCAAGGCCTAAGCATCTACCTTGACGATAGCGACCAGTAACGCAATCCGATCTAGGCAACATGGGCTTAGGGTATGGGCTGTCTTGACAACACCAGTATTTCATTGGAACCATTTATTTCCACTATGTTGGATTGAACACGAATTTGCATAATCCTTTATTCTGATAGTTAGAAAGGGCGGGAGGGTAACATAAAAGCTCCTCTCGAGTAAAGCAGGGTCAGAGGCATCCTACATTAATATCATCAAGAGATTCAGGATCAACATTTAATTGAGCCTAAATCGCTTGATCGAATGTGATCACGAAGAATCTATCACATGGCAAAAAAAGCTGCACCATTTAATTCGTCTCTGGGATAGCATTGTATGATGCATTGCCCTCATATATTGTAGGAGCATAGCTATCTCAGCAATAATTCATTACTCCTCCACACCCAAAGTCAAAAAGCTACTCACAGCCCACCCATTAATGGAATCGAATTCTCCATATTCTGTGGTGCCGTGAAGAACCTCGTATCGCCTCATATCTCCCGTTGGGACGTTGGCACGGATCTTAGCTCCCAGAAGGCCAGCGATGCGCAGGCCAACTTCCCGTCCCTCGAACCAAGCGCCGTGCAAAAAGCCGTAATATTGTGCCGAGTTAGCCTCGCCAGCAAACCACAGTCGATCAACATTGGCGCGGAGATTTTGGTGCTTCTCGAGGGTCATGCCAACAGGCCAATTGGAGTACGAGCCGTAAGACATCCTATAGAATATTTATTAGAGTTGTTAGGAACTTCAAGATGTGGAGATCACTCACTCCTCTTTGCTCCATCTGGGATACATGAATGCGGTGGGCTCCGGAATATCTTGATCAGGGAACATGGATTCGAGAACCTTCATCATTTCGGCCTTGGTCTCTTCGTCCGTCTGTTGCTCAATTCGATAGGCCTCTGAGTCAACTACCGTGGCAAAGATGATGTGCGAGCCCTCGATAAAGCCCTCAGTATCCAGCGATTGCCACACAGGGTAATGGCCGCGGGTGGTTGGGTCGGCATAGAGGAAGAATTGCTTGTCAGTGCCCCAGAAGGTCTCATTGAACTGCATGAAGATTTTGGTGTAGGTACCCATCTGGAATTGGTTGATGGCATCGGTCTTCCAGTCCGGCAGCTCAGGACTAAACTCAACAACCTCGTTCTGAAGCACACCCACAGAAAAAGTGCAGATGGCATACTCAGCCTTGATGCAATCGCCGCCTTCCATGTGAACCGTCACACCGTCATCTTGGTACGCAATCGACTCGACAGTCGTGTTCAAGAGGAGACGGCGGTCATTCTTCTTGAGATATTGCTTGGATTCTCCTATAACCATCCTGTTGAAACCCCGCTGGTCAGTGACAAAGTTGTTTTCGTCACTGAACTGGTAGAAGGTTAGGTTGTAACCAGTAATACCGAACTGGAATCCAGATTGTTGAGGGGGATAAGCCGTCTCCCAGTCCCAGTTCCACCACTCGACCGCTTGGGCAAGCATGTTCTTTTTCGGCTTCCAGTTGGCTGCAGATAGACCAGCGCGCATACTGGTATCTTGCAGGTTCTCCATGAGAGCAGCCCCGGCAATCTCTGCTGCGACGTCGTATTTAGTAGAGAAGTCGTCCAAAAGGTCCGTATAGTCGTTCAGGCCGTTTTCATCGAACGTTGAGATGGAGTCGTAGTCAGAATATGTATTCTTGATGCCGTACTTCTTTCCCAACGTCCAGATAGGATTTTCCGGGCCGCCGGGAGACCCCAGGCCCTGGATCCAGTTGGCACCCAGCTCAACTAGATAGGGCGAACCGTCAGGTTTTGAACCGAAATTAGTGTGCTTTACACGACCTCCAACGTAGTCATTGCGTTCTACAATGATGAAGTCAGAGATGGACGAATTTGAAAGCGCCTGGGCGGCAGTAATGCCGGCCACGCCCGCACCAAGGACAGCCACTTTAGTCCTGCGGCATGTTTTTCCACTTTCGCCGCGCGGAAGGGCTGCGGCGTCGGATGTAGAAAGCAGAAGACTGCATGCCGCGGCAACGAGAGGTTTTGATGAGGGTTTCATGATTATTGATGCTCGAGAGCAAAGAGAAGGACAAATAGTCAATGAGATGGAATCTGAGGGAGTATCTAGGCATCAATCACAACACAGCGAGGGTGAGACGGGCATTTAAATACACAGGAGGAAGATGACTAAATAACTAGCTCATAGCAGTCTCGATGCTTCTCAATTCACAGCTAATCCCGCTTCCCAAATGGAGAAGTACAATAGTTCCTGAGATTGGAAGCTGACGGAAGATTGTAGCAATGTGTCTGGGGAGATCCTAGCCAATTTCCGGGGTCAATCCGAAACACTGGGGTCAATCCATGGGATCCCCGGTTCCCGCGAGCCTATGTGGATTAAGTCCGACAGCGAGATGGAGCTGATCTGTTTACGGAAGGTAAGATGCACTTGCAGCCAGTGACTAAGGTTACGATGCACATCACTCATACACGGCGTCGTCGAGTCGTGGGTGGGCTAACTGCCGCGCTAGCACTTTTGCTACTACAATGGGAATTGGCTCCGGGGTCGCAAAGTTCACCAGGGTGGTCAAGTGCCCCAAGGTGGAGATGGCAGATTGCAGTAGCGCTCTTGTCGTCTTATCATATCGCACTTTATTACATCACTGTATCTCTGGGGTATCTTATCTCTCCCATTTAATTAGCAGGGGCAGGAACTTGCCCCAGACACCCCGCTTCTCACCGACCATCCGAATGAACCACCAAAGGAAGCCGCAGAATCCAGACAAATCATGTGCTATCAATTGACGTAATTCAGTGATGCGAGACTTGCAGGAGCCGAGGAGCGATATCATCTAGATTTAAAAACACCTCGTCTAACAACGCTCTAGAGCCTCGCTGGAGAACTTGCTCTCCATATTCCCAAGACTAGCAGAGACTTAATGTCCACACATGAACCCAAATATGACGGACAACAGGCATTGAGACTTAACCTGACAATTTGTTCCCGAGAGTAATGTATGCGAGGTTTTTTTCTCCACTCCTGACATAGATATTCTACCATGAAGATGTTTCTCACTTTCCATTTAGTGGATGCTTGTTGGCAAGGCGTCTTCAAAGCGAGGCTACAATATCACCAGCACCGCTTGAATATTGAGATGTCCGCTATACAATCAGTACTGTTTTGTGAAAGAATTGAACTGAGAAGAATGCACAAAACGTCAATAGCGAGACGAGTAGCTCGTGCAGAGCTAGCTTCGCCGAAAGCTGGGTAGCGTACTATTAGCCGACAAGGGTGAAGCGGGGAAGGCACCCTTCAGTCAGCGAATACTAACCAGGTTGAGAGATTTGCTTGTTTACATACGCCTTGAACGGTGAAAAATATGAGGGACAGATGGTGGCTATGTTTGGAACATGTTTTCTGCAACCCATGTGAACCTGAAGGAGAGTTTGTGTCGCGCCCCACCCGTGCCAATGGTCAACTGTGATACACTCTCATCAAGATATTGCTTGCTCCAATGAAGCTCGCATTTAGGTGACGTATGAGAAAAGCCCTCAGGTAACTTTACGACGTCTACCGGCCATACACACTCGACCAGGATCCGAAGCAGCTCTTTGTGAAGGCTACCACCCCACCTGGATCACCGACCCTGACAACACACAGAACAACTTTATCGCCAGCGAAATCCGGGAGACTCTGGTACGAGCTATATTTCTCAGTAAATTTATTAAACGGCAAAATGATCCTCGCTAGAGAGGATATTGATGCGGTTTTCGAGATCGAGAGCTATTACCAATATGCCATACTTGATCTCTACTGCTAATAGCCAGATCTTTATAATATGCTTCCAGAACACGCCCTCAAGGGTCAAAATGAAAACATCTCACATACTAAAGTCCTTTGCAGCTTAAAATAATGTCACTCCATCTCTCCACGCGGACCAGTTGAAGTGCCTGCTCCACCACCTTGTCGACCCACGCCCTCCTGACACAGCCCAGCCTGGTTAGTGCAGCAGTAGTGTCACCCAAGCTTCTTTCTGCAAGCCTTGCGTCACCAAATGCTCGGCGCCCAGAAACTTGGCTGTGGGGTAGTTCCGTGACATGCAAGCACGTGGCGTGTAATTGATTCCCTGCAGGGGTGTTGGACAATGGTATCCACGAGTCATATGTCCTCTCTGTGAGAGGATTCCAAAAAGGCATTTTAGGGATGGAAATTCATTGGCATCGTAACCGGTAAGCCGTCTAATTAAACATCTCCAAGACAGACGTTTTGGATTATGGGGGAGTCTGAACAGCATATATGATGAATGCTAAGTTTTTATTATTCTCTAGTTGCACGGGGATCGACTGTAGGCGTATTCGTGTGAGTCCTGGCCGTTCGCTGGCATTTTGGATAGCCCTAGAGTATCTACTGCCCACAATATTGCGTGTGCTACTTATAAAAAGAACCATGCACGGCAGATGTACCTACATTTGTTCCCACAGAATTCCCAACCCCCCACAAATCCATGCACGCAACCGTACGAAGCATGAACTGCCGGAGCCAGACCTGGTAAAGCGGTTTCAACTGATCACCGAGTACAGGGAAATAAGCTGGAACGATGCCTAATAGCAGTGATTGACAATATCCACATCCGTATCATAGACATGGAGGCGGATGGTGACTATGAATCAAATAGGCGGGGTAGACGAGTGAATCGCAGAATAATTATAGTTTCATAATGTGTCTAGTACAGATTACCTACCGCAAAGACTCTTAATATACGAGAACAATCCCTGGCCCTTTGCTCTGCTTCTACCAAATTGATTCCTGCCCATACTGGTTCCACATAGTATAGTATCCAAAGATCAATTACATCCCATAGCTGCCAGTGCAATGCCTATTTCCACCCAGAGATGACCGAGACATCCCTTGTATTTTGGTGAATATTCGAGAGAAGGGGTACAGACATGTGTGATGGGCCTTCTATGTCGTTACTGACAGAAGGATATGCGGTACTGTTCGTACGTTCTTGATAGCAAATGGTCGATGCTCTTGCGACCCGATACGTTGTCAGAGCCGAGAGATTGGCGATGGGGTGGGAGTCGAACTTGGCGCAAGGGAAGAGAGGGCAGGATAGGAATGTATGGTATCGATCGTTCGCCATCGATCGTTCGGCGTCGCTGGTCGAAATTCTAGATGATTCAGTCGAAAAAGTGGCCGTAGGCAAGTTCTAGTGGTAAGTTCAACTATGGCTGTCCCAAAAGCTTCTTGTCAGGCGAGGTCAGCGAAAGCTGCAAGGGGCAAAGGCACCCTCTAATGAGGAGGCACAAGATTATGGTTGAATTATTAGTAGGAAATGAATAGCGATGACCATGTGTGAACGCATATCGGCTCAGGTAGTATCAAAGTTGACCGTGAAACGCGGGGAGAATGATAAATCCTGCAAATGTATGGGCGACGAGGAACTGTCCCCCTCAACGACATTTGAGGGTGAAGCCACAGTTGTCGCCACTCCAAAATGTCTCTTTCTCGGTAGCCCCTGTTTCATCAATAGGATAATGTCATGTTAGTATGGAGTCCCTCTTCAGAAGGGGCATGGATTAACCTCTAAAAAGCGCTCTCAACCACGACACATGGACGTAAACGTGTCGCTAAACGAGCGTCTAAATTACTCCAGAAAAGAATTCAACGGTTGGATTAGGCGCGAAAGACAAGGAATGCCTCGACCGCGGGGTCTTGTCAGGACCTCCGAAATTGCTTTTGGAAGCCCTCCGACGTTTTCCGGTGCTTGAATTGGAAGGGACTGGAGAACAGTGAAGCTGCACCAATACACCAGAACCAAATATGATAAAATCTCGACACTCATAATCCCCCAAAGTGAGGCTGTTGCGGCAGACGTGGAGAATGAACAGACTGCGCTTATGCGCCAGTCTCGGTGTGAGACACGCCTGATGCTGATCTCTTTTCCCCGCTCAAACACGAGGCTCTTCATTAGGCAATGTGCAAAATGAGATCTCTTTGAGTGCCCAAATGCTTGTGGGGCAACTCAGGACTTCCCCAAGTTTGACAGATACCAATACTTCTGTGAGAGCTCAGCACCAAATGAGGTATCTACTAACTGGGCTGCATACTGGGTTACATCAGATTTGACCCCACAAGCATTTGGGCACTCAAAGAGATACTGCTGCTCAAGACGGCATCAGTTTGGGGAGTTCTAGGCACCCGGGCTGACCTCTTCTTTGGGGTGTGAGTTTGTTGAGTTCGTTCGTCTTGGTTCGCGGTCGGTTCGCCTTGCGGCTCCGCATGCCCCTTTCAATGCATCTGCAAGAAATAAGGCATCCCCCGTGGTTGGACGGGGTGGCAAACCCAGCCCGTGTTTGCCCCGGTAAATGAGGCCCCCATAGTCCCAGGATCCTTACTTCTGCCGTCTCATTCAACCGACCGATGGAACCCTCCGCAACGATGCCATCGCCTAGACCCAGTTTACTTGCTACGACCTGTACAAGCTGAACCTCCCTCGGGTCTGAACGGAACGAGATCATCTTACCCCGCTCTCATTGTCTTGCGATAAGTCACATTGGAAATCAGGCGCCGAATATCAGGCGTCGAATAACAGGCTGTCATCTTGCACTTTGACACGCCGAGGCTCTCCGCTGGAACACGTCACGCGATAGCCAGCCGCACGTAACGGGCGGAAGGATGGATTCACCGCCATTTGACATAAAATGTAGTAGGTAGGTATAAGGCGCTCCATTTCGGCAACTTGGGGAATACGGTAGTTTAGTCGTTTTCAACAGAAAGAAGCATGGTTCCAGCTGCCCTCGCTAGCGCCCGGCGAGGCCGTCCTGTGCTTGACACACGGAGTCAGCCATGATTATCGACGCCTTCCCTCGCCAAAGCTGTCTTTCACCGCCCCGTCCTTGAATTATAAGAGAGTTCGATGTAGGGCCTGCCATAGGCTGGTTATTCCCTTCTCGGTCGCCTACCGTCCGTCGCACATCAATGACGCCGTTGGCGTTGTCGTCAACCGAGCGCCCCGCCGCTTTACACGCCGCAATAAATCCATCGCGTCCGCCAGTCAAACCACCGCTGGCCACTATCAGTCTTGATTCGGCACCAACAAATGTTGCATTCCCAAATTGGCTTCTTGTTCGTCCGTCCATGACCAAGCAGCCTCTATGTCTCCCCTCCCGGCTCAGTTGGGACTTTTGTCGCCTTGAAGCGCCGGAGGCACGTCCCGGAGGAAGCATTGCGCCACCGGCAGCTGCGACTCTTGACCCACTCACTTCATGTGGATTAATCGAGGCTCGCGCTCTGGCATGTGAGGTGGGAGGCGGTGTCGTGGCTTGTTGTCACCCCACGCATCGTATTGCGATTTGGGCGCGACTCCGTTCTGCTAGCGGAGTATTTACGCAGGAGATATTTAGCCCCTTCCACTAGACCATCTATCGATACGACTTTGGTATTTGTTGTCAGTTGCAGGGTTTCTTGGCCGCTGCGTTTTGGGGACATCGCAAATTGCTCAATCTACGCTGGGCTCCAGTAGCTCCCGATAGCACTGGGTCGTAATGCACTCGCCTCGGTGTTATTTTTACTAGTCGAGGAGAATGAGATTCTCCTCCCAATTATTCTAGTAATTCCATGACTATTGGCACTGGTCGATCCTCCTTGTCCATTGCCATTTGCTGCCATAACCGCGTCACATTTGTTGAGGTTCAGTTCAAAATCATGTTCCTCCACCATCGAAATGCTGTGTTTGTAATATTTGTGATCCAACCACGGGTGGCACTGGCGTACGCCGCGTCACTCACATCAGCGATTGGCGATGTTGGACATCATTAGTGAATTTCAACCCCAAGATCGCTTCCTTTGGACTTCGAGGGATGCCGAATAATTAGAATGGTCTTACGACTACGGGGACAAACAAAGTCATTGACTCGTCCAAGGAAAAGCTGCCAATTTTATTGATGAGACGAATAGAACCGCCTGCCAGTATCCAGGCAGTAACAAATCCTCGCTCTCAGACCATCACTGATTAATACAATCATTGGCCGAGGAGATTTATTGATTTTTAAGAAACTGGCTCCCTATACCAGCAAGAGTTCCGTTTCTTCCGTCGTCTCGGATCGCGGGTGATTGAGGAGCGCGATATGTAACCGGTCCGGTAGCGTTATTGATTGTTGACCCGATCGAGGGGTCGCGAGTAGATATCGGAGTTCCGTGAATATATGATGGATTTTGCATTCGAGCATTGACGGGTACCTGATTATTGGCCTGGTTCATTGTGGTGGAGTTGGAAATGGCGATATTGTTAAGGGCGGGTCAAGGCAGGGAAGCCCTGTTATCAACCATGATTAGTTTGCCATTAGATGAGAGGATGAAGTGAAGATATGGGCTTGTAGGCAAGGACGGAGACGAACACGCAAGAATTTGAGCAAGGCAAGACCTACTGGGTGGTTCAACAGTCCACCTCGGGTAGTCAAGGCCCAAGTAGAAGGCAACAATCCACGGCAAGAATCAAAAAGGGGCCAAGTTCGAAGTCACAAAACGAAGCAGTAGATGTTGGTTGGATTCGTGGTTGCGGGAGAGCTTCAAGCAAGGCGAAGAGCAACATATGTACGATATGAAATGAGACCTTGAGCGCTGGGGTCATAGATCTATACTTCACCGCTGCTATGGCAATTGGTAATCAAATTTGTTCCAGGACGTGTCCCAAGCTTGCCCAAAGTTTCC
Organism: Cylindrodendrum hubeiense; assembly: GCA_014621425.1. Classification (NCBI taxonomy): domain Eukaryota; kingdom Fungi; phylum Ascomycota; class Sordariomycetes; order Hypocreales; family Nectriaceae; genus Cylindrodendrum; species Cylindrodendrum hubeiense. The sequence continues at coordinate 238,883 of JAANBB010000012.1, forward strand.
CGTCTTCTGTTGGTTCAATTGAATGCTACATCACTTCTGTCGGGTCCGCAAATCTCAGGTCGTGATGGGCTGCAAGGCTTCGTGTCTCATACGGGCCTCGGCGGGAACTATCAGCACCTAGTCGTGCTGTCAGGTGCCACCCCGCGCCGCGTCGAGCTCTATTTCCTCAATGCCAGATCTCTGGGCCACCGCATCATTCTAGGCTCCCGCGGAAATTCTCAACGCCAAACCCCAGAATCAGCGGTAAGTGGGCTGATAATGGCGAAGGTACGACACCCCCGCTAACTTGTCTTGACTCCATGGTTACACATACGGAGTGCCGCGTGCCAGAAGTTCCACTTTTTCTCGATATGTTCTTGGCTGTTGGACACGGCATGCGAACCTAAAACGGAAGAGAAGAGCTACTCGGTATACTTGATGTAAGATTCTTGTTTGGTGGTGTGAGTCGGAGGCACGGCTAACCGTATACTGTACTACTTGAACATTGCCTCGTTTGTGCGTTATACACAAGGGGCGTTTTGCGTCGGATGATACGGCTCAACGACTTATCGAGTGCTGCCCCGGGACTCGGAGGGGAGCGACTAAGGGCCCCTCTTACACCACCACTCTGGACAATGTTTGGCGATCGTATAAGCTTCAATGAGGCATCGAATATGAGCATTGATCAATTGTATACGTACCCCAAAAGCATAAACAATGGCGTTCAAGTTGCCGAACTAACACGAAACGGACGGCTACGCAGACGACGGGAGGCGGGCGGCGGACAAGCGTGATGGCGGCGTGGCAGCGCTTGTCAGTTTTGCTTTCTGCAAGGCATGGCGGTCATCAGAAGAGAGCGTGTTTATTTTTAAGTGGTGGGTATTTTTATGGGTGTTCTCTGGTGAGAGTTTATGGTAGGTGTCACGACATCTGCGGCTGAGCGTCAACCTCATCAAATGGATGGAATGAGATGTGACATTTGGAAAAGCCGTTGACCGGGGAGGAAAGCTTGGCGAACATGCTTGTTGCAGTGGATGCAAATAAAGTGAGGGTTGCGTCGTACCTCGCCACGATGCGCCTCTCCCATGTACAAATCTGTGGTCATTTACAGATTAGCATGGGCTAGGCTAGCTGCAGGTAGTCAAGTGCCTCGATAAATGTTGCCGCTCCGGCCACACGGACGTAGGTTCCACCCCAATAAGTATTTGGTCACAGCCTACTCCGTAGTTTTGTTAGCATGACGCATCCACACCGCAACCACTGCAGCGGCCGCACTTGGGTGAGCGTCTCGAATTGAGACTCCAATCGGAATGCCAGCCTGCTTCTCCTGGTGCCCTGTCTGTCTGGCACCAACATCATTCTGACAGCAGCTATCCCGGCTTGCTGGAAACGGCAAGACGTCGCGACATCCGCCTCATGGCATCCCCGCCACATCTTCGCCACTCACCATCGAGGCTGCGCCGATGTCCAGCGATTGACCGGTAGCATCAATCAATCCCCTTGTGCACCATGCTCGTGACAGAAGCCAACAAACGTCATGATCGAGCTGCCGGGACAGATCCCACACGTAGGTGCTTGCATACATGGCAAACGCCAACGTCTCGGATGAAACGGCGACCCAGTACGCATTTCATCATAAATACCCACCCAGTCTGGCTGAATATTGTTCTGTTCTTGGGGTGGTGAGCATTCTGAGCGTCTTGATTGCGTCGGAGCAAAGAAATTGATTGTTGGGGCTGACGGCATGGTTGCCTCATTCTTCTAGTCACTTTCTAGTGTGTGACATGACACGTCTTTCGTCACGTACTGAGAAGCGGCTCCGCTGGTCTCAATCCCGCAAATTTCCGCGCACAATCGCCTGTCCTTTTCGTCCAATCTGTATCTCACATTTATGTACATGGAAAACAAAGAGCCACTCGATGAAGGGCGCCATGGCTACGCGACCTGGCGACCGGGACAGCTGCCGCAGCCACGAGGAAACGTCGCGTTGCTACTTGCTACAGGTCCTGGGTACCTTTATACATCCATCCCATGTCCAAATATCATCGTACCAACTGGGCTTATTTTCCAACGGCTTGTGGATCCTTGCGAAATTGGAGAAAATATTCGCGATGCCAGGCTTACTTGCCCATCATCACTATGCCTGGCTGGGGTACATAGTACAGATTACAGATCTGATGGCTGCGCACGGGCCACTGGTCAAGTCGCTCGGTCGGTGGCCCGTGCACCCTTGAACATGTTCGATATGATCGGTGTTAGATTGAGACGTGATTTAAAAACGGAGTAGCTAACCCTCTGATATGGCGATGTTCTATTCTTATTCAAAGAGTGGATCGTTATTCATACGCTCGACGCTTTTCTATATGTGTAAACCTACTCTCCCTTTACAAAGGCAGTGCGATAGGCCGTTTCAACTGCGCAAAAAACAACAAAACAACCAGGAAGGAGAAGTCAAGTCCTGGTAGTTTCAACGTAAAACATATCCAAAATCCCTTCCGCACCGACGCAGAAGCCGCCCCCCTTGACTTAGGTCATGTATTTCTTATGCTCAATCTACTCTCCATCTCTGTTTTGAATGTGCTGCGAGGATCAAATTGTGGCCCCATACCAGCAAGTTCAATGCACCGCTCAGCAGTCCGAGGCGAGGCTACATTCCACGGCAAGGCTACCTCTGCATCTAGTGCTGCGGCTACAACACCAACACCAGTATCGAATACATGCTGCATACACGGATGACGCACTAAAAGTACAGTGCCTACACAGTATATCGGATCTTGCAGTCGCGCATTAACAGGGGCTTGAGACTGTCTCAACTGAACGATGATATTTGCACCCGAAACGCTCCCGGAACTACCATGCTTGTGTTAGCGAAGTTGGTTATTTTTGAGTCGAACGAGCAGAGCGTGGGATTAACCCATCGGAATGGATTTGAATGAAGAAGGCGTCGTACCATTGGTCAGGGCTCGGGACAGCCGACATCATGAGGTGGAGTTGCTGCAGGCGTCGCCCTATGACTGAGATCTAGTAACGGATGTCTAAAATCCAGGATCAAGTATGCAAACCCAGAGCTTTAAACTTCTAGTTGCGTCTTTCAAATCAGGTCGAACCTAGGTACTTATTCAAATATTGCAACACGTTGATACGTTGACTGCCATATCACGGATGTCGGCTTGTAGGCACGGCGAGCCATAATTCCGTGGTCCGACACCAACTTGGGCTGAGTCGCCTGGCGAAAGCGGCGCCACCGAGTCTAACACGTAAGCAGCGGTGCCCACGGAATCTTTGCATTATTTTCCCGACCTTCCCTGCACCAGCCAGTTAAATCCAGGTGTCAATAGGCTGGCACCTCACGGGGAGCAGATTCGTCAGCTAACGGAATGTCAATTCTGCCGGTGAGCCAAGGCCGCTCTAAAACGGGCAATTACCGACACATTAGCTACAAGCAATCAAAATGCTAGCAGCGGCATGCTCGTATTCACGTGCACTGGGAAATCGTGCTAAATCAAGGCGCATAAGTACTAGAGGGACTAAAAACGGCGGATAAGCGCGGCACGCCCCGCAACAATCTGTATTCCCTACCTAGAACTACTAGCTTAACCTCTACGGGGGAGGATACCGTCAGATAAATCATCTCTAATCGCATAATACAAAGAAATTCGTACGATTGAACACATTACTATAAAGAGTAATCTCATTTTGAATGAGATGCACCTTACGGAAAACTCGTCTTGGCTTCCAGTCTCAGTCAACAACAATGCCAGCCCTCGGCTCTACATTACCACGCATCCACACGTTGAAATATTTGTATCCGAGGGTTCAAGAGTAGCCGAACAGGAAGGACATCCCCCGTCAAACTTATCGATCACATCCAGTGTGCCAAAGCCATTGCCGATTCCTTCCATGTCCATTCCAGTATTATCGTCGAACATTTCATTTACTGGGTGAATTGAGGACTCGATGGGTAGGCTTGCCAAGACATTAGCACTCTCTGTGGCGGTTGAAAAGGCCATCGAAGGCTCGCCTGCCAACTGATTGATGTCTTGCGGGTCGGGAGTACGGATTTCAATCCGATGCCGATTGTGTGTTCTGACGCCCAGGTCTGCGAGATTCCGAGTGAGCATGGGCCAAGCATCACGAAGATAGTCACTTACCGATACCAGTGTCAGGCAGATCTCTTCTACGTTTGCCATAGAGCCGAATGGCTCTCTTCACCCGTTCTGGATCTTGCCTTCGGCCATATAAATAGACCTCGGAGGCTATCCCTTCAGCTTGTCGTTTACGGATCTCATTGGCGACTACTTGCCATTCCTGAGCACGCAACTTCTTCAAGCCATTGAACTTTGTTTTGAATTGTCGTATTCTTATGTGGCATCAGCCCCTGGGATTCTGTACGCTGATGAAGCTTAGGCGAGCGGGGATGGTGAAAACCATTCAGGGACTTCCTGTCTGTCAGGCAGGGCTTTTTTGTCGGGTCGGCGCTTTCTGTCGGTCAGGGCCATCTTGTCGGGTCGGATCTATCTGTCGGGCAGGGTCTTTTTGCACAGCAGGCAATCGGCCGCATTGTATTCGTGCGACCCCCGAAACGCCACAAGTGCAGGGATGCCCAGGGATTGGTTGATACGTCGCAACTTGTGCGTTGACGTAATATGTCATTAAAGTAGTGACGCATGCTTCAAAAGTTTTGTCTCAGCTGGAGCCTGAGAGAAGACACTGGATCGATGAGTAATAGTTGCAGCTTGTATCTCTCCCATTTGATGTGAGAGTTAATTGTATATGACACTGAACTTTTGCACATCTTTACTACTTAACGTGGTCACCCAACAGTGAGTAAGTGATCATAACCCTTTCTTGCGCAACAGTGGTCATGTAGTTGATAGACTTGTCCTGTCCTTGTCTTCAAATCGTCCGCATCTTGACTTCATCCTTTATATTCTCATGACCCCGCGCCTCTTTAATCTTCACCACAATTTTGGAAAGATTATCCCCTATCTTTACCCGATTTTTCAGGCACTTAAAACTCAAATTCCACCTAAAGATTGTACCAATTTCTCTTTTCGCTTGGTAGGCTTCAGGGTGTGATGGTGCAGTGGCTTGATCCTGGCTCCCGTGACTACAACTTGCATCCTCCGGGAACAGTGACACTACAAGTCGGACCAAGTCCCATGTCACAAGTGCCCCTGGCCTACAATCTTTATAAAATGTTGTCAACAAATTTTTGGAGTTATTCGCAAGGTAATGGTGCCTCTTGGTGCTTCGAGTGTAAGCGGCATACACTCTATGGGACACTGAATATCTCGCCAGATCAAATCTAATTTTTAATCTTCCTGAATCCAATTATTAAAAATAGGATATGCTAATACATATTCATCTCTAGGATGAGCTTGCGGATACGACCTAAGGCTTTCTAGATGTCTCAACTCCATCCACAAAGTCTCTCATCGGCGTTATTAAGCTCACAACAAGACTTCCAGAGGTTGACTAATACGTCTGCATCCACATAATCGAGAGGCCTGTGGCTGGCGATGATGACTAACTCGAAGCAAGTAAAATGGGATACGGCGCCAAGTTCGGGAGTATCGTATCCATACTTCCAGCCAATGAGATTGGCAAAATCAGGGTCACTAAGAGCATGTCGCTGTCTGATCAGCATTGGAATCGTTACTCGTCACAACCTCGTACACCGATATTTCAAACGTTTACAAGGTAACACGGCTGCGAGATGGATGCAGTACAACGGCTGATAATAATACCACATTTAGGCAGATTATTCATGTTCTTCTTTATCTGCGCCTCGATTTCGGCCAGCTGGTGGGTTCTTACCCTAAAACTGACAAGAGCGAGCGGGGGAATCGGCCTTTGGTCAACGAAGACCAACCAGGTTGAGAGATTTAATTGTTTATCTGCGTGCAAGCCGATTGGTCGTTTGTGGAAAGAGACCCCGGGTTTCAGCGTCTCAAATACCGCGAAAGTAAGACTAGAGAAGGTTGCATCCCGCTCGGGGCTTCGGCCGATAGATACGGGCCAGTCGGAGGCGGGGAATGCAAACCCCGAATTGGTATATAACGTGTCTGGAGCCACAACGATGCACGAAGCCTAATAATTAAATGTTCAGAGACATTTTGTTGAATTGAAGCATCTCATTCTCTTCATTTCCTACTTGAGCCACGATCTCACTTTGGATGTGGTAGCCCCTCTGTACTGGAACATCCCACACGCGATTCCTAGCTCATTTCCTTGACTCAGCCAGTGCTCTAGCACCGGTTGCTTGAACAAATGGAACTATCCGCATTATCTTTGCTCACGGCTGCAATTGCTGTCGCCTATGGCGTGCTTTACATTGCGTATGGCTATGTCAGAGTCCTCTATCTAAGGCGTCGCATGCCCCCCGGCCCCTTTCCCTTCCCGGTGTTTGGAAATATCTTCCAAATCACTCCAGTTAGGCACTGGATGCAATTTGAGGAGTGGTCACACACCTATAAAAGTCCGATAATCACCATCTGGGAGGGCCGCAGGCCAACCGTCGTCTGCAATGACGCCTGGTCCATGTCTGAGCTGTGCGACAAGCGAGCCAATATCTATTCTTCTCGGGCCATCAAAAATGTTTCTGGCAAGATCTTTGGCCTTCATAAGTTCAACCAGGCGGGTCTTCCGTACGGAGAGCAGTGGAAAGTCCATAGGCGCCTGACGGTACGTTTCCATTTGTTATGCGCTTGTTATGTAAATGCATTGCTGATGTCATGAGCATGTTCTAGCACGCCGCTGCCAATGCTCAGGTTGTCCAAACATACCGCCCCGTTCAAGAATGGGAAGCAAAAATCCTTGCTTTTGATTGCATGCGCAACCCCGAGATGCTTGTCGATAACCTGCTGCGATTTACCGTGTCCCTTGCCTCGATTGTTGCTTGGGGTCGTCGAATCAAAGTTCATGACGATGGTGTCCTGAAGGTTGCCCGAGGATTTGTTGGAAGCGCTAACCTTGGTTTCCCTGGTAAAACATACACTGAAGCTATCCCGGAACTCATGCATCTTCCGCAGTGGCTCAACCCTCTGCCTAACATGGTTAGGCGTCTTGCTCAAACGTCCAACAAGTACTTCTACGCCCTTTGCGTCGAGGCGCAGGAGAGCAGCCAGGATAATTTTGCCAAACGTCTCCTTCGCGAAAAGCAAGAACAGGGCCTCACAAAAATTGAGATTGCTAATTTGACTGGCAACTTTATTGGCGGCGGAGTTGACACAACCACCAGCACCATCCTGAGCTTTATGTTGGCCATGATTCTCCATCCAGATATCCAGAAGAAGGCTCAGCAGGAGATTGATGCTGTCGTCGGCCCCGATCAGTCTCCGACTTGGTCCCACCAGAGCGAGCTTCCATATCTGACGGCTATTCTGACGGAAACTCTCAGGTGGCGCCCAGCATTCCCTCTTGGCGGCCCACCTCACGCACCAATTGCGGATGACATTTATGAGCAGTACCTGATCCCCAAGGGAACATCGGTGATCGGAAATTTGCATGCAATCTCACGTAACCCACGAGAATACCCGCAGCCAGAGCGATTTTGGCCTGATCGGTTCCTGGATGACTTCGATAAGCCACCGTACCCTAACAAAAGAGGCCACCACACGTTTGGTTGGGGCCGAAGAGTGTGCAGTGGCGAGCCACTGGTGCACCAGAGCATGTTTATCATTGCTGTCAACTTCCTTTGGGCTTTTAATATTCGGCCTGGATTGGACGACAAGGTTGGTTCATTTTATAACCCTAAATGATCAATGAAGAATGGCACTGACACAACTCATAGGGCCGAGAAGTTTTCCCGGATCCCAAAGCCTACGGAGTGTCCCAGGTCAGCAGCCCACTGCCATTCCGCGTGCGACTCGAGCCGAGGAGTGAGGCTATTAAGGATATGTTGACCGAAGACGCTGCGGCTGCTACGCTGGGTCTCCAGGCATACGATGGAGAGACCCGTGTCACATTTGAAAGCGCCCAATCGGTGTCGTTAGACATGCCAGTTGCAAGAGCTGAAGCTTGAATGCCTATTGGGATCTTGCTGCCAATTCTGGATCTGAGGACATCGTGGAGACACAGTAGGCATACATATCGGAAAGGCTCGCAGTCACATACAGATTATTGTTCACAGGCATTGGAAATCATAGATTGTGTTCGTTTTGTTTCATATTGGATGATCTACTGCTTGATGATACTTGTCCCCATATCCCAGCTTTCACGATAAACCATGTCGCCATTCGCGGTACAGTGCGGTTTATCCAATGGAAGGCGCTATTCCAAACATTTCCCTACTCATGCTATCAAGCCAGAAGGAGCTGGCATAGCTCTGTTTCCAATTCAGTATTCATTGCTGGTTTCGGGGACTCGGCCGAACGCGTCCGCCGGGAAAATACGCCGCTCATTTTGCGCCCCACGAGACTCGGTATTTGACGCTGGTGGGACGCCGAGACATCCCCGCGTTCCACGGTGACACCCGGTTGGCAACCATTATTTCACCCCAAGTTCTTCTTCTCCCGTAAAAACAATTTGCTGTTCCAAAATATCCAGTGGCCAACTCATTGCGTCCCGCCATTCACTGGGCATCACCTCGGCGATTGCGCGAACCTCGCGCTCTCCAACGTTCCCAACCCACCAGAAGCAGCGCAGCATTGCGAGAAGCGCAAAATAATGTGCCAAGATCGCCAACGCCCGCGGCCGTTGCTCCTCCACTAGATCAACAAAGCGCTTGTTGACTAGCATGGGAAAAATTATGAGCCTCTTGCCAATCCCTGCCGGCGGCTCATGGTTATTCATTGCGATCCAAATGCCGCCAATGTAGCTCAGAGTTGATTCGTATGCTTCCTGAACTTCCGCGTCCCAATCCTCTTCTAGTTCGTGGATTTCCTGGCGCTGCAGCAAGTGCAGCAACCCTAGGCGATATTTTTTACCTTCTCTAGCCTCGCGGTCTGTAATAATAGGGATGTGTTTGATCATCTTTCCGGTAATTGAATCAGGGTCATCTTTAACCAAAGGCCAGGCCTGGGAGAATATCGCAGAACTGCTTCCAGTGGCTCTAATCCACTCCATTGGAGGCCCATACGGCTGTAAAGAGCGTTCTTGCAGCAGGATAAAGTAGTATACGCGGAGCATGCTCGCCGTGAGACATTGAGAATCCACGTTGTTCTTGCTGAGCTGCGCTACTTCTTTTGCGTGCTCCCGTATGGCCATATCGAGATATACGTGGCAAATGCTCATGTGATGGTCTTTATTTGCCTTGTCCCTAGTTGCCGAGTGAAGAGCTGACATATAGTACATTGAGTATAACAAAGCATCGGATTGCAATGCTAGGCGGGGAAGTGGAACGACCCAAAAGTCGTAAGAATCCTTATTAACAGCAATCGAAGGGCCTGTATCGGATATATACTGGTGGAAAAGTTGCAATTCAAGCTTTCGCCGCTCTCGGGACTCCGGAGGGTCACCCATGTCGCTTGTCCTGGACGACGAGCTGGGCGCCGCATTGTTGGCCGGCTGTTGGCGACCATAGATGCACATCAATTCAAGCCGTTGGCAGCTGCCACAAATGGGCTTTGCCTCATTACACTGCAGAGAAAGTAAGTTGAAGTGGTTTCCCGGCCCAAATCAAGAGGCCTCCATGCCGTAGATGTGCTATCGGGCTGATAGTGAGACTTACCTTGACGCGGCGGGCTCTGCATTGCTGGCATCCGTTTCTGGACTTTTTATGAAACAGCTTGGCTGGTCGTTTTCGCTCCGATTCAAATAGCTCATGGCCGTTCTGGCCGGGTGTCTCCATGGCTGCGTAGCTTGTAATCTTTGTTGTCTGGGAATATGTTGCATTGAGTCTGGCAAACACAGCGATGAATTCATTTCGATTAATTATGCAATTAAGGAGGGTGGTTACCACGCCGCAAGGTGTCCGTGCCGTCTTATCCGGGCGTTAGGCTCCATCTTGGAGGACCACGCTTGCGGACGTCACCAAATCCTCCCATGATCCACCAGGGCTTACTGTGTACTAATGCAAAGAATGTAGCCCAAATATAAAAACCATTATTCCTCATGATAGCCCGAACTTGATTAATAGATAATTGACATTTCTTCTCTTCTATTAATTCTGTCGTCCAGACCGTTTGACCCTGGTTCTAGGCCATCGAAATTAATTTCAGCCTTCCATTCCTTACAGATACCATCATAGAGGGCTACAAAATAATCAACGTAAAAAGTGTTTGGGTGCTTGTTGATTTTCGGACCAGTCATAAGACAGCGGTGCATTGCTGTGTTTACATCTGAGAGGATTTATACCGATTGCCCCTTTCACACAGATGAATTAGCGGCGATGGTAAACGAAGCGACAAAATAAAGATAAAGAGCCAGTCAAGATACCGTCAGTGAAATAATTCAACGCGCCAAATGCGGCCAACGAATTATCGGCTTGCGTGGTGCCAACTCTGATGGATACGACCCAGATCATCTCAGTCTTCCCATACATAGTTTCAATCCCCTACCCTGTGCCCGTAGTCTGGGGATTGAAGTCTTATCCGGTTTGTAAATTTGCGTGTCAAACAGTGGGCGGGTGCCGATGTCCGGGAACCTTGTGGCCTCAGTGCAAAATAAACAAATCTCTTGGAACAGCTCCGCACTAAAATGGTATGAATAAGCATCTCTCCGTAGGGAATACGATTTTAACGTGTATGAGCTGTTAAAATAACAGCGCTCAAAAGACTTCTGACCATCACTGTATCTTAGTAAGGGGGAGAATATTCGGGGCATAGAATACTAGGTGTTGCCGAAATTCAGGCGGTAGAACAGTTCAAGCCACGTATCTTGTGAGGCGGCCTGAATGAGGGCTGCACTTTATTCTTGAAGGTTTATTTAGGTTGAATCAGGTTATGGAGACGTTGATTGCTACTTTGATACCGCAGCTATTTCAGCTTGTGAGCGCCAGGGTTGTCCGTATTATCCCTGGATTGAGCCCTTTTTAGGTATTGTTCTTCGCAGCCTTTGCCTTCTCTATCCTGCTGATACACATTGGACACTGGGCGAAGGGTACGTAGTGTGTCTCAGTCTCATGCTCTGTCCCGCATGATGCGCCTAGCTTAAAAGGCACACAATCGACTCGGGTTGTCTTGGCGGAAATATGTCCGGTGCATGCACGGCAGACGTCCTTGATGGTAGTAACTTTGCACATCTTGGCCTAATTCTCGGCTTCTGGTATATCAAATGTTTCGAAATTTTGGTATTGTTGAGCGGTCTTTGTTGTTTCTCGAGTAGAAGAGAATGGTGGTTCTTTTGATGTAGGACTTTTGGGTTGCTTGTTGGTGTATTAGGTAGGAGAACCATTAATGCTTTGCGTGGAATATTTATACTCGTCGAGCTTTCTTGATTCACTTCTAAACAACTCATTTACACGTGCATTAGTTCCGCGCCAAGAAATTATCGCCTCGCACGCTCAAATAGTCAATCATAGCCCGTTGAAATAACGGTGAGTTTGGGTCATTTAAACCCAGTTGTAGGTGTACCATGGCAATTTACAGGATGGCTCCTAACTGGTTAACGAAGCAAGATAACAAATGCCCTTGCGGGGGAATTAAGTTTATGGGGAGATTACCGTGATTATGCGGCATTCACCTCTCAGCTGACGACGGGTAAACTCTTGACTCACTGAGAGTCTCTCGGTATGATGTTTAGATACACCCGAGCTTCACAAAGATGAGGAATTAACGCAGTGATGGCTGTTCATAAGAAGCATATTCTTCGCATTGGAATAAAGTCAAATGCGTTTGTAATTGCAGAGAGTGATGTTTAACCTGAGCTCAATCGGTCTTCCCCTGCAAGTTTACCCAGATCCTCGCTCCCCCTCACCTCACACCGCAGCATAAATACTGTTAGATTGTTATCGGATTCCTGCAACTCCCTGATATATCGATATCCTAGTCTTAGTCAGAGGGGTGTGAGATTGAGATAAAAACCCCTCATAGAAAAAGAGGGGCTCGAGGCCCTCAAGGATCAATACAATCATCAGCTTTGAATCCACACTCTATTGAGCACTAAGACCATTTGATCGAATGTTCCGTACGCGATCCAACAAATACCGATATGTGAATAAGGCAAAATAGTGCACATGACATTTATCCCGTTGTGCTTAAGCGGAGCCTGCTTCATTCTGAGTGTGAGTGGAGCTTTATGGACCTTGGCTGTCCTATCATATTGGAAAGACTTGTGCAATCCGGGCCCAATATGCAACGCTTCATTTTGTGCCGTCATATCCGCACGAGTCTGCCCGATATAGACTAACGCGAAACAACCAGTCCCCACCCGTCGTTCTCGTTCACGATCCTCATCAATGTATCTTGGGCGGCCTCGTCATTCCCTGTGCGCCACATGCGCGGCCTTGCCATCGCTATCGTTCTCGTTCATTGAAACCACCAACACGCCAGAATGATATCAGCAGAGCTGCAAAGTCCCCTCCTCAAGGAGCAGACCTTGGTTAATATATAAAGCGCACGATCACTGCCTTTAATAAACACGTTTTGATCATTTTAAAGCATCAAGCACTCGCAGGCACTCAGACTCTTTAGATCGTTTAATCAAGCTCCTCACTCCCTCTCCATTTCGCCTACGCTCACAATTCAACATGGCCAACCAGGGACTTGATCCACTGAAGCGATTCGTCGTGAAAGGTATCGCCGGAGGAATCGGCCTGGCCTCTGAGAGTTTCACCGCATACCAGGCGCGGCGAAAAACATCTCCCAAAGATGCAAACACCCCCAGGGAGGCCGTATTGGCAAACGAGCCCGCACCACCGAAGGAGGGGTACTCCGAACTCGAGGGAAGCCTTTCATATGACGGCGTGCCGCTTTCACGGGAGGAAGAGTCCCAGTGGGAGTTGGATGAGACCCAAGACCAGATCCTGCCTCCCCGTTCGCTCGAGGAGGACCAACAAATTCAAGTCGACGAACAGGAAGCACAACGCCAAGTAGCTGAGTTAGGGGCCTCGCTTGCTCTACGATATCCGCCGCCAGCCGACCCCAAAAATATCTCAAATTTATCTGCGTCGGTCATCTTGCCTCAACGGAGACCCAAGAGTCGACAGCGTGGCTTCATTCGCGCTTATGCACCGGTCCTCGAGAGTAGCGCCATCTCGCAGGACATGTTTCTTGACTTCCTCGAGACATTTCACAAGTCGAGTCAGGCTTCTCCGTGGTTTGCCGCGCTCAACCTGGCGGCCATGGGATTGAGCTGCATCCCGCATCTGCCCATGATTGTGGGAATAGCCATGCAGGCCGCAATCAAGGTTGCAGAAGATGTGCAAACCAGGACCAGAACCAACTCCTTCTTGGACAAGGCCAACACCGACTTCTTTAGCCCGCGCGGCCTCTACTGCCTAATCATGACGTACAATCCCGACTCAACAGAGGGGCAAGCAATCGACCAGGCGAAACTGTCGTCGACTGTTGCAACAAACCTCAATCCCTCTGGCTTGCAGAAGGTCAAACACAAACTCCGCTCTTCAAGTGGCGAGATAGAATTTCCAGAGTGTGCGCCACTGGTGTTTCCTGGTCTTGACGATTTAGATGACCAGCAAAGCACAGAAGCCACGGCTGAGAAAGAAAAGTTCGGGGCCAAAAAGCACATCGACGAATACTTCGACAAGAGGGCGCAGGCTAAATTCGCCGGCAAACATCCCGACAGCATGTTGGCCCAAGGTCCTCAGCCCACGTTTACGTCTCGTTATGCAGATCCGAACCATCCTGCCAGCAGTGGCTCATTTCGATCTCTGATCACCGGTGGTCGTATAAACCCTCCACCGATGACACGTTATGGATTCGGCGGGATCGGTGGGTTCGACAGGTCTCAACGAGGCGGCTTTCTGGGCTTGGATGGTCTTCGACGTGGCGCGGGCGACAAGGACGAGGGGCAAAATAGATGCGAAGGACGAAGAGGACTTGGTGTAATGAGCGACCGAGGTCCAGTCGGTCTGTTGGGGCTTCCCAATCCTGGCGTGGCGATGCGGAAGGCTCTCAAAAAGGTACGACATCTAAAACCATTGACTGATACCAACATATGTTAACTGTGATGGCAGAATGTGCTTTACCTCATGATTGTCAATATGCCCTCCGAGGAGGAGCTTGCAGATGCAATGGCCGAAATTCAGCGGCAGCGGGCGAGTGGCTTCAAGTTGCCGAGTTTTATTGCCAGATTGTAATGGGCAATGGACATGTAAAAGGGAGGGAGAAAGGCTAAGTCACCGAGACTGCATGTTTCTTGTTGTATCCGCCAGGTAAAGGGTCATGTTCCCTGGAAGTTATGGTCATTTGGAAGCCGTGGACACCGTGGGAGCCGTGGATACGGTGGAAGCCGTGGACGACCGTCAAGTCAGTCGTCTATGCTTCGTAGATAAGAGAATAGTAGAAATTCGAGAAGCGCTGCTTGTCATTTCAAAATCACATTCGCTAACCAAGTGGACTGGGTATTACATAAGACTACACACAATGTCAACAACCAAATCACTCCGATCTTGACTGACAAACGGCCCCTCACCTACTGGCACTTTTCGTCATGCTGTTGTATTTGGCTGCGCTAGGCAGTTTCAGGCAATATCTAGGAAGGACATTCCATGACGGATTGAAACGTGGAGCGTAAAAAAATGAATTCCTCCGCCCCGAGGCAGGGAAATATTGGAGCGGTAGCGCCACATTGATCGCAGGCTGGCTCTTGAGTACAATCTAAGCGTCTTTAAGTTCAGAGACCGTCCCAAAACCGACTAGTTCTGTTGGTTGTGGAGTTTGTCACGCTCGGGGTTTTTATAAATTTCACCAAGATGGCCTCATTTGTCATCGCAGTCGCTCGGCTTCGGGCGAAATAAGGCCCACGCGCCACGATCAACCCAAACCTTAATCACGCAACACCCAGCCGGCGTTGGAAGATGCGCTATGTAAGCTGTATCGAGATTGCCCGCAATCGATTCAGCACCTTGAAGTGGACAGATAGCTGTTATCGATAGGTTAGCGGATGCTGAATAACCCTCGGAAGTCGACTGCCACCAACAACACAGATCGGAGCATCACGAATTTCATCCGACAGGGCACACCGTAAATCTGGCCTCAACCATGGCGGTGTCCGTTTGTAAGCTTGGCGCGCATTGCACGTAGTAAATGAACATAGTAGAGAACATCATGCTCCAATGTCTGGCTACGGCCTTATAAAGAAACAGAATTTCCCATCAAGTTTTAATATCTCCATCAACAACCCTCAATTCATCAATCTACCAAGCATCACAACAATTCATCAACAACAAAAGCAACACATCATCCAAAATGAGCTCACCCCAGACTATCCTCATCACCGGAGCCAACCGTGGCATTGGCGAGGGCCTGACCACGGCTCTTCTCCAGAAGCCCTCTACGACAGTTGTCGCCGCCGTCCGCGATCCCTCAAAGGAGTCTTCTCTTGCGCTCGCCAACCTTCCCAAGGCTGAAGGCTCTCGTCTCATCATCGTCAAGTTGGACGTCGCTGTCCAGTCGGATCCTGCCGCCGCAGTGGAGACTCTGCGAAAGGAACATGGCATCGAGTCTCTGGACGTCGTCGTTGCCAACGCTGGAATCGCCCATTCTGGCTCGACTGTGCTCGAGAGCTCGGGTGATGTCATCACAGAGCACTTGGCAATTAACGCCATCGGACCCGTACTTCTCCTAAAGGCCACTGCCCCACTGCTCAAGGCCGGCAAGAACCCCGCCTTCGTCAATATCTCGACCTTGATCGGAAGCATCGGAGGAATGGAGCTGCTCGCCGGCTTCCCTTCGACATTCAGCCCCTATGGCGGAAGCAAGGCGTCCCTGAACTGGTTCCTGCGACGAATCCACTTTGAGGAGACCTGGTTGAGCACCATCGTCTTGCATCCCGGCCTGGTTCTTACAGACATGACTAAGGGCATCTTCGACAAATTGGGCGTGGACCCCAAGACTATGGGTGCCATCACGGTTGAGCAGAGTGTCAGTGGCATTGTCGACAGAATTTCCGCAGCCTCGCGGGAGCTCAGTGGTACCTTCCAGAACTACGATGGCACGTCTCTGCCTTGGTAAATGGGTGACCTGTCTAGCGGGAATATCCGATTCATAGAATGCTCAAAAATGCATATATAGCCATAGAAAAGATCTCTTTACATCTCTCTCGATCATCATTTCTCAATGCTGTGATATGTTCAATCGTTCACTCCCCATTATCGTTTTATGAAGCATGCACCAGCCAGCCAGCGGGGTCAAGGTGATGATTTCTAGGTGGGGTACTGAGCTGAAATAGGCTTCTAGCTGATCCCTATAACAAACGGATGAGGCAACGTGCTACTCGTGTTACTCAGATCACTAATTTCCCTTTTTCCTTTTTTTTTCTCTCTCTCGAGCGTCAGTAACCATGAAGTTGTTTGATCTTAAAAGTGCTGAGCCAATGCATACCAAATGTTCTTCATCTCAGCGCGACGAACTCGTCACTTTTCCACTAATACAGCCCTATCTGCAATCCTCTGAAAAATTCGCCATAAACCAAAATACACAAAAGTCGCCCACTCCTCGGGCGTCAATCACGCTATCCATGACTTCAAATTGTATAACATATTTACTTCATTCTAATTTCTGCTAGATTATAGCTAAATTATGACATTATTTACAAGCCAAACCACTACCGTGATGCCATTCCACTCCAATCAAGTCAAATCTTCCAACCTTCAAGTTCGGTAACATTGTTGAACGACGCGAGATCCATGTAGTGAATCTGGCGCTTTCCGCCACGACCAAATTGCTCGCTGGTGATATTGAGCAAAGTGGCCGAGGTCTGGGAAGTCTTAGAAAGGAGGTTCGGGAAGGCAGAATTGATCTTGTTGTAGATCTGCTGAGGGGTGAAGAAATCTTCACCCTTAGCCTCGATCTTGTTCTTGAAGTACGACACGTATTTGCGGGTATGGTCCAGATCGACATGCGGTCCAAATTTCTTGCTGAGAGAGTGGCCGGGGATGATTTTTTGAGGCTTAAGTGACTCAATAAACTCAAGGGTGGACAGCCAGGCCTCGGTCAGAGCGGGCGACAGAAGATCTGCGAGCCAAAGATGCATGGTGTGGCTGTACACTGAGTCGCCTGCAATCAACGTTGAGATTGATGGAATCCAGAACAAGGTCTCGTCGATGGTGTCACCAACGAGAGGGCTCACCAGGTGAATAGCGGAGCTCTCATCGCCTGGCAAGGTAAAAAATGTAAAGTCATAAGGCGTAGGGATGGTGACATTGTCCACAATCACATCATCTCCTAGTATCCCTTTCCAGTATTTGGCCTTGGGTAAAATTAGCATTGAGATGTGGCTGGTTATAGAAACCGGAATGCCGTACCTTGATCGGTCCTTCGTTCTTGATCTGCGCCACAGCCTCTGCGTTGGCGTAGTATTTTGTATCCGGGAAGCTAGCTAGGAACGCGGAACCACCCAGGTAGTGATCTGGGTGGGAGTGGGTCGAAAAAGCAGCCACGAGCGGCTTGTCGGTGGTCTTGGATATCCACTTGGCGAGGGCTTCGGCCTGGGGTATGCCCAGCGGCAAGTCAATAATCACGGCTGCTTCGGAGCCAATGATCAAAGATGACACCATATCGAGGGATGGGCCAGAGCTGATAAAATTCTCAACTCGGAGGGCATTATTGCAAGATGGGCGTGCTGCAGCAGCTCCAGCCATGGCGCTGAGGGCGACGAAGAGATTAAACTTCATGGTGAGTTATGTGCTTGAAGATTATTGGTGATGATGCTTTGGCTGTGGTTCTTGTGTGTAGCTTGGCTCAGAAGTCAAGATCCAGAATGCATGCCGATGAGGAGATTTTATATTCAGTACTCAACACTCTCAGGCCTTCGAGCTTACCGATCCTCCCTTGGGCATGGGGTAAACTTGTTCTTCCCACTTCCTCATAATTACGCTGCTTATTCTATGATGCAGCTATACGGTAAGTTTTCAGGGCCCGTGTTTCAACAATATTAGGTTAG
Organism: Cylindrodendrum hubeiense; assembly: GCA_014621425.1. Classification (NCBI taxonomy): domain Eukaryota; kingdom Fungi; phylum Ascomycota; class Sordariomycetes; order Hypocreales; family Nectriaceae; genus Cylindrodendrum; species Cylindrodendrum hubeiense. The sequence continues at coordinate 256,871 of JAANBB010000012.1, forward strand.
CCACCCCATAAACGCGCGCACGAGCTTCCCGATTCCAATCGACGAGGCCATCCCACTCGGTCATCCCACTTTATCCCACTAGCTCATCCCTCGCGCTGCTGGCATCCCACCACAGCACCGTTCCTTTGTATGTCTGAATGAATGACAGAGAGATGACTGAGATCCGAGCCCAGTTTGGTCATCGCCCAATTAGCCAGATCTAGCTTGGAGACAGGCAATATTCCCAGAGGTCTTCCAGAACGGGAGTGAAATGGTGGTGAATTGGGCGTCCTATCTGGGCAGCCTCCGTCATAAGTTGACTGTCATGGTTGCTATGTGAAAGTACCAGTCTTTAGATCCAAAGCTGCGCAATGGCTCACACTCTCTGCTACTTCCACTAACCCTCAGATTCATTCGCATATATTTTAACAAAACATCGTGGAGAAAGGACGTGGCTTTGTTGCGCAGTTGGAAGGCAAATTACATTGAGGATCGTGTGGCGTAGTTCCGTCCTGTGTGAGAGTGAGCTTGGACCAGCGCCAAAGAATTTAGGTGCAAGTACCACCAGGAGTTCAAGTATCACTGACGCCAGACGCGTCAAACATCTCGTCCAATCTCAGCTGTCACAGCGATGGAGGCGTGTTGGGTTATCCACCTGATTTCACCTATAGTTCGATCCTATAGTTAATGTTCTTTTTCCATTAAGGAAAATTAGCTATTGGTTGCTCTAAATAATGGTGTGTAGGTCAAGAAACCGCCGGTCACACACGGGTCCCCGGCTTACCCTACACTGTCACATCACCCGAGCTGAGGCAAATATAAGTTGGTATATTCTTGCTTTTCCAGTTTGGGAAATATGTGAAATATTTAACAATAGTTGAAAGTCAGGCAGAATTTAAATTTTCTGTAGGTCAGAGAATATAAGCGTACGCTGTTCTTCGATCAATGCGTGGGTCCAAAGTGTGAATGCTGTTTGTAACTACTGGAGTATATTCCCTGTCCATCTACCCTCTCGAGTACTGGAAAGAATGAGTAAAAGCAGTTAAATATTGTCACTAGTTGTCCCTTTTCGGACAGATGAGTTAACTCCCAGTGTGCCTATCAGTTATCCCCGCTTCTCGTCACCCAATTTCTCAAGGTCCCGCTGGTGCTTGATCGCCAATTCACAGTTGAGGACGTTGTTAGCTCCCTGAGAACTAAGAACTGGTCAGGTTTCAAGCCGTATTCAAAGTTGTTGCCGGGTGGCGCGTTTTCGATGCCGCAATTCCCAAGAGTTAATCCCGCTCAGCATCCGCGTTATTCGCCTCGCACTATGCTTGAATTAACCCCCCCAAATATGTTCCGGGCCTCGGCAAACATTGCAGTTGTGGCTGGGTTTTCGGGCCGAGTCTTGTCGACGGAGCCCAGCCATCCATGGCTGAACAGACGCGTCTCTAAAAACTCGATCTCGATGCCTCCCGTAGCGCGCGACCTTAGTTGCTCAAGCAGTTGACTGGCATCATTTTCCTGAAGAAAAGACTGCATAGCCTCTATGTTCAGGTAGCGAAAAGCGGCGGTGTACGAATCGTGATTCAACTCCCAACCGTAAGTGGCGCTGGTGGCAACAACGCCGCCAGGACTCCCCATGACACCCGTTGCAAACTGAGCAAATACGGCATCCCATTGTCCTGCGTCGCTGCTGCTTCCGAGCCCGTCGTTGAACTTGAATGTGAAGTGAGCTGATACAGTATCACTCGTACTGCACAAACCCGCCTGCCTCGCGACATCATCGTGTGGGAACCGATACACGGCCTTGTGAACCGGCGATGACGTCACAAGGTTCCAGGCTCCACGAAGAGCTTCCGATTCCGGGCTGGCCTCATACTTTTCTCGACCTTCAGCCGTCTTCCAGTCTAGTGAGGCAATGTTAGCAGGTGTATTGTCTTGCAAAAATGCATCAGTAATCACGTACCGATGAACAGCTCAGCCTTTTGCGGAGCACCGTGCACCAATGCCCACCAGACCATGCCCGTCTGCTCTATTTCGAGATATGCCTGCAGAGTAGATGCCCACACTCTACCCACTTCGGTGGCCTCATCGGAGAGAGATGCAGGCGTAGAAGAATCCGTAAAGTGAAAAGTGATGATCTCAGTGTTTTCGTAGATGCCCGGGGGAGGAGGGGCAAATAGGGAAGGCATGATGATTCTTCAATAAACTCGCTTTATGTATACCGTTTTCTTCTGGCCGCAGTTCGGTAATGTTAACAGTAGAGATACTGGAATAGACGCGATGAAGTGGTTGATATGATGTACGTTGTTGGGCGGGTGTAAGCGCTGGGGGGCAGGCTACCTATTTATTCCAAAGGTGGCTTTTCCAACTCGCGCTTAGGTAATCGCCTCAGGCATCAGCCAGCTGGTGTGTGCAGGGGAGTAAATCCAGGCTATGTGCACATTGACTATCAAGCTACCCTAGCTCAATCAACCAAGCGGAAATTGCACATAGTACGGATAATGGAAAACAAATGCAAATGCTTCTTTAATTTTACGAAGCAAACAGCGTGTCACCGCATGTATTATAATTACTGCAAAATTACAATAAGCCCTCTAAGTGTCCAATCTCTCTGGGTATTCAGGCAACATTTAGCTGGGCTGGGTTAGCCCCAATGCCGTAATCACTTGTTGACCTTCTGCCCCTGACGCCACGAAGCGATTCCACACGTCCAGCTTAGTCTCGGCTTTGGTCGTTAACCAGTAAAAGTTGGAAGCAGCCAGAGCAAGCGCAAAGAGGGTGATCGAGTCCGGGTTTTCCGTAGCATAACTACTGCGGACTTCCTGCGTTCCGAAGACCTTGTAGCGCTCGCCACCCGCGGCCACACCACCGGACATGTCTCCTCTCACTGAGTAGGCGTATGTTAGCATATGTACCACCCTGAATTGAATGCACACGAGATATTGTACTTACTGCTACTGACTAATACGTGAAGGAACTCGTGGAACAGTGTCGTTGTCAGTGTGTTGTAGTCGTCCAAGGAATGTCCGGCCTCGAAGGTAAGCTGGTCTAGGTAGATGTCGCCTGAGTTGTACTTGGCACACATGACGACATAAGCCGGGAAATCCGCAGTGCGGATAGTCCAGCCCATTCTGTAAGCAATCAGATTACTACCGCCAGTGTTTGCACTGGCACAGGTGGCTTGGCCGGGCTGCGCGGGCGAGGTTTGGGATTGATCGTGGGGGGAAGCTGCAGTCCATTCTGGTCAACATCGCGCGAAACTTGGGGAATACCATACAAGTATGGAAGCAGCTCACTTACTCCACATCAGTGAGCCATCGGCAGCTGTGCTCCACATGTACGCGTCGTCGCACATCATGTAAACGTAGTTGGTTGACGACAATGTCTTCATGGCCGTCAGAGACGCTACACGATTCCTTCATTAGTGGCATGCTCGCACGCAAGTGGGATTGTTTGGGCTGCAAACGAAAACATCTACTCACACTTGACAGAATCCCAACGAGCGTCAGCATCGGAAAGTTGGATGTCGAAGAAGGTATCGAATGTGCCGATAACCCTCAAATATTCCCACGGATCGGTGGCCTTGAGAGTTGCGGCACTCTCCATGCGCTCGACCGCGTAGGTGGCCATGTTTTCCACATCGCCCCAGAGCTTGGCGATGGCTGCGGCCGAGTCAGTCTGGCCGAGAGCTGCACCAATGTTGTCGCAGGTGTTGCCAACAGGATCCCAAATTAAATTAGCGCCGACATTTCCGGCAAGTAATAGAGCCGTCGAGACGGCTGTGGCCAGTGTTGTCCAACTCATGGTGGCTAGAGTGTATCGATCAAAAGAGTGTCCGGGAATCAAACAAATGAGCGGAACTGGGCCTCGGTCTGTAAGGGAATCAAGTGTCTCGAAGAGCCCAAGAAAATATGGTTGGCAAAGCTATATGAAGCCGCTGCGTTGAAGAAGAGAGATTATGGGGGGTCGGCAAATGTTCCGGTACGGGATAGCCGTCTTTTTCACCTAGCCATGGCAGGGCCGGGTTGCAGACTTCTGCTAACCAGTCCAACCCCAGCACTATGCCAGAAAACTGGTCCGATGTAATTTTCAAGGGGCCCTGCGGAGGCTTCGGGGGCTGTGGATTGTTGCATAGAAGGATGGACAGTGAGATTGGCACGAGGTGGCGGTCGCGATGCCACATCCGTAGCGGCTCCACCGTCAGCCTCATGAGCCAGCCTTATGCGTCCACTCGTCTCTTTTCTGTCGTCTTGGTTCGTCCGGCTCAAGGATCTGCATTTTCCCGGAGCGCTTAATGCCTCCTTTGAGCCTCTGTGTGACGCGTTGATGCATGGATAGATTAGCGGCAAGATTGGGAGGATTCATCGTGCATTATCCTGGACCTTGGCGGGTCCACTTGTTGACAGTGGGCGCCTAACAAGAGCCCGTATTCGATTTAATCTGGGGTCGAGTCAACCCCCCGGGAGGATCGGCCGTTTCAGCCCTCTCAACTTGCTGGGATAGAACTAAACTGCAATTACCGCCCAGTAAGCATACAGGCAAAAGTACTATTCGCCCACAGTTTCCGGACATGACTGCCCATTACGAACCTATCCCTGGAGTGGATATAATCAAGATACGCCGGAGGCGCTTGAGGTTCCTGGTCTTTCCGGTCTCTCTGGTCCCGTTGATATCTATTTCTACTTGTCCTTCCTTTCTCGTTCCTCGACTAAGCAGCAAGACACTGCCGTCCACTCGCTGATATAATGAAAAAGTCTCTCTTTATTGGCGGGGCTGTGGCCCCGTTCTTTGCTCTTGGGCAGGATATTATTGCGGCGCCTCTCAATACGACTAGTGTGTCGTTGCCGGAGACGACTGATCTTTTGACTTTGTCCACAAGCATTGTTATCCCTGATACTACCACTCAGCTCCTTGATACCACTTCCGCTCAGCTCCCTGATACCACCACCGCTGAGATCATCGAGACTACGACGACTGAACTTCTCGATACCACCACCACCCAAATTCTTGATACCACACCCGGGCTCCTTGAGACCACCACCACTGAGATCCTCGAGACCACAACGACCGAGCTCCCCGAGACCACCACCACTCAGCTCCCTGAGACCGACGCCTGGGCTCCCTGACGACGACCACCACTCACGATGCCTCGAGACAACCACCACTCAGATCCCCGAGACCACTACCACCGCCCAGGTCCCCGAGACCACCACTGAGTCTAGCATATCAGCTCCCACCTCAGACTCCACCAGTTTGCCTGCGTCGACGACATTGACAACCGCTGTTGAAGACCCTGCAACTGTCACCGTCACTAATGGCCCAACTACAACCGCGCTGGTGCCTGCCACGCAGACTCAGGAGGCCAAGGACGCCGTATCAAGCGCATACGCCTTGATGGCTGTTTATGTGAACAACCCGACGCAAGATAATGCGCAAAAGGCCAAGGATGAAACCGACAACGCATTGGCCCGTAAGTTCCCCTCCCCTTTATCCTCATCTCAAGACTGTTTGGCTCACACTGTTCTTAAGTTGTAACCGGAGTCGGGGCTGCCGTCTCGGGATTCGGAGCTCTGATCGGCTCTATTGGAAGCGCCGCTACCAGTCTCGCTGGTGCTGTTTCCACTCCTGGAGCAGCAACAGCGGCGGCTGTGTCAGCTGCTATGTCCCAGGTCAAGGAGGATCTTGACGACTCAGACGAGGATGAGGATGATAACAATAGTACCGAGGAAGAAGAGCCTTCCAGCACGGAAGAGGAGGCTTCCTCGACGACGGCTGAGGAGTCATCGACAACCGAAGCGTCCACTACGGAGACTACCACAACTGCTAGCACCGAGCTGGCAGCTCCTACCTTTGCCTATGACTATGTGACTGAGGCAGCAGGTGGCTCAGACGCCATCGTATCAGCCCTCGCTGCAGGTGAAGTTCCCGCGCTGGCCTGTATGTCTGAGTTCGTGCTTCCGATCACGGCTTGTGCGATGCGAAATGGTGGTGGCCTTGACGGGTCAACGACCACTACTGGTACCCCGACCGAGTCGACGACGGCTATCTCGACCGAAACCACCACTGCTATCTCTACAGAGACGACCACTGCCGTCTCGACCGAGTCGACCGTGGGTACCCCGATTGAGTCGACCACGGTTACCTCGATTGGGACGCCCAGCACTTTTGTGACGTCGACCCGAAGCTCCCAAGAGCTTTCCGACACGACACCCTCTGAATCGGCCACTGAGATTAGCACCGAGACAACGACCGATTCACAGACAGTCCCCAGCACTACGCCGGGAACTACCACGCTGGAATCGACCACCGAGACCACATCGGAGGCTCCGGAGCGTACCTACTACCCCTGTGTGAACCACGGAGGCCCGAATGTCGCCACTCCCTACTGCCAGTGCTCAACCACAACCGCAGGCCAAACTTTCTTCGCCACTGCTACCCTTATCGATGGACAGTGTGCTGATTACACTAGCTTCCCGTCCGAGATCCCCACTGTGATTACGACTGCAGCAGAGGCGCCGGTGACCCAAGCGCCCGTCGCCGAACCTGTCACTTTGACTGAGGATGGCACTGTTCTAGTTTATCCCTCCCGTACCTATGAGTATGGAGAGGTTTATACTGGCATTAAGGTTACTATCACGCGCGGTGTCGGCACGCCCGTTACGGTGTCGACTCCGGTACCGACCGAGACCAGTGCCAACAACAAGGGCTCTAGCCAATGTGGCAGCATCGACGATGCTTGCGTTCGAGCCTATGAGCAGTTTGAAGATGACACGATCTATACCGAGTTTACATCCCGTTATTCCAGGATCAAGAGCGGTTTTATTATCGTTGCAACATTCGGACAGGCCGGTTGCGTAGCGGAGTTCGACTGTGATGATTTTGGCATTGGCATGAGTGGCAAGCTGATCAAGGAAGCGTAAGTTCATCACCTTCACCCCTAAACACTTGAACCTACCCCATGCTAACTTCTTCATTAGTGTTGTTTATATGAAAGAAAATGACGGTGTATCCAAATGTGGTTCCGCTTACCTTTCAAATACCTGTCACGTTACCCTTAACTACTGCACCAACTGCAATAAGAACAACTGATGTGGAGGTATGAGCTCTGGCCAAGTTATATAGAGGCTTAGGAATTAATTTTGCATCAATCATAAATCTAATTAATCGATTGGCATAATGAAATTGAGGGCCTTCGAGTGGACTTCTTCTGTTTTCTTGACTTACACTACCATACATGCGCATGATTCATTTCCACGTATGAAGTGATTTGCTCTAGCTAATTCATTACGGCTTTCCAATATTTTACACATTGGCATGATGAATATTGCGATTACATAAAATGCCACGGTGACGATTCTATGGGGTAATAATGGAAGAACTGGATCTGATCCCGGTACTACGTAAGAAAATCGGTGCGATGTAGTTGCTAAAGAGCCCTGCGGAGACGTTGGGCTGTAGACTAGTGTATAGAAGGATCGGCAGTGAAACCTGCAGGATCTGGACCTTTATATTTACAGTTTATTAAATACATAGATACTCCGTTGGAGCTGCCTATACTCATAAAGTTGACTCGAGTACGGGAAAGAAAGAATCTGAGTTGTACAAGTGCCACTCGATGCTTTCTTGCCCTTTACTTTGTACTAAAATGTCGGACGCTCGCCGTTATAAGTCTCAGTGCAGACGTATGTGAGAGAGATCTTAGTTTTGAGCAATTCGGATTCGGCAATCATGATGGCATCTGAATGGTGGGAACCGGGGAACGGGTTACAAAAATGTTCGTTATGTCATGCTATTTCGAGGGATTCCTAATCAATGCACCGCCTACAGCCACTTGGCCTTATTCTCCTCGGCAAATGCCTTCCAAGTAATAGGCTTCTCCCTCAGGAGGCTCACGCTCTCCTTCAAATCAGCCCCAGCATAGTAACCTGGGTCCTCAAGGAGCTTCATGTTCTCAAGAAGCTCCTGCTCCTGGCCCGGAGGCATGAACGACTTGAAAAGCTCGTCTGGGATCTGAACTGCCACAGCAGGCTTCTCAATGACCTCGGAGAATGCAGCCGCGACCTGCGATGGTGTGTAATAGTCCGTAGCGGCGTAAATCCTGCTGCCGAGGGTCTTGGGGTAGTTCGCAATTGAAGCGGCGACGAATTTGCCTGTGGAAATTAGTATTGTGGGATCCAATTGTTAGATAGCTTGACTCACCAACGTCTCTACCAGCATCAAGGAGAGGAATCTGGCCATTTTCAGGAGAGATGGGAAGCGCAAGGGTGTAGCCTCCGTCCTCATTTTTCTTGATCCATTCGAATAGATTGGACATGAACAAGCCAGGCAGAACGAAAGAAGCTGGAACACCGCTGTTGCGGATGTACTCCTCGACCTTGGCCTTGGAATCAAAATGGTTGATGTTTGTCAGTTTGCCCTCGCTAGCCTCGGTGACGTTGATCAGGGACGAAAAGACGAGATGCTGCACGCCGGCGGCCTTGGAGGCATCGGTAACGGCCTTTCCTTGGGTGATTTCGACATCGCCAGAAAGCGACTCCCAGAAGTTGGTGACCAAGAAGACGGTGTGTGCGCCAGCGATAGCCGTAGCGATTGAAGCAGCTGAAGAGAGGTCCGCCTAAGGTTCAACTGTTAGTGCTCGTCGACTGAAAAGACATTATGAGTTTGTGCTCACTGCTACGACCTCGACACCCTTGGCAGCTAGCGCTTGTGCCGATGGCTTAGATACATCGCGGGTGACGGCTCGGATCTTGTATTCCTGAGATAGGGTGGGGTCGTTGAGGATAGCTTTAATAACGGAACCACCTTGGTTTCCGGTAGCGCCAAAGACAGTGATGAGCTTAGAGGACATGATTGCGATTGATGGAGTGGATTAGGTTGGTTGAAGGGATTGGATTGGTTGAGTGTTGAGGTATTGGTGTTGATGTGACTGATGAGATGGAATTTCCTGTTCAACTTGCGAACACATGAAGCTCATATATCTCTTCATCCGCCGTTATACTTTCGCACGATGTAACAGCGGCATGGCAATGACGTACAAGGCCCTTACAAACCGACGGTGGCGATGAGGGCGCGAATGGAAAATGCCAAGACTTCCGAGGGGAGCACAGATGCCGCTAACAATACGCGGAGAGACTCGCACAATGCCAAGACTCCCGAGATGGACTGAGCGGAGAAGACATGGGGGAAATCATGTCCTGCTATTGGCTGTATTATTGTTGATCTTAGTAATACCGTCAAGTCTCACTAAATTGTCCACCCTTCGCGTCTCCGTTCTTGTGCAGAAGCCGAACATATGACATGTTCTGCACATTGAACAAATAAGAGTACTTTTCACCATCGTTGCTCCTATCAAAACCTCTCTATGGAGTCAGTATGGGGAATTTATGCAAGGCTTGTAAAGCTAAGCTTTGTCCCCTCGTGGGCTGTATCCAGAATCCCTCTGTCATCCATGGTAAAACTCCGGGGGAAAGCAACGCTAAGGGTGGCCAATTCAGTGGAATTTTACGCTATCTCGCGGTCGCGCGCCAAAGTCTCGGGACGCGAAGGGAGTCCCGCAGGGTGGAGATCTACACAAGTCTTCGTTGCCCGCATCTGCATGAATACCAGCTCGGAATCGCCGTAGTGAATTCTCAACTCGGTATTTGTGGGTTCTCCGAGCCGATGAATTATAAGCACCAGCTTATGATCGGGTGAATAATTTGTCCTCGCCATCAATCTATAAAACACCTATACCCTGTGAAGCATGAAGCCATTCTTACCCATCATACAGCCCAGAACACCTGAAGCCATCATCACCCTTCATACACCACCGAACACCACTACACAAACTCAAGACAACACTCCTTCCCAACAGTCAAAATGGCCATCATCAGCCTTGCCTATACCTCTCCCATCAACCCCTCGGGCGCCTCACCAGTCCTTACTCAAGCCCAAGTTTGGACTGGGCTCAAGCGCAAGGTCCGCCGTGCCTACGAATTCGTCCCTGTCATTACCGCCTGCGAGGTCATCTCCGAGGAAGACACCGAAAATGGCTACAAGGTGGTGCGACAAGCCACCTTCGCGCCTGGTATCAGAGATGGTGGGAATACAGTCCAAGAGACCTGCCTTCATTACGCCCCAACTCGCGTTGATTTCCACCAGGAGGATGGAACCAACATTTCCAATATTGTGAGCAAGGGGGCCGATGGGGAGCTGCTCATGACATATGCTTTCGAATTCCGACACCCCGATGTTGCAGAGGGGAGCGAAGAAGCGAAAGATATCCAAGAAAAGTATTGGAAGGTAAGTCGCCTGATATTTATCCAGAAGCTTTCATGTATCCCGAAGTCAAGCATAATTTCAAGGACGCTGTGCTAATATTTTGGCTCAAAGATGTCTAAGATGGCTGTAGATGGCAGTATTGCGACTATTCGCCGGTTTGTACAGGAAGGAGAGATTGTGTAAGGGTCATTTAACGGCAAGTTGGTAGACCGTATTCTGCGTTATTGACACATGTCATATATAGATTTATGTATTTAGATATCACTAAGTTTACAAAGCTGAAAACAGTAACCGCAATGTCTCGATGATTTCAATAGATCGTAAGGTGCAGTCTCGCTGATGGGGCTGGCCTGTGCCGTATGCTCATTAAAATACAAAAGGAAGCTTCAAACATCGCTAGTAATAGAAATATATCGACGCTGTGTAAAAGCAGTGAGGTATTAATGTGATAGCGTAGCATCTCTCAACGTGAATTGAGATCAAAAAACGTCGCAAAAGTGTTTCCCACACTGGAACCTGCACACGTTTATGACCTGTGCTCTTCCAACCTTTCCTTCCACGGCTTAACCACAGTCTCGGGTCCGAAAAGCCGAGAGAGCCTATTTTGGGGTGCACCAGGCGTTGTTGTCATATCCGCAAATTGAACACTGATACCCTTTCCCTTTCTGGCGCCATACTTCTCTTTAAGTTGGCTTTCAGTAAGTAGCGGAACCGGCACATTCATATCCTCTCCCGTGACGCTCATCCTAGTAATAACAGTGGTGACTGTCATTCTGCGGCCCTGAGAGAGGACACTTGAGAGAACACCTGGAACTGGCACAGTCTGGCCAGTGGTATCTTCTAGACGGAGAACGATCTCGACGGCATTTTCGTCCTCCACGACCTTGGGATGACGGTTGGCGAAGTACTTGGCATATTTAAAGATTGCCCAGTAGCAGCTGAGAACGTTGACAGCTGTGAGCACAACCTTATAAGGTATCTGGAATTATGTTAGTATGCTTTGGACGGGGGCGGCGACACAGTATGACTTACGTAGTAGAAGATCAGAACCATGTAGCTGACACGCTCTTTTTTGAGGCGTAAATGAATTTCGTTGAAGAGGATAGAATTTAGGCAGTATAAACCCAAAGTGCCGGCAAAGAGGTAGCCGCAGAGTGCTGGGTGCAGCATAAGCGTAATGGGAAGAATGAAAGGCGTGAAGAGATACAAGAGTGTCTCATAGACCTACTCATGTTGTTAGTCGCAGCATTGTGAGGACGGATCATTTCGTGCTCACCTCCTGGAGGACAAATAACTTCGCACCGGGCTCCCACCATCCCAATTTCCAGCTTGCAATAATGTAGGACAGGTTATACCAGATTCCGTTGACGAAGAAGAAGTTCCATCTCAAGAAACGCTGCTTGAAAATGGTCATCTCTCCAAAGCCACCCCGGTCTTCACCGGAGGCGTAAAATACCGCCGACGGTGTTACCGTCTCGACAAAGACTTGGGAGCACATCTTGATGCGACCTCCTAGGCGGCGACAGCTGTGGCCAAAGAACCAATCTTCTGACACGGAGAAACCAGGATGGTCGTGAAAGACGCTGATGAGGAACTGTCGGTCCCAAAGCGAGATTGCACCGTGTGGGAATGTCGCGCTGCCGATTGCTCCTGCGAAAGCACGCTGCACACCGGAAATCTTGTACTCGAAATCCTGTGCCTGCTGACAGTAGTTGCCCTTCGTACCGTCTGGGCCAATGCTCTTGATGGTGTAGCCAATTGACTTGACCTTATCAATCAGGCGATGGCCAACGACGGGGAAGTTGGGGGGCAGTGTGCAGTCATCATCAATAAGCAGGACATGCTCATAGTCTTTGGCAGCGTAGCAACCAACGAACTGCGCAACAATCTTGGAGCCGATGGGAGACCACAGATGGGTGACGCCGTATTGTGAACAGATCGACTCAGTCTCATCGAGGGGGGTTGGTGAATTGCCGTTGGCGATGACGAAAATCTGTGAGGGCGGGAAGATCTTCAAAGCAGCCTTCAGGGTCGCACCAATTATAGTGGCTGATTTGTAGCAGGGGATGAGAAGTGCGGTCTTTCGGATGTTCGGATCCTTCGTTTGGTCGTGATTCGGGTTAGGATGGCGTACTGGGTCATTTTCGAAGAGGAGGAACAATGGGGCAAAGGCATATCTATGATGAAGCAGGTTAGACGAGGACAATTCAGGGTTGAAAGAGTGATAAAAAATGAAGGCACTTACAATGCTGCGATACCGAGGGTGATGGTGAATCCCGCAGCAACGGTGAACTTGTTCTTGGCCGCCCAGTATAGCCACCACACTGCACCTTTCCAGAGGGGAATGCCAACAAGAACGAAGTAAGTAAAGCAAAGCAGGAAGAGATAGAAGGTATATTCGAAAACAATCTGAGCCCATCGCTTTCGCTGGAGCTCTACGCCTCGGGTCTTGGCCTTGTCGTAGGTCGCGTAGATGCTGCTCTTGCGAACAGCCTGGCTCAGTCTACGTCCAGCCCTCTGCATCACAGGCGGCGCAATGCTCGAGATTCTCCCGCGCCGTTTTTCGGCTCGCGAAGTTGGCACCGCCGGCGGCGGCGGCGGCGGTGCCGCCAAGATCGGAGGAACAGCTGACCATCGCGGATTGTTTGTGTTTTGTGGAGGTTTGGAGCTCTTCGCCCGTGGAAACCACGAGATGCGTGCGTGCGGGTCCCTCTCCTCCGTGCCATTGTAAGTAGACTCTCCAGAGGCTTCGGCGCCGATTGAGTAGCTGTTTAGAGCGTTGAAGAGATTAGAGGTGTTCGCTGAAGGCCCGTCCTCGGCGAACCGGATGCGAGGGGTGTTGGCTGAAGGTTCATCATTGGCAAACTGGATGTGAGAGGCGCCCGCCTCGGGTTGCTTCTCCTCGTACTGTGGTTCTTCCGCGGTGGTAGATAGACTACCTCTGCGAGGCCCACCATCATCGCCGTCGTCGTCGCCAAGATCGGGTTGGGAGATGGCGATGCTGAAAGTCCTGTTGGCCTCGCCATGTTGGACTTCGTTCAAATGGGCATCGACAGCCTGTTGAACGGGGCCCAATCTGGCAGGAGCCTCATCAACTTGGTGATTGCGCTTGCGACTGAATGTTGTTGGTGCGAATAGCAGCCGCTCGGGGATGACAATATCCGCAACCAACTGGTCCCTAGGGGCCTCGTTGTCCATATTGACGATATGACACACGAAATATGACAATCCGGGAATGGGTTTGTGAAGAGGGGAAAATCTTTCGGGTGCAAATCACTGCTACGGTACGAGCTTCCCATCTATAGAGCCTCTGGCAGAGCTGAAGGTTTAAATGTCGTCACGAAGCTAGCCCGATGGTTGGGCTAGCATTCCACCCAGCATTCCTGGCGACGAACCCGGTGGAAGCTTAAAACGGAGTCACCCAAACCGTTCGTGGCAATAAAGTGGGAAAGGGGCCTCGGCGAATCCAGGCCATTTCATAGCTCGCAAACAGCTTAGGGCTGTGGACTAGGCTTGGCTTAAAAACAAGCTTCGTCTCGTTTCCGGAACGATGAATCACCTCGGATCACAGCTTCTAGAGCCTCACAGCTTCTATCCATATTGCATAGGTCGCCAAAGGAAAGTTTGGATACCGTTAAGCCTTCGTATTCTAGCATATTGACCACGCGGTGCACCCCTGATGCAGCGAGGTCGGGCTTTGTGGCGGGGTGTTGGTTGTCAATTCGCGCTTCCAATGTGAGCTTCACGGACACGCCGCTCTGCTTGTGCCAGAAGAAGAACCCACGCGAGCGTGGGGAGCTGAACCAGGTCTTAGATCGATGAATGCGATAGAGATGGGCAAGCCGCATCAGTCCGAGACATGAAATAGATAAGGACGGAAGGTTGGCGATCTGTGCTTGGAATGGCCGTTTCCGGGACATCCACACAAACCGTGGGTCTGTTCTCCAGCACGATCAGAATGGCTGGTAACAGACCAGGCCCAGCCACAAAGGCATTGTCCTTCTATTCCCGAAAACAAGGATTTTTCAGCTTTGTCTCACACTAATTTGCACAAGGCTGTCACTCCCAATGCCATGCATGGTCTTAGACATGGTCTAGAATGTTCTCGTCGCATGGCCGCCAAACCTGGTCACTGGGTTTGTGTAATCATCCTACTGGGAAGAGTGGGGGGGGGCAGGGGAATAGCCACAGATTAGAAGGTCGGGCGGGTGGTGTTGTAGATTTATCTTTGAGCTCCATAGCTTTAGCTGTTGTGTTTCCCAGTGATAACCTTCTGCCCCCCCCCCCCCCCCCCGAAGACTAGCCGTTGTGTAGTCCGCGCTCGCCACTCTCCACGACGGTGCAGGTGGCAAAGAGTTACAACAATGCACGCAACAGATCATCCATATCCGTCGAGGAATGAGACTTCCCCAACGAGCCTGACGAGCCCTGAATAGCTGTTTGATCATGTACTATTGTAGATTGGTGCATTTTACTCTCTCGACTTTTGAACACTTTCCAACCTCTCACGTCACACAGTCACTTCATACTACCGATGTTTTCTGCTGAGACTCGAATCGCATTACTCTACGAACCATTTTCAATACCATGGCGGCATTCAAGATCACGACATAATTTACCAAGCCACCCACTGGATTATTCTTCAGTAATACGAGGACCACTCCTCTCATATCTTTGACACAGTGTTGAATAGAATAACATTCTTGGATTAATTTTAACACACTTTTCGCAACATCGTTTGCGCTCCGGCACTAATTAGCTTGGAGCCTCGTGAATGCGACTCTGTTGCCCATGCAGTTCATGCAATGGGTACTGTGTGTGCGGCAGTCTCTGATAATAATCCTGATCCATCCTTGAAGCTAACACCGAGGGAGTCAACGTTCCTGTCGTGGAATCCTCTTGCTTCGGCTCCTCCGGTGATATCAATGTCCCCTGATTTTCACGGCGCTTTCGGAGGTGCTTTCTGATAAAGAAGCCTATTCCTGCCAACAGCCCTAATCCACCGACTGTCGCCGCGACGGCGATGCCCACCAGAGCGCCCTTGGAAGGTGATTTGTCGTCATTGCCATTAGAATCAGAGGACGCCGTCGATGAAGCGCTTTTATCACTCTGACCTCCGCTACTGGAGCTCGGGGTTTTCGTCGATGCCGCACTCGCCGTGGTTGAGCTTTCCGCACTCGTCGTAGCTGAGCTCTCCGCGCTTTGGTTGCTGGAGTCGTCTGCACTTCTTGTTGGTGCTGCGTCCTCCGTATTTGAGCTGTCCGAGCTCGTGATGTTGAAATAGTGAGAGTCTATCCCCCCAACTTTTCCGGAGATGTCGAAGAGCCGGAGGTAGTACACGTTGCTTAAGGTCTTGTCGAAGCCATCGGAGAAGTTATTTAGGGAGACGGTCCATGTGAAATTTGTCCTGTCCGGCACCGCTTCGGCGTTGGCTACGTTGATCGACCAGTTAGTCCAAGTCCATCCGAGTTGTTGACATCTGATTTATCCTTACTAATAATATCCGCCCACTTATCTCCAGGCAGGTTATTGTAGGCGTCCTCTTGCTGTACGATAATACTCGCATTCTCGTAGTCCATCTCCCATTGTATGTCTAGCTTCTGGCCGATTTCGTAGATTGGGTTATCGCGGTAGTCCCGGGTTGGCCCCGAGTCGGGAGGCCGAAGGAAGCGAGTCTCGCCGTGTGCATTGGCGGAGAGAAGCAAGAGAAGAGCAAGGCGAAGGAAGGAATCCATGATGGATTGATGATTCCACAGTCTAGAGGATCAGGACCCGCATTCGAGGCAGTGTTTGTATGAGGGAGAGTGGCCGGTCTTAATCGCATTGGACTTGAACTGCTGGGCTGGGCTGGGGTCTGGGGATATAACCGATGTGCTAATCTGTACTTTCAGCCCCTTCTCTCAGCCCTAAGGCCTTGATCTCATATTCAACACGCCCGGGTGGAAACCTCCGTTTTGCCTGCCGAAGATGCGCCAGCGTGATTGGTGGGCAGTTTCGGCGCCATCCATCTCATCCTACTAGTGCTGACGTTAACCGCTGTCATTTGGGCTTTCCGGACGATACCCGCCGCCACTGGATCGCGAGTGGTGTACAGATGTCCATTTCAAAAGTCTTTGCCAGTGCTAAAAGCGCCATCTCCATTCATCCTTGTCGGTTACCTGAGGTACATTCGAATGCACACCAGATTTCTTCAGGCATTCACTACAATCGCTATAACTTCAGGGGGTTCAGGGACTGTAGGGGAAAAGCTAGTGATGCATGGCGCACTATAATCTCTGGGCTTCCAGGCCTTGTGGAAGAAGAGATGTACTTGATGTATTTATCCTTGGATTGATTGGTTGCCTTGATCTCATTGCTTTTTCTTGGGCAAAGACTTTTGAAATGGACATCTGTAAACAATGTACGAGAGGCTCCATATTTAGCCCTGCATGTTTCGGGCCCTGCAGCCCGCTTAATTAAGGATTTAACTCGCCAACCGCCCTCCGTCGTAGGGACTTCGGTATCTGTTCAGTGGATCCTAATCGGTGAGAATGCCCATATCTAGCACTTTGTTCCCTGGAACAGAGCATTCGGTCCTAGCGCCTGCATCTAGGTTTCGGCACCAGCGACAGCCGGCGAGAACAGCAAGGTCTCTCATAGGCTCGGATACATATGCAAGGGCGATCGAATTTAAAATCTGGAGCCCCTGCGGTATACGAGGTTCAGCTGTCCCAAACCGGGCATTTCCTTCAACGCGATTGCTACGTGGTGTTAGGAGGTTCCAGCGCAGGATTTTTGTCGGACCCACGATGACGGGTCTTTGGCATGACGATGAATTGTGTCTAAGATTTGTCCACGCAAGAACAGATGGTAACAGGGGATATATACGGTCCTCCCCGAGAGCTTCAACCCAGGTACCGGTTTTTCCTGCATCTTGTCTACTTTTGTAACCTCGACGACATGTATCCAAGCATGTATCTCTGGGCCTGGATTATCGTCGGCGCCAATGCGCTGGCTTGTCTGATCCCCAAAGATACAACAGAAAAACCAGTGTAAGAGACCAGAAAACCGCGATTTGTTTTGTCTATCTGCTTACCTATTTAGCTTTGCTCATTACATGGTGTGTGGTGAAGCTGTGGAAATCTGCTCGAATTCTAATTCGTGTAGGTCGGCACCGTCGAGAACGAGCACTGCCGCAAAGATATTGTTGATGCTCAGAATCTGGGTATCGACGCTTTTGCAGTCAATTTCAGTATGTTTGATGCTGTATTCATTCCTGAAGCTGTGCTAACTCGCGTTAGATCAATATGCATCATGGTCAAATACGACTGTCGATCGGCTGTTTGACAACGCAGATGAACTAGGGTTCAAGATATTCTTCTCCTTTGACATGTCAGGCAGCTACTTCTCTGATCCTGGCCAATACGCTGAGTATCTTGGTCGCTACTTAACGCGGACATCGTACTACACATATAAAGGTAAGCTGGTCTTCCATTGACAGCAGGTCAATAGCAGGCCAATAACTTACATCATTTAGATGTACCGCTTCTGAGCACCTTTGGAGTAGGTTTAGGCTGAACATCAGATGAGATTGCAGACACTAATATTTTGGTGTAGGGCGAGTTGGTGACCGGTGATCAGTGGAAGGGGCTCAGAAACGAAATCGGCAATATTTTAATTATTCCGTCGTTTTACGAAGCCACTCCGTCTTCTACCTTCTTCAATGAGTACAGCGAGCTTGTGTGTGGTCTTGCCTATCCATTCAACTCATATATGCTAACCGAATTAGGATGGCATTTTCAACTGGAACTCTTGGCCTAAAGTTACGGACGGAAAGGTTGTCGTGTCTGCGGCTGATGACATCACATTCCAGACAGCGGCCAAGAGTGCCAGTAAGCTGTTCATGATGGGTGTCTCACCTCTACAGTTCAAGCATATTGATTCCTCTAACAATTGGTATCGCAGAGGCGAAGAGAATCTTGAATTTCGCCTTGAGCAGGTATTAGAACTGCAGCCAGATATGCTTGAACTTCAGACATGGAATGACGCTGGAGAGAGCCACTACATGGGGAATATTTGGCCAGAGGCACTGGGAGGAAGTGTGATTCCAACATATACCGATGGATATGACCATACAGGCTATTGGGAAATTCTTCCATCATTTATTCAGGCCTGGAAGCGAGGAGATACAAGCACTGCCAGTATGGTCCCGACCAATGGTGCAGTTGCTCAGGGCGTCTTTTGGCACCATACACTACTAACAACAGCTGATTGTTCTTTGGATACTCTTCAAAAGCCTGATGGCATCGACAACATCAACAATGTGGTAACGGTATGCGGATGCGACTCTGTCTTCGTGGAATTGATATGGAACTGATTTTATATCTAGGGCGTCATTCTTGTGGCCGAAGGTCAGACAGACCTTACTATTTCTGCCTCGAGCGGTTCAACGGTTCTGGGCACACAAAGCCTTATCCCAGGATTCAATAAGTTCTCATTTGGGGAAATAACAACAGGGACAGTAAGCGTCCAGGTTCTGAGCGGAGATACTGTGGTGGTTGACGGATCCGGGCCCATCCAAGTAAGTAATTTCAGTGTCCTAGCTTCGTCAGATGCTAACAAGGCTAGGTTGTCGACACGAGCCCCGTGTGTAACTACAATTTTCAAGTGGTAGGTCTTTCAGCATGAGCTGAGACCTATTACGTAACTATTAGTTTCTTGGCTATATCGGTTTCATTGCTGTACATCAAAGGGATTTTGTTTCTGAAAACAGTATGAGGTGAACAAGTAGTGATGGATATTACTATGGGCTCATGTATCATCTTTCAGGTTTCTAGAGTTGGGATATTCGTCACAATACGCACTTAACCTGATAGATCGGCATCTGCTTCAGACCATAGAGGAATACGAGGCTCCAGACCGTTGCTATTTCTCAGCTTAGCTGTCCCTTTAAAGAAAGTATGTATGATGAGCGCCTTGTGTACAACTAGTTTACAGTCACGATGCTTGTTTGCGGATTGGCGTGTAACTCAGAACATAATATTCAATGATGATTAAAATAAACGATAACATACTTATCGTTCCCGTAATCTCCCTCGCATTGAAATCCCAGAAACGCGTTAGGCTCTACCTAAGGCACTAGTCTCACACCTAAAACCTCTCCATCTCGCCATCTCTGTCTGAGATGCGAAGCGCATCTAGACGGTGATGTCCTCCTTTTCTAATACTGCACGGTGAAGAGATTCCGGCCCTTAAGATTCACTTGGGCTGTTGGGTGGCTTTCGTGATTTCAGTTTGAGGATGCGCCTGTGCCCGAAGGGGTTGTGTTCCGATTGAACTTCAAGTTGGAACGGATTCCGGGTCCCACTTTGTAGTCTGTGGAGCAATGTTAGCTGCTGGCGACGTTGAATAGAATAACACTTACGTCTTCGCAGGTTGAATATTAGGGTTAATTACATCCACAACGCCTTGTGCGTCTAGCACATCAGGGATCAAGGAGTCTCGAATATTCATAATGCTCGTTGCAAGACTCACAGCAACCTCATTTACTCTCCCCATATCCCCTACAGCAGGATCAGTCATCATCCACTCCACTAAGCGACGTGGGAGCTTAGTGAGGGAGAGCTCTTGTGCCTCTTTGTTACGAGGCAGATATATTTGTAGCTGGTTGTCTTTCTCCTCGATGTGCAGGTCGCCCTTGAAGCCCTCGTTGATAGGATGATCATCATCTGACGTCAAATAAAACCGTGTGTAAATGCCATCTGTCTGAAAGAACTGCGTCTGTTCTATTTTCTCGCAGAAAGTTCTTGTACTTTCAACACTCTTTACTCTGGGACTGTGGAAGTGATTTGCAATACTATGAAACATCGTCAGTGGTTCGTAAAGTACGTCATATCGAAGAGACCAACCGTAGAAGACCAAAAGCCTTTTGAAGCGAGAAGTTTTGGGCCAGGAGTTCGGGATTATCGCTTTGGAGATAACTGGTCTCTGTGACATTCCAGGACAAGTATCTGCGCTCAAGATCAGCCCACACTATCAACGGCTCGAGACGCCAGATGTCGTGGGGACTAAAGTCGAGAGTCTCCACCTTGTCAATGAAGTGAGATTGAAGGAGCTTTCGATCAGCGATGAAAAACGGTGCACTTGCCGAGCGAAGGTAAACACGGCCTTCTGGAGTCCTCACTGGGAACACAAGACTTGCGCGGAAATTCATTGGGTTCAAGAACATCCCATACCGAGGAATGGATTCGTTTAATGACCACAGTTCGGTTTTCATCTGATTAACAGATAGTCTTTTCGGATCCAGGGAGAGAAACTCCTTGTAAGCAATCCCGTAGCTATACTTAGGGATTTTCAAAAAATCGACAAAGAAAGCCTCAAGGTCTTTGTAGTGCTCGCTTAAATCGATCTTTTCGGGAATAGTAGCCCCAGGAGCCCAGACACAGTCACACGGTCTGTACCATGCAATTGAATCGCCCTCTACGAGTGCAATACGAGGTAAGTCGTCGAAAGTAGTCCTATTAGGCCAGTTAGTAAGTAGCCCGTCTAAAGTAAAGTGCCGTATACCTCATTCTCTCAGCATCATCATCCGAGACGTTCAATGTAACCTTCAATGCCCCGTTGTAATATCCAGGTATAAGGTAGAACCATTTTGATTGGTTTGGAGCTTGAAGCGAATCAAGGGACTCTAGCACATCGCTCCAAGTGTAACCGCTGGTTAATTTGAGCGTTGACTGGAAGAAGGATCTCAAAAGCATGACTTCATCGTCAGTGGCTTTCCAAGTATCCGACGTCAGATTTATGTTTCTCTTTGACGGGTGCTCCCTTAGGCCATCTAGTACGCAGATGCTAGGCTTGTTCCATAAAATAGACGAATATAAGAGCTCGTTCTCTTCAAAGGCCCCCCTAGGGCATCTTAGTTTGGTTAAGTGGACTGCGCAAAAGCAGGTACTCACCTGACCTTCTGTCGCAGAGCTGATGCATTGCTGGAAATCTCGCACAGTTCATGGATGCGGACGTATATCTCCAAAATCCTATGTGGGCCTTTTACTCTTTTGCCTCTATTTGATCGTTGAATAAAGTAAAGAAGGTCGAGGTAGAAGTCCAAGTTCTCCTGAGCTTTGACGCCGAGGGTATGTTCGAGGAATCCCCACGGTCCTAAGCCTTGGTTACGTTTGAGAGGCAGCTGCAATTTGATGAAAGGGAACATCTCATTCTCTTCCATGTATGCATCACGAAGAGACAGAAGCTTTCGTACTGGAATGTAAGTTTTCGAGAGTGGCCACTGCTCCCCACCCTCACAGAGAACTTTGACATTCTTCAAGGTCGCTATTGTAAACGGATTTTTAGCTGCCAATGCTCCATCCCTGTCCCATGCAGTTCGTAGGAAGGACAAGAAATCCTCAGGATGGGTTGATGCAATGGTGAGGCATTTTTCTATGTCGGGAGGGGAGAGATATGCTTCTTGAATCTGATTCGCTCCTTGAGTCTGCATTTTTGCCTTCTTCAAACATATTAGAACTGTCTCCAGATTTAACAGTATGGACTCACTACTCGCCCTTGTGGTTTCTTGATAGCTATGTCAGAATTTGTGCGATTTTTCCGAAGGTCTTAGGCGGGGTTGAAGCGGATCCTTAGTCAGTTCATACAGCCAATAATCATAAGATGTCTTTTCAACCTCTGGCCACATGACTAAGCAATTGACATTGACAAAGTCTTGTTTGTGTATACTGTGCGCGATTTGAATTATCAAAGAGTCCTTGCAGTATGAAAACTCTTTCACTGGGCTGTTACATGACGAGTGGGTTTTATTTGGAGCTCTCAATGCAGTGCTGTTCGATCGGCAGTGAAGCATTGAACAGTGGAGCGAGCCGTCCACTTTCAAGCACTGTCCAGTGCCGAATAACAGCAGAAGCAGACTGGCGTCGTCGGATAGCCAGGAAGAATTGCCAACAGTAAGACAAGTCATCGCGCCATGCCTGTGCAACCAGGGAAAGCTCCTGAGCGGCACAGAACTGCGGTTGTTTCAGGCCTCAACGACTTTCTTGATAATCTTTTATGTCCTGTGGCCCAACTGGAAGAAGACTGGTATAAGTACGACCGCGGCAAAGAGTTCGGCGATTAAGCACAGCCCTCCCGCTCAAGTTCGCTTGTAGAGAGTATGGCTTAGATTGGCCCAATTGTCTTGAGGCGTATCGATCAAGGTGGGATTGAAATGCACCATCACGTCACATCACTGGAAGAATGAATGCAGTGAAATCTCCAAACCCAATGGGCTGGCGCATATCAGTGTTAGTGCGGGGCAGATATGCCCCTTGGTTTATTGAGAAGGCGGCCCGTGGTCTCACGTATGTCCTGGTGTGCTCAAGGCAGATTTCCCTCTTCCGTTCCATTTTCATCTCACCCCCTCACCCGATTCTTTCGTCCTCAAACCCCGCGTTTCGACTTTATTTCTCAGTCGTCCTTCCATCTCCTCAGCTCCTGTCTTTTACGGCTAGCAGAATACTCTGGATGGCAGCCCCTGCTTTTGGATTTTCAGCTGGCGATTTTATCAGTGCTGTAAAGCTCATCGCCGACGTCAGCAAAGCACTTAGAGATACTGGCGGTGCTGCTGACAACTACTGCGAGGTCATCGCAGAGCTGAGCCTACTGAAAGGCGTGCTCACGCAGTTGCAGTCACAACAAGCAGATGCGACATCGCGGCCCAGCCGAAGCAATAATGACCCTTTTGCGAGCTATGCAAGGTAGCAGGCGGGGCTTACTTTATCAGGCCTTTCGGATTTTCTGAATCTCATCTCCAAATTTCATGCCAAGTTAGGCCCCCCAAGGTCCGCTGCATGGTATCGTGGTGTTGGTAAGAAAGCTCAGTGGGCGCTCTCGTATGCGAAGGAGGTAGATAATCTACGCTCGAGGGTTGGAACGCAGTTACATACCCTCAGTATCCTCACTCAGCTTCAGGAACGGTATGTACTTTGCATAGTGGCCCTTTCATCATCGAGATTGCGTGCTAACAGCCTCATGCTTGTAGTTCGGGTGCGGCCATCGAAACCTTGGACGCCAAACTCAACGAAGTGAAGTTTCAGAATAACGAGGTCTTGCGAGTATGCCTAAAGTGGGACACGCATATGGATAAATTGGCAACCCCGACACATCTTCTGAAGAATCACCAAATGACATCAACAAACTCCAGGGCCGAAGGAACTAATCTGGTTCCATACCATGACAATGATGGCACTGTTTCGAAAGACCAGAGAACATTTAACTCTATTACTCAGAGGAAATTCAATTCTCTTGCCACCAGCGTCGATCAAGATGTCGAGGTAAGCGTCAAATCTCAACTGGGCTATACAAATGGATGGGGTTCATTAATAAAGAAAATAGAACTACTATCGGGCATCGAGGGGAATATTGAATCCTGCATCCTCAACTATTGTCTACCCAATTCATGCCACACAATCCCCAGAATATCAAGGTGCCATATCTCACTACACACAACAAGGGCATGTGGTTCAACAGCAAGACACTATCTCGGAGCTTTTGTTAAAATTGTATGTGTAAACGCTGACATGAGTGTATCTAAGTCGCATCTAACATCGGATGATAGGGTGCGCGCTATCGTGCACGACTTGCGAAACCTAGTCCTTCGGGCATGGTTGTTCTTCCCGCATCTTATGACATTGTATCGTTGCCTTTCAACAGCCATTGTGATGCCACCGATGCTCGTCATAGCAGAAAGTATCAACTTTGAGGATGTGTTGGGACGAAAGTTCACATTGCGATACGACTTTTATAAGCATTGGCCAGTAAGGGAGATTTATGAGGGTTGTGGTCATCTACTAACTTAATATCAGAACTTCAACACATTTCTTCATCACCAATTTCGGAACTGTCCCGGTGAGAAGTACGTCACCAAAGGGCAGTACTATATCCTTGACTCCCAGACAACTTACAATGTAGGCTTAAATACGGAGCTTGCGTGGCGGGCGATGGCCTTGCCTGGCTGCGAGATCTCTATGTCTGTCAAGTTAACGGGAACAATTTGGTCATTGGAGTATTACTATGAAATGCCCCAGACCGGAATGTGGTGGCAATTCGAAAGGAACTCCAGGCCAAGTAGCACTTTCATGCCCAAAATGCAGCTTAACATATTCTTCATCGACCAGCGACACTAAACTGGGTCAGTCTACCAGCTACATCAACATCGTCGGGTCTCAGGAATTTCTCAAAGTTCAGTCCGTATTGCCATACCAACGATGGCCGCGCAGGCCCAGATCCGGTCAGAGTATACTTGGTATAGACAAACAAATCGCGGTTTTCAGAAAGGTTCACATCTCTATTTCGACGCCTAAAGTTACTTCTAGGAAACGGATACGTAGGATAGCCGTCGTTTGGATATGCTGTTGTTGCGATGCTGGCGGAATGCGAGTGAAGGTGGATTGTTGTCCAGGTTGTGGAATACCTCGGTGCCCATACTGCCCAGTACACAAGTTGAGGGTGAGATAATTAGGTTTGCCGTACTGTCATTAGAGAATTAAATGGTAGATTAATCTAGTAGTAATTTATATATAATAGTTATAATACAGCCCAGCTCAGATCCGGCTGGTCTGGGATAGTAGTAATGAGGATTAACTCTAGGTATAGTATTACAGCGCTACATCCCTATCACCATGTGCCCTTTCGGTGAAAATTCAGGTCTTCTTCATCCCATTCATTCATAGCCCCTACAAGTGATAACCAGCCACGTACTACTTTGGGAGGCGATTCACCTTCCTCCTAGTCAGTGGTCCTACAGCCTGCCACTTTGGTGCAACAACAATACGTCTCATCCATCTTTTTCCAGTCGCCTTGCATGATTTGATTGGGCTGATGGTCCCCGAACAAGGGAGCAATGGGACGGCGCGGCTTCGTTTAAAGCTCCATTCAATCCCAGCCAAGCCGTAGGCTCACCCATGTGATAGAATATGCATAATTTAAACGACAACACTCTAATTGGACTCGCTAGAGATAGCCGAGGTGTATGTCCTTAGGATCCTTGTCTCTTTCCCGCCATCACCGAATCGGGGACTGACAGGGGAGAACAAAATGCCTCACCAGCGTCACGTCATCTCCTTTTCCTAAATCCCTGCCCAGATGGCCAGCCATGATTTCGATTTAGCCTTGAAATGAGCTCATTTCGTGATACTTCTCATTTCCCCTCCACAACTAAAACGCGTCGGTAGCTCGCAATTAGTTGTATCATCAAATTACATTCACATCATTATTATCTACCATACAGGGCTCCTGAATCACCTTCCCTTCTTGTATCATCTCAAACCCCTTGAGTTTGACAGGGTCGATTCCTGGCGATGCTGCAGCTCGCCATGTAGAACGTTAAGTCGGCTGGCACCAAAACCAGACGAAACAGCCCTCACACCATCGTCAATAACGCCATTAACAATGCGCCAACAAGAGCGAGCGTGCTGGGACGAACCACGCCCGCTCCACCATCTGGATCTTTCTCGACCCTCTGGGCTTTGAGACAATACATTTCTGAAGTCGGACCGCCAGTGGCGGCATACTCTCTCGTCAGGACAACAAGCCACACTTCTTCAAAAGCATTCTCAGCTTGCTTTGCCGTTTCTTTCGTTCCTTCATCCGTAATGTTGGCAACGTGGGCAAAGAAGTCATCCCTTCCCTCCGAGCCAGTGGTGAAGTCTTACAACTAGTTAGTTTTGTGATCGGAAAACGTGTATTAACAGGGACAGCAACATACCGAAAGTCCTGAAAGTAGTAGAGCCACTTTTCTGTAAGTCAATGAATAGATATTCACTGCAGCTCTCTGGAACAACTTCACCCCGAACGACACAGAGATCATCCGAAAGTTTCTGGCTCATATCCTTCTGACACTGTTCGCTTATCATGTCACATCCCGAGCCATCTGTTTCTCTGATAGACTGCGTAGCATTTGGCCGCAAAAGTTTGTAAAAAACGTTGACGCAGGTCGTTTGGCCTTCTGGGTTGGTTGAACCGGTGGTGAGAGATAAGACTGTCAGCTGCGTAATTGGGTCTTCACCATATGACTTGTCGCTGACGGACACATTCGCCGCAATCGAGATATCGAGGTTCCAATCGACGCCAAGATTAGGGTCAAAAAGGGTAGATATATCATAAGAGGAAAAAGCGTCTGGGTCGCTCATCCCTTTCTTGTAGTTCTTGTCGGATACGTAGTAAGGCGGTATGTCATAGATTGGCGTCAAAAAATCTTCGCCCAATGCAGCGATAGCAATGGTCAAGAGTAGAAAAAGCCTCATTACGGATGCCATGGCAGGCGCCTACTACGTAGTAAGGTGATGGCTCACGGATTTCTGTGTAGGAGGCAAAGCGAGGCGTAAAGAGTTCTGGCGAAGGGATGAATAATGCAGGCTAAAGTAACCGAGGACAGCGGTTAAAACAGGGCTACCTCAGCCGCAAACAGGGATCCAAGTAGCAATGTCACATGCTCCACACACCCTTTGCACCCATGTGTGAATCCTTCTTGAGACAAGGTCTATCTCCGTGTGATGATTCCAGCTTGTTTCCGATGCGAAATGAGTACAGGGGTAATAAGCACCAAGGCTGATTGTGGGTTGCCGAGAGGCAGTGTGGTAATGTCGCAATAGATTAACTGAAACACGGTAACATGATGGCGGGGAAATCTCCAGAACTGGAATTTTCCATCAATCATGGCTAACCTGTCCCAGTATCATATTTAAGCAACACAGGAGATCGTCTTTCAGCAAGTCGCCGGTGGCTTCAAATTTGTTAGCCCAGCTGTTTGACGTGCCAAGGCTAGTCTCATTCAAGATCGTCAGGTATATCATGGCGGTATAGTAATCGTAATGAATTGGGGCATACCCTAGCACCCAGAGACGAAATCGTGGTAGATCATTGGGCAGGCGATAAGGTAAAGTGTACAGCAGGTTTCGCTTAGAGCGATCAAAACTTTCGTCCCATCCTTGCTTCGCGTTATGTGCGGAAGACCCGAGGAGCTGACTCCAGGTGGCTTATAAAGCTTTAGTGCACTCAGTGACGCAGTCAGCACACAGTTGATTACAAATAGCCCGGAGGATCTCTGCGGGGGGATTTAGTAGCCCCAAGGAAGCCATTTGGCGACTCTAGCTTTCGGGGGTAAGAATGAGGGGCGAATAGATGAGCTTGTAGTCAAATACCCATGCAAGCAGGGGCCTCGTTGAAGAGGATCCTCTGATTTCTACCAAAGAAAGAAACCGGCTTCGCCTTAAATACCCCCTAGTAGCTCGCACAGCTCATGTATAAATTCCTACCAAACCCATCCAGCATATCATACGATGTATTATGGTACAATTTGGCCAATTTCTGATTAAGCTGTAACAGCTATGTAACCTCTCCTGCCCTGATCTTGAGCAAACATCTTAAACCAGACAGGAAATTTATCCAGCCACGGCAAATCTGCTCTTCGCTCGTATCCAAGGGCCATAAAAATAAAGCAAATAAGGAATAGGCACAAGGACAACTGACAGGCAGGCCATGATTGTCAATGTGTAGTGCGTTCCCATCTTTTCGTAAAATGGGATCCCAACCACCGTTACTCCTCCGGCAACGACGTATCGTATCAATGACACAAAGGTGAGCGCCGAAGCTGAATAGATCCCGTAGGAATCGATAATGTACATGTAGACGCAGAGAAAGATTCCGGTCACACCGTACCCAAACAAGACAACGGCAAAAATAGCTGACCAAATACTAATGCTGCCATAGTTGGTCCATCCGAGCCAGAAGAGCGAGACTGGGATCGCCACAGCAGCGCCAAACATGGCGTACCACAGACGGATCTCTGGGCTAAAGTGATGTTGTCCTTGAGATTCGGCCTCTTGATTGCGGCGATTGGTCATTTTATAAATGATTGGCACAAAGAGGAAGTTGATTTGTGTACCAACATACATGGCGATGAATATAATGTTTGCAAGACCTTGGCCGATGTGGTATGTATACTCAAAGATATACGGCCAACCAACTAGGAATGTGAACAGAACAATATATACAACCGTAATATATAAAGTCATCGCCATAATAATTGGCTCTGTCAGCATTAGAAATGGGCGGGTCATGCTGACTTTGAGTCGACTGAAAAGAGTTGCATCGACAATCTCGTGCTCACACCGGAAGCGATTATCTCCCGTAATGCTTCTGTAGTGAGTAGCTTTCCATTGTAGAAGCAAAGGCCCATATGTCTCAGGCATGAAGAGGAGCACCAAGGACAATACAAGGCCGGATGAAATGAGCATTGTCCACTCAGTCCAGCGCCAGCTGACAGAAGATGACGGGCCAATGTAGGCACCCATCACCGCACCTATCATTGGGCCACCAAAGGCAGGGACAGCATAGACAGGGAAGCTCCAAGTCTTTTCGAGGCCGTTGTACATGTCGGCTATTGAGCCTCCAGAGCAAACCAGTGGTGTCGATGCAGAACATCCAGCCAAGAATCTGAAGGTAATTTGAGCCCCAAAATTTGGGGAAAGCCCAGATGCCATGATGAAGAGCATGAAGATGGCAAAGGACCCCGTGTATACGGCGTTTCTGCCAAAGGTTTCGGAAAATGGGCCGGCTATAAGTGACCCAAGACCCATTCCTACCAAGTACAGGCCTAGAGAATGTTAGTTTGCGTTCAAGAGCATCATTTCACAGGTAATTTCGACGAACCTGTGGCCAGCGATTCAGCTACTTCGCTGACGCCGAAATCTTTTGCAGCTTGCGGGAGCACTGTTGCGTCAATTCCAGATGCAGCTCCGACAAACAGTGCGATCATGGAAATCTGCAGTGTCACGCCAATGCGTCTTAACATGGACCAGTTGTGAGGATTCAACGGATCAGCTGGGCCTGCCCAGTCGACAACAAACACTTGGCCGCCATGTCCTTCATGAGTTCGGCGGTCTCGAACATGGACGCCAGTCAGAGCTTGGCCCAGAGCTGTTCCATCTGAATAATGGGTTCGTATCGTCTCGACTGTCCGGCTACATTGAACAGGCGTGTAGACTTCTTCGATCTCGTCGCTGTCTATTTGAGGTATGTTGCCAATTGGGAGGTCCGTAGCTGGATGTTCCTTTTCATCGGAACTATCGGGACTTTCTTGGTCGTCGTCCTCGCATGATTGACTGGATTTCACTGATGCGGGTGTTACGTCGTGGGCTGGTTGAGTCGTATTCGGCCCGCTCGGCGACGCGGCATCCTTGGCCTTCTCCAGGTCTCGGTCGATTTGTGCCTGAACCTCGAAGCGGGCACGCCTGTATTGTAGAAACGACTGCATCGTCTCACGCAGGTTCGTTTGGTTGAGGGCTTTGATGGGCGGCAGGTTGTTGCCAGAGTTGAGTGAACTTTTTCCCAGTGGAGAATGTTGTTATCTTTCCCTTTTAACCTGATATCGACGACGGATCTAATCGACTAGCGCGGTTATCCGGCATCGGCATCATGACTACCCAGATTACGGTGGGTTTTGAGCAGCTCCGCAATGCTCAGGTCGGATGCGGTAGAAGTGGGCCGGACATCGGATATGTGCAGCGAATTGGACGAAATAAATACCGCTTTGACAATGGCGCTCGTCGGAAAGAAGGCCGCAGGGGTACATTTGTAATTATCTGAATTAATGTTGACCATCTGAATTTGTGTTGACCATCCGAATTAATGTTGACCACGCCACGCCCTAAGCGGCATAGGTCCAGTTTCTTCATCTCTGTATCATGTGAAGCTGCATCTGCGAGTGAGAAAGAGAGTTTACGTGCTTAGTTTCGGCCAAGCTACAGAGGAGGTCAAGGGATGACATCTATGTAATGTGTTGGGGATAGCTGGTATACCGGTGTAGAATGCCTGTTAAGGCGTTCTTGGCTGGTGGGTCAGTCAGGATGTAAGTCCATTTGAGGCGGCTATCCCTTTAGGATATTCGGGCAGGTATTAAGGCCATTGGATAACGTCAATTAGTCAGTCATTAAGAGCCATAGGGTAGGATTAAGGGATTGCGGTCAGTTATATCTGCATCTTCAACCTTCATACATGGTCATGAGTGTTCAGCAGCAGATTTTCTAGCAAGCTCAATTTACGTTCTTTTTAGCCCATTCTTACGGCATTGTGTTGTGACCCGTTTGATCATATGGTGCTAATTGATGGTATCGGTTAGACTGGTCTGTTTTGTTCACTTTGTGAGTCTTTTATCTACGCCCCTACCGACATTGCGGACGCATTGCCTTTGTGCCGACATGACCACAGGCACAGCATCTGCTTTTTGTGGGTGGGTTGTTGGGTCTCTGACTGTCTCTATGCCATTCCTCCACACAGTAATGAAAATGCGAATACCCAATCAGGATAGGCATTGAATATAAATACGGCTTGACGGCTTTCCAACACCGTTCAACTCCATTGGCTGACACGTGATATGGTTGCCTGGTTGTGATGACATCAAATCGACCCCGCCTCCGCAGATGCTTAATTCTAACACTTAGCAAGTAACCTTGCTTAGGAAGCTCTCTCACGCATCTTCCCAACGCGGCCAATTTGTTTCCGGTCCGACTCTTTGGCTACTTTATCCAATCCACTTCTCCAATTTTGTCCAAAATGGCGTATGGGTCGTCACGAATCCCACGAATCCACCTACTCTGCATCTCAGACGAGTTTAGTAATGCATTCAACCGAGCTGCCGAGGAGCATGGCTTGGATTCGTTGATATCGGTAACCATCCATGACTACTCTCTCTCTCAACTTCCAGCCTCTGTACAGTTCGATACCATCGTTTCTCCTGCAAACTCTTACGGGAGGCTCGACGGCGGATTCGACGATGCTATATCACGAGCCTTTTCACCAAATGACGACTACCTAGCTCTCACTCGCGTCGCCCAGACAGAATTGTATGAAGAATGGCGAGGTTTTGCGCCTCCGGGGACATGCACGCTTTTGCGCATGCCAGAAGACTTTCGTCAACGTTCTAAGAACATCTGGGGAACTAAGCATCTCGCGCTTTGTCCGACAATGCGCGTCCCCATGGATGTGAGGTGGGATAGAGAGATTGTCTACGACACTATCTGGAGTTTGTTATGCGCTATCGACAAGCATAACAGAGCTGCACGGAGCAACTCATCAGATGAAAAAATATCGAGCTTGCTCATGACTCCTATGGCAACTGGAACTGGATATGTCAGTGCAGATAGGTGGGCTCATCAGACAGTCCTAGCCATCAAGCACTTTATAGAGGCTTTGGATAAACCAGCCAAATGGAGTGCCTTGACATGGCCTGATATCTCTGACTCTGCCGATGAGGTCGAAAAAACATGGACTCTTTGAAGACACTGGGTTTTGCATGATTTGGACGGTTTGGGAGGCTTCAAATGCCTTATTAACGAATTTGGGCTCAGTGGTGTTTAGTAATAAAATCGACAAAGTGATAGCTATCCAAAGGCACTTTATATCTGGTTCATGAGAGTTCCTGCCATATTATTGTCTTTTCTGAGGTGCTTCATTCTCCGCAGAGGTAGGGTATAAAATACCCAGGCCATGGGTATTAATATGAATACTTCCCCATAAATACCTATGTGTATATTACAACCCACGCAAAGTTAGAAGTAGTAACAACCATCCGTTCTGTCCAGAAACAATGAAGCCGGGCCGGCTCCCCTCCACAGCCAAATACTCGTCTGTGTATCTTCCGTAGTGTTCAAATATATGATGAGTATTGTTATTCGCATCCATGTACAGCGGTTTCGAAAGATAATTACCAGCCATATACTGAATATGGCATCTAAGCAGAGGAAGTCCAAGAAAGCTAATTATTAGTACTTATTTATCCTAAGACTACATTTTATTTTCGTGATTTGTGCCCTAATATTAAATTTTATGTCTAGGTTAAGGATGTATTTACACATGTGTTAGCTAAGAATCATGTACCAAACGTATTTTGCATCTGTGTGCGAATAGCATATGTAAAATAGCAATACTCTTAATGATATCTATGCCTCTTGATATAACCCGAAACTAATCAACAAACTGCGCAATGAACGCGAACTCAATAACCTTGCCTTCACTTTGCCTCTTCTGCAAGAGTTTGAGCATCGTCATCCCATCCCTCTCGGCGGTTTTTTGGTATTCTAACAAATACAAGAGCGATTAAAGTCGCCAGAGCCGTCATGCCAACGCCAAGATATAGTGCATTTCTATAGCCTTGTGTGCGGTTCTGACCTCCATCATTAGTATAGAACTCAACCGTTCCAGCGAAGCCCAAGCCCGTTGCGAGCCCATATGAAAGAAGAGTTCCGATGAGAGACCCGGCAATGCCCTGCTGCTCCCGTTTGACGGTAACGCTCGCGATTATTTGCGCTGCTGTAAAGAGGAAGTCGGGACCAAAGGCCACGAGAATAAGAGCTGGAAATACTTGGGCCCAATAGGTTTGCTGCTCCGGCATTGTTGCAATGAGTATAAGTGCGACGCAAGAAGCCAGGGACCCAATGGCCATGATGTACTCGGCTGCAATATAACTAATCGCTTTCGCACTTAATATTGCGGCCACGGCGCCGCACACAGCTAGTGGCACGTATGCTGCGGCGCTCGAGAAGATAGTGTAACCTCGAATGTTGATGTTCCATGCCGTGATATACCAGATAGCTATGCCAACTCCCATGAAGGTCAGAAAGGCAGAAATTGCCATTGCTGCAAAAGAGGGAGATGCCCAGATAGTAAGAGGCAGCACTGGTTCTTTCGCGAAGCGAGACTCCCAAATAGTGAACAGTGCAAAATGCACAACGGAAACAATGAGCAATATGTATACGAACGGTTTATTCCAACCGCCAACAGAAGCTTCTCTATTTCACAGTCAGCTTAGGGTTGTGTGATAGGGATAGGGGTAGGAAGTTACTCACGTCCACACGAAGTTGAATAGCACCAAACCGGCCACGCCTAAGTACGCACCGATGTAGTCGAAAGTTCCATTTGGGTCCATGGGTTGCGCCTCGCTGGGTACGACGAAGAAGAACAAAGTGAAAACTAATGTTCCAAGAATTGCCCTATCATTTGATCGTCATTTTGTCAGCAAATTTCTCGTTCCAGTCATAATAGCGCAACAGACGCATTACTCACAAAAAGAAGAAAAGCCACCACCATGGCGCTAACTGCCCAAAAAAGCCCGAGAATACACTCCCCCCGGCTGCTCCAATAGGTGCCATCGCCCCAAAAACACCAATGGAGATATTTCGCATTTTTCCCGGTGGAAAGGTGATAGTGAGCAGAGCAATAGCATTTGGCACGATGAATGCGCCGCCAATGCCGCTGAGAGCTCGCATGATGCTTAGAGCTATCACGTTGCGCATAAAGCCTGAAATCAGGTGGAAAATAACCCAAATCACTCCGGCCGCGACCACCGCGTTCTTGTGGCCGTATATGGCTCCAACACGACCACCGATAAGGACGAAGGTGCCTTGAGTCATACTAGAGTTTTATTGTCTTATATTAGCGAGCAAGAACAGGTATAGAGACAAACTGCAGATCAACCTACGGATAAGAGCCAACAATCCACACGGCATTCTCAGGAGCAGTCCCAAGCTCCTTGGCCATATTAGTTGCGCCGGAGATCCCAGCGCCATATGGTATCATCTATATGGCGTGTTATTTTCTAGAGCCAATAGAATATGCATTTACAGACAACTGCTTACCTGGACAAATTGACAGAGGATGATGGCGGACGAAATCAACACCGCCCTGTAACCCTTCCAGCCATGTTTCTCCAAACCCTCTTGGCTACTATCGGGGTTTTGGAACATGATTTCCTCGTCGAGTCCATTCGGTGGAGCTTGTGGCGGTGTCGCAGGCATATTCTGTGCCGAAACAAACTTTTGCGCTGCTCGCATTTCAGCAGTTGATGTTGAAAAAGATAATCTAAAGCTAACAAGATTCAGATTCAGAGGGATGGATGGTGATACATTTATGACTGACCCGCTTTTAATCTGAGAGGAGAAGTCTACTTAAGTATAGGATCTAATTTCTCAATAGACTGGAAATGGAATGCAAAATGCGACATGGAGAGTCCAATCATTACAGTGCTATCGTGGCGACCGTGACCAACACGGAACAATTATCGATTTCTCCGAACTTCAGACCTGCACGTCAATTTATAAGAATGTCGGGTATGGGCAGATGGGCAGCCATCTGAGGCCACTTCCCGCTTAGTAAAGGTGTACCGTCTGGATCAGGAAAGGTGCCGCCTATTTATGAAATATTAGACTAAAGGGAATGCAAAGAATGTATGACTTCAAATACAAATGCAGCAAGCAAAATAAATGCATAATTAAAAACTGGAACCCTTCATCTCACTTTCTCAATATCTAAAAAATCGAAAATATGAAGCCCATTGGGTTAATTAAGAAAAGGAACTAGTCCTGAACAGGAAGTGAATGACCATTTGGGGGACTAGCCATTTGCCCATCCATCCCCGGGTCATGATTATTAAACAGTCCGCCGAAAATGCAGGTTGCTGGCCACAAAGTCACTTACTAAGCGTATGAGTGACGAATGTATAGGTGTCATTCGGAGACCTGAATAATCATAAATCGGCGTTGCCCAGGGGGGTGCGTTAGCTCAGTGCCGGGATTTCAACAGGGGTTAGGCTTACCAATAAACACAGAATACGGAGCACGTAGGCCCTTTGCTTGTATATCGTAATCTCGGGAATATTTTTCTTCCTCCCCGTTAGCTTTCTCAATCGGCTTCACGTACAGCGAGATGAGAACTCTCCCTCACATCACCAGGCAAGTCATTAGATCTCTAACTTGTTACGACTAGTCTCAACACTAGCTCATACGAAATTCCGACTGTAATCAGCATGGAATCTACCGAGTCTCCCATACAAAGCGGACCCCGTAGAGGGAGAGGGCGTCCCCGCAAAAACAACGACCTGCGGGATGCAGCCATCGAAGTACGTAAATAACAACCAAATCTGTCGATAATATGTCATGTATTTTATAACCATCATGGCTTCTATAGGCCCGGAGAGATCAAAACCGCCGAGCTCAACACGCTCTCAAGAACCGGAAGCTCGCGGAGCAAGCGGCGAACGAGAATCACATCGTTCAGCTCGAAAATACGATTGATCAAATGGGCGACCTTTTCCTCAGTCTTGCGGACGATGTTCTGGGTTCTAGCTACGCGACGCTAGATTTAAACCTGGTTCATAGACTACGAGAATCTATCAAGCATACTCTGTCGCTTGTCCATGGAAATATCGGTCTATCGCCCGTTCCAAGTTCACAGGCCGACCACCCTGCCAACATTACCTCTAATCTGCCCCAGGATAGTCTGCCCCAGACTCCCACTGTATCGCACGTCGTGGCAGCTTCGGTCCCGCAACAGTTTCATCCATTGGAAGACACCCTAGGGGACCATGGACCTCGCACTCAAGATATCATAAGTACAGCACGAAGCTCAGGGATCGCCAACGCGGTCTTTCAACCCTCCTCGACAGACGACCTAGACGCCAGCTTCCTACCGGGTTCTTATTCAATGACTCACAACATAATTGGCAATGGGTGGTTCGGTAACCTACCTCTCCCTTATCTCCGCTCCAGCGCTGCACCGGGGCTGGCCCCAGTCGAGTGCAACTCTATAGGTCTCAGCATCATTCAGTACACATTATACCGCTCGTACTACACTCTGCTAGATACAAAGGGTGCACCTTCCGGCTTGGCACATCGCAAGTTCAAGTTTGCCCTCCAGAGACACTCGCGGGATGAGCTACTTTTTAACATTCGTTGGGTCCTTGGACCAGGACGTTTAGAGATGTATCGACTGCTTAGCATACCAATTTTTCTCGCAGGCGACAATGGGTCTGTCCCATTTCTTGATACGGCTGTCAGCTCTGAGGCAGTAAAGGATGCACAGTCCTTGCGTCCGGGTCGTTTCCATCCCCAGCAACCCTTTTATATTGACGCAAGCGGCATCGCTGAGTATCTAGTCGCAAAAAGAGCTCGGAAGATCGACGAAGATACGTTAGAAGTAACGATAGAGAACTCAGACGAACCCGCCGAAATAGACCGCGTTGATAAACATCTATCTTATAAACGAGATTTGATTCAAGACACATCTCAATCACACGCGCTGTCAAAAGATTTAAATATTTGCATAGAGGGCAAGGAGGGTTCTGCGACAGCACGATCAACCATCATCGAAATATCTCTGTCAGACTTTTTGCGAAATTTGTCTGAACACTCCGTCTGTCTTACTTATGGGCCTGCATTCCAAAGACATCATCTAGAAGACGTTATTTTAGCATCCAGGATAGACCGAGGAATTTAGAAACGAGCTTAAAATGAAGGCTCAATGGTTGTATTTGGACTCATGTTCTTTCAATTTGGCGAGTCTACATAATATATCCATTTACACTCCAAGAAAACGTTCCTACTTCTTCCAAGTTCCCAATAATACCCAGTTGTTACCATCTACTGGGAGAGGCTTGAAATGAGCAAATCTTTGTCCAGGACATCGGATTTCTTCAGCAGCAGTTCCTCAATGTCCCAATTGACCCAAACGAATCGACCGTTCAGAAACGAGGCATCCTCCTTTGTCAACCAAGTAACAAACTCCCCAACAAGCTTGCCCTCTGTGTTCGGGAAGATATCACCTAACTCTGATTTGACTACCATATCCGTCTGGACGGTGCCGGGGTGGACTGACACAAATCGAGCCTCTTTCGCAGGCACATCGCTTGTTACAAGCTCATTCCAGCGGGACAGCGCTGCCTTGCTTGCGCCGTACGCTGAAAGTCTTGGTTGGCGAATGGAATACGCGCCAATTGTATTAATCGTCACAATCAGCGCAGATGAGAGGCTCGCCGCATCGTGTTGAGCTCTCCGATGGCGGAGGTATGTCTGCGTCACAAGAGCAGTGCCAAAAACATTGACCGAAAACCCCCGCCACCATTCATCCAAATCATCATCCACAAAAAGAGATGGTGTCGGAAGCAAGCCAGCGTTGTTGATGAGGAAGTCGGGAGACACGTCCAACGAGTCGAATAGTCGCTGAACATCCGCCTTGGACGAGATATCGGCAATTCGAAAGCTCACTCGGGTGTTTTCCGACTGAAGGGAAGAAGCGGTGGCTTTGAGTTTGGATTCGGTTCGGCCAACCAAGATTATGTGGGAGGCATTTCGAGCAGCAAAGGATCGAGCGATGTCGGCTCCAATGCCATAGCCGCCCCCAGTGACGAGAACGGATTTTCCCCGCAGATCAACACTGCCAAGAGCAGCAGTGAGTGCTGGGTACGAAGTAAGGTGCTTGGGCTCCATGGTGTTCCTGGGGACGCTTTTGGCGGTGCTAAACAATAGCAAGAAAAGAAAGTAGTTGAGTTGACTGAGACTTTGAATGTTTTCAGCCTCGGATGAAGTTGATATTTTTAGTTACTAAACTCCCTAGGACACGCCCGTTATATACCTTTTTGTCTAATCTAACAATAGAGCTATAACGTAACAAATCCCTATACTTGAAGTGATTAGTCAAGTTAGATGATAAATGAATATCTCCTTGAGTGTGCAAATGCTTGTGGGGCAGCTCGGAACTCTCCCAGGTTTGACAGATACGGATCTTTCGATGGGCATCTCAACTACGGATGAGGTATCTGCTAACTGATCTGTATACCGGCTCAAATCCGATTTGTCCCAGGCAGCCCCACAAGCAGTTTCACACTCAAAGAGATGCTCAATTTGTTGTCGTGTTGCGTACCTAATGCCTTAGCGTCGGATTGATTTTTCAGCTTTCAAGCCCCACACTGAACGGATTATTCATGCTAATTGGGATTGAATAATCATGTTAAACAGCGGTCTCAAATGACTTCACGGATTATTGAAATGTAGTTATTGTCCAAAAAACATTCCTGAAGTAGAAATATTGTGGGTTTGTTAACGTAGTTGTGAAAAGCATTTGTGATCATGGCCACTCTGTGCCTCAATCGGCTGCTCCGGAAATACTTGGAGCTCCATATTTGGATTGGCAGATACTGAACCGCTATTAATGAGAACCATTTATCCTCGCGTTGGTTCTCGATAATTAAACTGTAGATGTGGTTATCTGCGCGACATGATGAGCCCATCGAATCGCCGTCTTGAGTGTAGGGTAGGAGTGGTCAAGTTAGCGGGGCTTACCATTGCGTCGAAATCCGGGGACCGGGGTTAACTAGGCCAGAGATTTCCTGCGGCTTCAGCAGGTGACTCCTCAAAACCATCCAGGGGAGCGAAGCGTTTAATGTTTCCATTTAGAGCCATTCAATCCCAGTTCTCAATCCCAGCAGCCTTGACAGCTCCCCGGACGACGACCGAAAGGCGAGATCGCGGTGTGTCTTAGCCGACATCGCGACCAACCGACATTCGGAACTGCTGCTTATTGGCTAGGCTAGTAGCCTTGCAGCCGAGAGTCGGCAGCCACATTTCGGAACAGCCGTCTATTGGTTTAACTGAACAGCCTCCAAATCAAGCGAGATCCGGAACCGCCGTCCATTGGCTGGCCTCAGAACGTGTGCCATTCGATGAGCAGAATGATCGCCAATTCCCGAGCCTTGGGATGCCGAGGCTCCGGTGGTGATGCGGTAGATGTACCAGAGATCAAGAAGTGTAGATTCTGATGCTTCTATCTGTGATGGTTTTCACGCTTTTTGAGCTGCCTTGGACCAGAAGCTACGCCGACGATGTCGTCCGGTTTGGTTGTGAACCAATTTTCGATTCGCGTCAAGGGCATGTCTATCGTCCTCGCGCACAGATAACAGTTGGCCTGTCTCAAACAATTAGCATGATCAATGGCAATATGCATCACGTCAGGGTTTGATCGAGACTTTTCTAATCAAGGGGGTTCCTAGATCGTCATCTAGGAAAACCAATTGGAGTTATCGTCGAAGCGTTTAGTCGATAGTTCATGCAATAAAAAAACGCCAAGGTCCCAGACAGAACCATTCGTAGGTCTCGGCGGCTGACCACATGCATCGTGTATTTTACCACGTATTAATCAGGCGTGGCGTACAAGGGGCTGCGCTTAAACGTGCCTCTCTTGTGCATCTCCTACCCTGCCGCGTGTTTTGCAAGCATTCCCTTACTGCCAAGGCATCGTCTAGCACATAGCAGGGGTATTAAATCCCGTCATGGGGTATCCTGCATCTCTTATTTGGGGATCGAGTGCCTAGACCTACCAAATTCGAAATGGCTGGTCATGAGCTCCCAGTTCCGAGCTCTGCTGCTTCCGGGCCCACCTGAGTTCCGGGGTTGTGGGGGAACCCCATGGGCCTCTAAACTTGGTTGCGTGACATCGGCCCACCAGCGTCGTTTGCGGGGGAACCAACGGGCCAAAATTTTGGCGAGTCAGGACGCAAATCGGCTTCTCCATGGCAGAGAATATAAGAAGCCAGTGCCACCCTCGCCAAGTCTTGAACATTGCACCACAGTACAGGGATTTGTCCATTGTCCCCTACAACAACTCTTTTCAATTATCAACCAACGGCAGCGATCCGTCCGTGCTGAGAAGATGGGGAACAACGACGAGACGAAGGCCAAAAATGAGGTCACTCAATTGGAGGACACTGCTCCTGCGGCCGAAGCGACACCTGACCACGCTGAGGAGAAGCTGACGTTCCGTGATTTTTGGGATCATCGCCGCGTCTTGGGCTTCTGTGAGTCTAGCAGCGACTTCACCGAGCCTGCGCTGTCTGAAGCTAACCAACACGCTCGCAGGTTTCATTATTTATCTCCTCCCCATTAACTTCGGTTATGAAGTTTCCATGGTTGGAAAGCTCTTTGCTGTTACTCCTTTCGCCAAGCAGTTCGGATATGAAGTCGACGGGACTTGGGTCGTCAAGGCTACCGACCAACAACTTGTCAACGCCGCTAGCACAATTGGCCTCTTCACCTCCGCCTTTGCAACCGGTATTATCAGTGACTTCATCGGCCGCAAGCGAACAATTATTGCGGCCTGCCTGATTTGCATCAGCGGCGTTATTACTCAGTACTTCAGCAACTCCATCCTCATGATCTTTGGTGGTAAACTTCTGTCAACCCTGGGATTTGGTCTCGGCCACTCCCTGGGTCCTGTTTTCGTTGCTGAGCTTGCCCCGACTAAAATGCGTGGCGTTTGTCTTGTTCTCATTGTAAGCCAACGAGCCGATTTATCTTGAGGAACCGCAATCTCACCCTTTCTAGAATACCACCATTGTTCTCGGACAATGGCTCAACTCACTCGTGGTTTACTCCTGCCAAAAATACGAGGGCGACATGGCCTGGAGAATCCCCATCATTACCCAGGTTATTCCACCAAGCCTGTTGCTCCTGGCCCTGACTTTCCTTCCTGAATCACCGACTTGGCTCTTAATCAACGGCCGTAACGAGGAAGCTGCTAAGGCTTACCGTCGCTTCAACGGAGCAAACTTTGATGTCGATGCCGCTATCGACGTGGCTACTGTTGCCATTACGAAGGAACAGGAAGCCAGGAAAGAGCAGGAATCCAGCAGCTGGTTGGAATGTTTCAAGGGCACCAACCGTCGCAGGACGCTCATTATCGTCATGGTGTACATCTCGCAGCAGTTCATCGGTGTCAACTTCGTCAGTGGCTACCTTACGTGAGTTTCTCCTTTATTACTGGGCTATTGCGGTTTCTAACAGAAATTAGCTACTATTTCCGACTTGCCGGCGTCAACGACCCTCTTGCCCTTGGACAGACGGCAAATGCCATTCAGCTTATCGGTAACATTGTCTCGTGGCCGTTGGTGGATCGCCTTGGAAGACGGCCAATGATTGTCGGCGGCTATACCATCATGACCGCCCTGCTCCTCGTAATCGGAGGTATCAGCACAATTGGCACCCCCCCTGCGCTCTCAGCAACCGTAGCATTTATGGTTCTTTGGGGATTCTTGTATCAGGTAAGACCTAAAGTGATTTAAGCACACTTTTGAACTTCAGCTAACCCTGTCCACAGGCAACCCTCGGCGCTGTGGCATATGCCATTGGAGGAGAGACAGCCAGGTAAGCATTCTCTGCATCCGACTGTATGATCTGTGACTAACTTGACTACAGTGTGCGACTCCGTCAAAAGACATACAGTATCAACATTATGGTTGCTACCGCCTTTTCATGCCTGGTTACCCAGGTGATGCCTTACTTGCTCAACACCGACCAGGCCAACCTTGGCGGCAAGATCAGCTTCGTTTTCTTCGGCTTGTCGGTACCAGTCTTGATCTACCTCTACTTCTGCCTTCCAGAACTCAAGGGCCGCAACTACGCCGAGGTCCAAGAGATGTTCGAGAACAAGGTGCCTGCGAGGAAGTTCAAGACGTACAAGTGCGACTCGGCGTTGTTGGAGCAAAGCGAGAAGAAAGACATTGATGTCTGAGGGACTGAAGGCGCGAATAATTGAACTAGTTGTTGGAGATGATTAGAAATTCTCCTTATCTAAGATCAATTTTCAACAGGTGTTGCTAGAGCTTTCTCAGCCTAGCTTAAGTGAGACTTTCTACGTGAAAATGTGCATTGAGGTGTCGATCTGTGCATTATTGACGTCACCACTGTGCTCAGACTAACCCGTCATAGACGACTATCGAGATGCTGTGCGCCACTTATAACGATTTGTTTCGTGGGCTTACTCAGATAGCGCTGCTCACTACCATGCTAGAGCATAATAATTCTCCACTAAAGCGGGGGGATTCTGTTTTATGGGTGACTGACCTGCGCCCCCCCTCGTCATGGCTTTTTATCCTTTCAAGATTCATACCATACGGGCTGTTCGAGATTGCAAATTCAGAGTTAACCAAGAACCTTTGGACTCGTAGCAGCTGCTACCCGGCGCGTTGGAGTGGAAAGGACGGCTTCGGTCAATTTGCGCACACGAGCCAAGCACCAGGATGGCGATACCATCCGCGACAGACCAGGCGAAGCCGCTCAAGCAGGTGTCTGAGGGCCTCCGCGAGCGCGAAACATTCAGGTACTACCCCAACCCGCACCGCTCACACCGTCATCCATTGAGCAGTCCATATAACAGATACGATTCGTCTTTGCTTCGCGACGCAAAATTCAACGACAGCGGCAGACCGCTTCCAAGCTCCGAGCTGTTTACATCCGGCGACTCGGTTCTCACTGCCCTCGCCCAGCTCGGAACCTGCATCACAGGGACGGACCGGGCGCTCATATCCCTCTTCGATGCCGACTGCCAATATATTATAGCCGAAGCCACGCCTTCTACATCGCTCTACCCGTCGTTCCCTAGCGACAACTGCTCTGAGCCGCTCTGGTCATGTGGTACAGCCATTCCTCGCAGTCACGGGGCGTGTGAACTGCCACTTCTCGGCTATCCGTATGAGGCTGCTGAAAATGGAGATAGCAGAGCTGAGAGTTACAATTCTGCATACCTTCCCCTCACCTTGTCGCAGGATCTTACTTGCGACATTCGATTTTCGTCTAAAAACAATTGCCAGCCGGGAAGCGCATCCCGGTTCTATGCTGCAGTACCGATTCGAACGCGGCGAGGCATCAACATCGGCGTGTACTGTGTCATGAATACGACGCCTGGGAAAATATGGACAGACGAGTACACTCGTCAGATACGGGAGATTTCGGAGACCATCATGGATCACCTCGAGTCACAAAGATCGAGGGAATCGGGTTGGAGACACGAACGCATAACTAGAGGCCTGGGATCCTTCATCGAAGGCAAGTCTACAATATCTGAGCGGGATCTCGGTATGAACGATTGCTGGGACCAGGAGGATACTCTGAATCCATCGCAAAATCCATCGCAAAATTCGACCCAGCAAAGACAGGGCATGCAAGCGAAAGATCCAGTGGATGAATCCAACGGCCCTTTAACCGGAGAAGACACGGGTTTCGAGTCGGGCGAGCAAGGGGACCCGGCTACTGTTTTTTCAAAAGCTGCCAACATCATTCGGGAGTCCATTGACGTTGAAGGCTGCTTGTTTTTCGATGCAACAATGGCGTCCTACCGTTCGCCGAGCACAGCACATGCTGGTGCAGCTCAATCATTGGACCAGTATTCCTCAACTAGTAGCCATGAAGAAACCCCAGGCCCTGAGTCCGACGAGGGACCTTGGCCTCGTTGCCAGTTACTCGGGTCTTCCACGTCGGATGCTCCTGGCTCTGATGGCGCTACTCTACAACACACAGGCGTCAAGGTGCCAGAGAGGTTCCTCGCCAATCTGCTTCGGCGGTATCCAAAGGGCAAAATCTTCAACTTTGGCGCCGATGGGGCATTGCAATCTTCAGACTCCTCTGAAGACGATGGAG
Source organism: Cylindrodendrum hubeiense (assembly GCA_014621425.1). Lineage (NCBI taxonomy): Eukaryota > Fungi > Ascomycota > Sordariomycetes > Hypocreales > Nectriaceae > Cylindrodendrum > Cylindrodendrum hubeiense. Next base: position 300,358 of record JAANBB010000012.1, read on the forward strand.
TTATTTCACCATCCCCCACCGCCGGCCAACAGATACTGTTTCAAACAGGCCCTGAAGAGTCAGCCTCGCTCACATCGCGGCCTAGGCGCCTGAGAAAACCGTGGGCCAGACAACGAGAAGCAAGCGTCCTCCTCGAGACATTCCCAAGGGCTCGAAGTGTGGCTTTCGTCCCCATATGGGACCCAAGGAGAGAAAGATGGTATGCTGGAGGCTTTGTCTACACCAACACCACGAGCAGAAACTTTTCCACCCAGGGAGAGCTAAACTATCTCAGGGCTTTTGGCACGCTCGCTATTGCTGAGATCCTCCGATTCAATACCTCAGTTGAAAACAAAGCAAAGTCCGATGCATTAGGGTCCCTTTCACACGAGCTGCGCTCCCCTCTGCATGGCGTGTTACTTAGTACGGAGCTATTGATGGACACCGACCTCAATGTATTTCAAGGCAATGCCGCTCACACCATCGAAACCTGTTCACGAACTCTCCTCGACACCATAGACCATCTTCTTGACTACTCCAAGATCAACAGCTTCGCGAAAGGTAACAGTGCGCTGAAACGCCGCGGGTCCTCAGCTGTTGGTACTCAGGTGGATTGGAAGCACTTTGGCCAAAAGAACTTGGTTTGCAACTATCGACTTGATGGCCTGGTCGAAGAGGTCATGGAAAGTGTTTTTGCTGGCTTCAACTTCCAGTATTTATCTGTTCGGCAGGCCTCAGACAGACAGCTAACATCAAAAATCACTAACTATAAAGCTAGTCACTCACTGCATGGCGAAAAGAAGTTCCGACACAGGCTGATTCACAGTGAGGAGTTCCAGGTAAACTTTGGGGACGTGTCGATATTCCTCTCTGTCGATCCATACTGCAACTGGGTTTATTACATCCCGATCGGAGCAATTCGCCGAATAATCATGAATATATTTGGAAATGCATTAAAATACACAAATAAAGGCAGCATAAAGGTGTCGCTTACACAAGAATTCCTGTTACTAAAGCGACGGAAGGAGCCCATTGTTAGACTTACGGTACAAGACACTGGAAGGGGCATTGGTGCCAGCTTTTTGAAGCAGGGCCTATTCAAGCCCTTTAGCCAAGAAGATAGTCTAGCACCAGGAACAGGCTTAGGCCTCAGTCTGGTGAAGAAGATCACATCACAGCTGGGTGGCCAAATTTCAGTAGATAGCCAAGTTGGTGTTGGTACTACAGTTTCTGTTGCAATTCCGCTAGATCAGGTGCCACAACGGCCAGGAGATAGTCAAAATCTTTCAGAGGACGACAAAGAATTTGACGCGGAAATCCGAGACCTCCAAGGAATGCGAGTTCGCATGATGTACGCTGGGTCGAAAGATGGAACGGGCACCAACAGTCATGAAAACAGATTAGAAGATGTCTGCATTGGATGGCTACACATGGAAGTCATATCAGACGAACAAGACGCCACGCTGACACCAGACCTCGTGATTTGGTCACAAGATGCGCTACCCAAAACATCGAGGGAAATCGAGGCGCTTTCCAAGACTCCCAATATTGTCATTTGTTCAAATGCCTTGGAAGCCTGTCGTCAATCCCAGTCTTTCGAATCTGGTCACGCCGGAATCTTTGAATTCCTTTCTCAACCGTAAGTTTACCATCAATTCACATTCTCCATGTGCTCACTGCCTTCCTTCAATTTAGGGTTGGCCCTCGTAAGCTTTCAAAGACGCTACTCCTGGCGTACAAACGATGGATGCGTTTACCCAAGTCCCCTGCACCGACGACTCCGCTACTAGTTCAACGTCCGGAGGGACCCAGCAGAACCCCGAGTACATTCAGTGTACCTGAAAGCATTGAAGCAACCCGATTGCGAGTAACATTGGCTCCGCAAAATGAGCTCACAGCTGAGACGAAGACCAATGGCATCTCAGTTGCCCCTGTTTTAGGAACTGAGCCATTAACGAACCAGGACTTGAATGGCGGGTACTCAGAACCCTTGTCCACCCCTCGGAAACACTTCTTGCTTGTTGACGACAATCACATCAACTTGAAGTTGCTATCCGCGTATATGAACAAGCTCGGTCATCAGTATCACACAGCGATGAATGGAAAGGAAGCTGTTGATTGCTTCATCGAAAACCCCCGTTCATATGCATGTATATTGATGGACATATCGATGCCAGTGATGGATGGCTTCGAGGCTACCAGGTGTATTCGAGCCCATGAATCCCAGGAGGGACTGGACCCTGTGTCCATTATTGCGCTGTCTGGTCTAGCTTCAGAAGATGCACAGCGAGAGGCATTTGGAAGTGGAATGGACTTTTTTCTCTCAAAGCCGGTTAAACTAAAGGCCTTGGGTGGCTTGCTTGAATCCAAGAGTCTCCTGAACTGTCGGTAGTGCGGTTGTGTAAGCTAGTGTATTTTTAGGAGAAACACAGATCCACAGTACAGTAGAATTGCATTGATACCATTCAACTTAATATTGTATTGTTACTGCGGGAAAGGACACGCGCAGATTGTATGCCTCAGCCGCAAATCCCTTAGCTCGAGGCATATCCAATCGCTTAGTCTTGTGGCTGGGCAGCCTCATCACGCCCTGCTAGCATGCATCCCTTATCAACTCTCGAGGAGTATTAGTAAGCTTCGCTGTAAGACAGACTATTGTTCACAGCCTGATTTTGTTATCCTACACAACTTGAACCTTTCACCGACGCTGGTCAAGATGTCGCAGGACAGAGATCACACAGGGACGAATGGTGGGTTGCCTCACTCGAGATGGGCGCCAGCCAACGGGGAGCCCAGTAGAGCTGCCTCTGCCCAAGGTATGTTTGGCGAGCATAGACTCGGATACTTATTCCAAAAATCCCGCACTTGGCTAGTCGGAGACGCGTACTAACTGAACTTGGTTCTCAGTCAGCGCCCGAGCCGAGCCATCCCCTCCCACGCAACGGTCAAATAACGTTCCAGACACGTCCCTGGGCAGTGGTGGGGACCCCGGCCAAGTGCCGCAGCAACATAACTCTCCAGGCATCTGGCCAGCTAGGGAAGTTGCGCCAAACACTACAAGTCCCCGGGGCTTTGGTAGTCAACATCTCCTAGGCCAGCCTGTCGTAAACCTATTTGACGCGGCTCGTCGTCCGACTTCTGGGGTTGACATACAACGCTCATTTGGTCAACTGACAGTCTCACACCAAGTTGTAACTCCATTCAGGGTCGGGGGTATCAGTCAGCCAGCCCGACACAGCGGAGCTCCCAGTTTTAATCTGCCTCAGCTAGGGCTAGATGACCCCTTAGAGCCCTCGCCGGTAGCATCATCTAGGGCCTGCAACTTGGAGACATCGAATTCAGAGGACATTAAGAGATTGCAATTGGAAAACATGGAGTTAAGAATCCAACTACAACAAAAAGATGACACCATTCGCCGCTTAAATCAGGCGGAAGCAGAGAGGCTCATACAACAGAACTCTCGCCGCCAAGGCTCAAGCTTCGAGGATCCGGGTCGGAGTGAACTTGACCAACCTCGAACTTTCATGACCTCTGATCGAAGCCCCGAAGCCCGCCTGGCGCGTATTAGCGTCCAATGCTCGATTTGCACCATTGTTGGACGAGTCCCTAATCGACAGCACCCCGACCCCCCAGACTTGTTCCCATATGTTGAGGGCAACACGCTTAGCGAGTTGAGCGAATCAGGAGATAGGTTCTGGGAACCACCTTGCTGCAAACAGACATTGTGCTGGAAGTGCTTTAGGATGTTTCTTTTTTCCAACTTCGTGATCGACATGTGGTTCGACTTGGATTCAGATGCTTGGCTACAGTGTCCCGAACCAGGCTGCGAAGGACGAATTCCTGTTCAAACAGGAATATTCCCATCGAATACAATGTATGTGAATTTCGAAGACGCCAGAGCATATTTTGGATTCATGGCCGCACTATCACTTCGCACCACACTTAAAGCCATGAGCCCAAGGCCACCCCTCAAGCTCTCAAGATGGCTGCAGAGCTTCACACACAACTCATTTATCTTGGGCGAATGCGAAATCCGGGAGAAGATTTTAATATCATCTCGACGCTACAGATACTACCGATGGAGTCTGGAGATGGTTCTCAAACTATCCTCGTGCCCTTCCTCAGCAGTTGTCTCGTTCGGGGCGACACAACTAGTTCTACTAGGGAATGCGTTTTATGTGCTGAGAAATATGTTGACGTTGTTGATGGCACACCTGAGGATGAAGCTGCCTGGGACAGGGCCACATTCGGGTTTCCAGGCACTTGGCCCTTGCAGGTTCGAGACTTTCCGCCCCCGTTGGTCATCTATGAGTGCAGCATGCGCCACTCGCTAGATGTTTGCAAGCTCTGTCTGGCTACATATATCCAGTCACAGGTTGATCAACAAAAATTAGAACTCAAGTGTCCTGCCGAAAATTGCGAGCATGTGTACTCGCCACAGGAGGTGGCTCTACTGGCCGGCTCCGAAACTTGGAACCGCCATAACGAGTTCCTCGCAAAGAGATACCTGGGAGGTATCGAAGAATTCCGATGGTGTCTCCGTCAAGGTTGTGGGGCCGGACAGTTTTATGATGCCCAGAGTAGTATCGCAGTCGAGCAGGCGAATATGATGGAGTGTATTGAGTGTAGTTTCCTCATGTGCTTTCGCCATCAGGTCGCGTGGCACCGAGGGCGTTCATGCGACGAGTACGACTCTGAAGATCAACACGGTGACCCGCAAATCGCGATGACGCAGCAGTTGCTCAATGAACAAACGAAGCAGTGTCCCGGTCTAGGCTGTGGAATACGCATTCAGAAGGATGCTGGGTGTTTCCACATGACGTGTGCGTCTTGCCACTTCGAATTTTGCTGGGAATGTCTAGCCGACTGGGATGAGATCAAACGAGGAGGTTTCAACTATCACAGACCAGGTTGTGGCTTTCGCAATGGTTATGTGCCTGAGCCGACTATGGTAATCGGAAACAACTTAGAGGAGGCCTTGAGGAGGTTCTAGCCTCCTCCACCCCGGGATCAGGAAGGCCTAGTAATGATTGAGGTCCTGTGTTTATTAAGTATTTTTTAACCAGAATGTTACAACATCGTTCAGGGTATACCGCCGTATAGTCTTCCATCCCTGATCTTAATCTTTGACTGCATCCGCGCAGGTACCAAGACTATATGCGAAGCCCCATCCCGCTCCTCAACCGAGTAGCCGACCGGTTCACATTTATCTAGGTCTTTACTCAGTTCAGCATCGGAGTAAGCGCTTGTATTCGCCCCCAGGTCCCTCTTCACACTCTCCGCCAAATCTAACGACGCCCGTATGTCACCACCGCCGCGTCGGAACTTGACAAGCTCGCTGTTGACCTGCGCGTCCAGCCACAACCCCCAGCATCCAATCACCCATACGGCCTCGATGCAGAGGCCTATGAGTGCCATGACGGCTGATAGTCCCCAGACGTACCCGTGTCTTTGAACACATCGGAGGTTGTCGGGGAGGAAGAATTCGTCTTCAAGGGGCTGTCCACGGTAGCAGACGCAATTTCCAAGGTTTGTGAAGAACAGGCGATGTTCTTTGCAACCTTTTCCAATGTCAAGGAACGGGGCTTGCAGCTCGAACGTCTCATTATCGTAGGTGAATGTCGAATTATAGGGAAGAACACCTTCGCCCTGCGTGATGGTGCGATTGAGGAGGAATGTGGCATTGTTAGAGTCCAGTGTATAATTCGCGACCTGCCATGATTCCCATTCTGAGACAGGTTCGTAACTTTTGCCCTGGTCCTTGAATTCCCAACCTTTCAATGCGGTGGGAATGCCTGAAGGGGGGTTCGTTGGGCTCCGTTGAGATGTTCCAAATCTTGTCGTCCAGTAGCCAAAGTCCTCACTCATGTCGATGGTTTCATTAACTAGATCCCCTATCAATTCGGTATCATAATACATGTACTGAGCCACATCGTGATTCAGATAATTTTGAATATCACGGATACTTCTCGCGTCTAGATCAGCGTCAAATTAGTTTCTCGTGCATTCAACTAGTCGATAAAGCGAATACTCACAAGCATATACATCCCTGAACCCTTGGGATGTGCTAACAGCTGGCGTGGTGGTTCCCAATCGAAGTCTATTCCATCCTTCGATCCCTTCATAATACCATTTATATTTGATTCCTTGATATATTTCGTGCAAGGTAGGTCCCAACTCGATGTGGTCGCCTTCCCAGCCGAGGCGCTCTCCATCGAGAACCCAGCACATAGTCATCTCTGAGTTGTCCAAGGCTGCGAGAGTTCCATTGTCTAAATAGTACATCCGTGAACTTGGGGCAATGTATCCAGTTACTGCACTCCAATATGTCCCGAATGCAAGAGCGTAGAAAATGGCCATGAATAACCAGAGAGTGGCCAGAACAGTCCTGCATTTTGGACGCCTGAATATCATTTTGCACAGCTCCCAAAGAGAAAATAAGGACACGGTAGTAAATGTTAGGTTCATATAGTATCGGTAAGGAACCGCGGATACCTCCATAATGCGCGTGAGCGCGTCTCGTGCGACATATCGATAAAGGATCCAGGCATGCAGGGCTCTGCCACCCTGACCGATGATGACATCCCACAGAAGATCGATTAGCTTAGCTTGCACGAAGGTAAAGTTCTTGGCTATTCGGATATCGATGATGAACGCTTTCTCGATCTCTGAAGCGGTTTCCGTTTCGCATTTGTCTTCATAGCCGAGGTCCCGGCTCGACCCATCGTAGACCTTGACACCGTACATGACGGCAAGGATTGAGACAAGGCACGTGCCAACAGCAACGAGGAAGTGTAAGGTGATGTCCCATAGTCTCCCACGCGCAGCGAGCTGTTTCGGAGGGAGCGGGCTGATTGGGTGATCCAGTGTTGAGGGGGATTTATCCGCGTACGGCATGTCCTGCGAGGTGCCGTCTCCATCGTTGGGATCAAGGTGAGAATAGCCGCCCATATTGTCAAGCGGCCTGGCGAAGCGGCCTGGAGACGTGACAGGAATATGTTGGTCGTGACAGGTCTCAGCGGGATCTTCGGCAATTAAGTGAATCGTTAGCGGTGTCGGAAGGATTCTACTACGTAGTACAGCCGCAATCCTACACGCATGTACCATGTTTTTGCGCCAGGCCCCTGGTCGATCGGCTGTTGTTCAGTGCATCCAGGCTGTGTTGTGGCCCACTCGGCCCTACCGGACACTGCAAGGATCGACTTTTTTATGGCAAACTGCAGACTCTAGCTCTCTATCATATCGGTTTAATGATCACAGATCCTTGACCTATTTACAGTCTCAACAGGCAATCGCCAGTTCCATGCCTACTCAAGAAAGCTGATTTCATCTCTGCACCAAAGGAGGAAGGGCTGGCGGGGGATGCCTGCGCTATCAGTTCATATGGGGCTAATAGAGCTTATGTACTACGTTTAAGTAATCTCCACACGCAGCCATGCGCAGCCCCATGTCGGGGGCGAAATGCTGACCACGTCTCAGAATTTCAGCTACGCAAAGCGGGCACGAACCAACCACTAATGGAGAATTGACTCCTCTTGTCCCCGATCAACCAGAGGGGCTTCAATTTAAGCCTATAGCGACCTGAATCTGGATGGGGAAATGGGGGATCAACACTGCAACGTCGGCAATACGTCATGGATCGCCAGGAATGACATGTCCATTTACCCGTACTACGCTCAAACCGCGTGTACAAGACTGAAAGTACAACCGAATGCCACCCGACCCCAGCAAAATACCATCACCAAAATAGATCTCGCAATGTGCCACCCGTCAGCCTCGTTCTTCCTTGTCAGCTTTGGTCAGAACCACAAAGCGACAATTCGCCGACATCAAGCATGTCTCTACTATCATCCACTCAATCTTTTACAATGTGCGTACTTTGTAATGAAATATTTTTCGTGTGCAAACTCTCAGGTTCTCATTGCCCCACTATTTGGTCCAGTGGCATCTTTCCACGCCCTCCATGCAATCCAAACCTGGAGTGCTGATAGACCGAGTGAGAGGATCCCCACAATGATCGATATCGCCAATGCTGCGAGGGCGACGATAAACGCATTGCTTTCAGAAGACTGCCACTGGACCCATCGCTCAAACCTGTTTCGAGGTGGTCGGTCTATAACTAGTTTGTGCAATGATGCGAGTCGTTCTCCCCAGTAAAGATATTCCAAAGGATCGTCGAGTACCTCGAAGCCTTCAGCTTCAGAGCAGTCTGCATCGAATCCATTTCTTTTTATCAGCTTCTGTAAGATCTTCTCTGACCTGTCGTCTCCCCAGTGAAATAGAATTTCTTGTAAAGAGTGGAGGGTTTCCGCAAGCAGCCGCGGTGGAAGTGAGCCCCTAAATAATGTGAGCGAGCATGTTGCTAGTCAAACGTCTTACTGCGCCAACCTTTGAAGATAGGACAATAAATCCTCTTCCTGATTAAGGTTGTAACCTTGGAGACGACGGAGCTGGGCCTTTAAATATGACGTGTGATGAAATAAGTAGAGAATATTGTTCTTCGGGTCGTGCAACAAATGTTCAGCCAGATTATCTGTCCCCCTAAAGTTGATACCAAGCCGAGATTTCAGTTTCCAGGCCTTGATTGACTGTGTATCATCGAGGGCTTTGGTGACCCTCAATGAGGCTTTTGAAGCTCTAGGAAAGGAATTAAAAATGAACTGTTGAAAAGATTCGCTTGGCTGCCATGAAATGTGTCTGTAATGGCCAATCGAGAATCCTGGTCCATGCCAGTCGGCGACCGCAGGGTCAAGCATAAACATCGCGTGAATAGCCACAAAGACGATAAATTTGGCCCGATGCACTGTTTGGTTCGGTCCCAGCATCCCTTGAAAATCATGTGTGGCTTGCTGAAGGGATTTCTCGGGGTCGCTTCGGATGACTTGCGCTGCTAAGAGGACATCTTGATGGCTGGGTGGAGCCGAGTCGTTTGGCTGCGGATGTTCAATCTGCAAGATGTGAACAGCCCTGGCTATCAGCTGATCGTATACCCTGAAATATAAGACAAAAGGCCGGTTCTCTGTGCCAAGAAACTCGCTGGCAATGCGTTTTTGGTAGTTAGGCATGGAACTCATGCTGTTGAATTCCTGATCTTGTACCTCACAACTCGTCGGACCGACTAATGTGAAGCCAGAAACTGGTACGGAAATAGACACTGTAGAAACAGAAATGATAGGAATGCAATATAGAGGCAGCTAGGGGTCCGTGGCGCCTAATACTGCGCCATACCCAGATCCTCTATCAAGAATTATGAGAGTAGGTAAGGCTGTGCACAGCCCCAGGTAGCATCCATTTGTAATTTGGCGACCAGGCTGAGGGAGCCTCGCAGTGAGTCTTTATTTAAAGAGGGGTAACGAAGCCTCGACTCATCTAAAGCCAATCAAACAGGCGATTCCATGATCACATGGACAAGGATATGTCCAATTGGCTGCCAGCACAGATTGGTGTCGCCGTAAGCGCTGCGGGTTTACCCGTTCAACTTGAAGAAAACATCCACAATCCGATTGCCAGTAGCCCAACAGCTCGACAGAATAGGTCCCAGTGACCCTGAGCACATTTCCCGGGCTTTCCGATCGCGGTCACCTCTCTTCCACTAGCCGAGCTGATGTCTTCAATGGTCAGGATCCAATCGCACGCCTCTGAACGATCATCACTGGATCTAGAGGTGTGCGATATGGAGGTTCGGGAACAGGAACAGCGACGCCGTCCATCGATCGGGACATCTATCAATCCACCTACTCCCCCATCTCCAGACCATTCGTCTTCGACGCGCCCTAGTCTTCCCTCGAACCGAACTGTCAAATCTCAATTGCGCTCGAAAGACCCAGCCAATCCTTTGAGAACCTTCGCTCAACCCTTGAGAAGCTTCGTTGAGCCCCTAAAAACTCTTATCGAACCCTCAAAAGAGTGCATAGATATACTGGAAGACTTCTATACCAACCCCATACCAGTCCCTGGCAGCAAATACAAAAAGCAGCTATATCCCCTGGCCCCAGTGAAGATAGGCTGTTGGAGTGAGAGGGAATATCAAGAGAGATTCAAATTCGTCAGAAAAGAGTTGAAATCTGAAGTGGATCGACACCCTGAGCTCCGTGACGTTGCAACTCGGATCAGCTATGAGCTGCGTATGGTGGGAACGAAACCGAAAAATGCTATTCCAAGCATCGTTATCTTTTACCTATGCGATCCAAAGGAAATTAAGTCTCTGCAGTCTCTGTTCAAGAGTAGAGCAGAAGAAAAGCTGCACTGTGGGAAAGGCCCTCCTAGAAGCGGAGTTTCCAACATTCCCCCTTTCAAACTGGTATACTTCAGGTTGACGACAGGACCAATCATTCGAATGGGATCAGAAGATGATCTACTTGCCATATTTAACAACACCACGACGTATTGCGGTGGACTCATTCAGTGTCAAAACACATCGGCGACATTGGGCGTGTCAATTCAAGTCGATGATATCATTTCATATCTCACGGTTGATCACATATTCGCTCCAAACACAGCCTCTCTATCTACCTTGACACATCAGATTGAGAAGTCATATTGCGAGACTTCGAGCGGATCGACGAGCGCTTCGTCCGAGGCAACGATCCCCGGACTCGAGACGCAACAGTGGCAGGATCATGATGATGACTTGGAGGACTCAAATGGACTGTGGGAGGATGATGATGACGAATATGAGTTCGACGACGAGTTTGAGGATGACCTTAACCCAGCATCAAGTAACAGGCTCCCGAAGCCCCCCAAAACTGGTCACAGACGTATTCAAACCTGGGAGAAACTCACACCGCCATCGAAACTCGACCCATCGTGGCCGTATCTCGACTGGAGTTTAGCTCGCCCAATTCCCCAGCATCAAAAGCCCAGCCAGCCGAACGCCTTCTTCCTGGACGGTTTTCAGGCTAAGCCAACTGTCCTTGACAGAGTTAGAGATAGCCCACGTGGCCATCTCTTGCCAGTCAAGATGGTCTCAGCTATTCGAGGAGTTGTCTCGGGCCGGATACTATACGGCTCCAGTTTCTTAGGTTCGCAACCTGGACAAGATGACTGCGAGGTTCTAACAGTGGTTCTTGATGATTCCTACGGTAAGAAATCTCGCTATTCATACTCAGGAAGGCCTACACTAACGGAAGTTTATAGGAGGACTCATTGACGGCGAATGTGGTTCAATCGTTATTGACCAAGAAACCAATGAGGCATATGGACACGTTGTGGGCTGTAATCCTTTCGGCCATGGATTTATTATTCCCTTGGAACATGTTTTCAACCAAGTGAAGGCCAGCTTTGGGGCCAAACAAGTCGGGCTTACACCTTCATCCTCGGACACGAATGTAGCCCAACATCCATCCAAGCGCTCAGCCCCCTCACCAAGCTCACTTGATCGAATTCCAGCGCGAAGAGTCTGTATTGAGCATGTCGAAGATGATATTTCTGCTCTCCCTGGATCCGTTGATAGCCCCGAAGAGTCTGATCAGGTATCCGACCAACAGCTGACGTTACGAGAGGAGTCACAGTCGAAAGAAAAGGATCTGGCGATGCAACTGAAGGAGCTGACACTACGGAGATCTGCTCTAGGCTCAGACCACCCCGATACGGTCGCTAGTATGGAGAAACTTGCACTGATATTTGAAAATCAGAGAAATTACAAAGAGGCTGAGGGGATACACAGGCAGATACTTGCGGTGCTATGCAAGGTGTCAGGACCTGAACACCCTATCACACTCGCGAAGATGAACAGCCTGGCACTTGTGCTCAAAGTTCAAGGAGAGTACATTGAGGCCAAACGTATGCTAAAACAGATTCTTGAGCTCCGGCAAACGATCCTAGGCAAAGAGCATTTGGATTCACTTGCTACCATGAACGATCTCGCCCTTGCATGCTATGACCTGGGAGATCTTCATGATGCCGAAAATATGAATCGACAAGCACTTGCTCTACGAAAAGAGATACTGGGTGAAGAGCATTACGATACAATCACCAGTATGAACAATCTTGCACTTGTTCTCGACAGCCTGAACAGGTGTCGTGAGGCCGAGTTGTTAAATCGGCGGGTGCTTCAGTTACAAGATAAAATATTCGGCGAGGAGCACCCTGACACACTCACCTCCATGAACAATCTCGCCGTTGTGCTCGACCACCAGGGAAGTTACGACGATGCTAAGAAACTGCTGCAAGAGATCGTACGAGTTCGTAACAGAGTGTTGGGCCAGGATCATCCTGACACGCTCACGAGCATGAACAACCTCGCAATTGCACTCGCTAATCTGGGAGAGCATCATGAAGCTGTACGGTTGCTGGAAGATACCATTACTTTACAGGGAAAGGTTCTAGGCATACATCACCCTCACACAATCAAGAGCAAAGACACCCTTTTGGTTATGCTTAAAGGATTACCTCCAGACGATGGCCCAGCCTAGCCGCAGTGTCACCATCAATGCGTTTTTTTATTTAGTTAGCAGAAACATCATTTCATCCAAGATATCCAAACAAATCAAACATGAAGAAGCATCATAAAATACACCCTACGAATACGCCTTACAAATTTCGTGATACTCCACAGTGGGCTTGGTGGGCAGGGATGTGGGAGCAGACGGTGTAAAATCCGTCCGAGCGAGCAGAAGCTCCGAAGACGCTCGGAATAAAAAGTCAGGCCACAATCGCACTGCCGGGGCCCTATCACGTATCCCGATGTTTTTCTCCCGCTGTTGCTCGTTTTATTCATGTTATTCCGTTGCCAATCCCCCATGAGTCAATACATACTAGAGCTTAGTGTGATCGGCGACATCCTTCGAAGATCTTAAAACACTAGTTCTCTGAGCACAATCCTCGGTTAGGCCAAGAATACTGCATAATCCTCGAATCATCATGTCACGTTTATTCCCTCATCCTCCTTACGCCGAGGATCAACCTCTACCTCGAACATTCATGACTGTCCACATTCTCACCCGGGCCGTTGTCTCCGGGAGCCTCCTCGCCACGGTGATTGTCGGCGCCGGCCAACTCATCCCTTCCCGGCGCCGGCCTCTCCCGCAGTTCACAACGCGCTTACTTCGCGCTTCATTCGCCACCACCCTAGTCACCATGGGTCTCTCAGAGGCCTTCTTGCTGTACCATATGCGGGGCAAGGAGGAGATTGAGTGGCAGGATCGCAGCTGGCGGCTTTTGGATAGCGACACGCAACGGGGAATTGATGATTGGACGTATGTGGGGATGGCTGCAGGACCGGCAGTGGTATTAGCAAGCAAGGGGACGGCTCTGGGCTTGGTTGCAACACTTGGAGCGGGCGGACTAGGTGCCAATGTTGGAGTGATGGGTTATCTGGCTTGGAAGTTCGGCATCCGCAAGATTCTTGAGTCGAAGGAGATCGAGAAGCCGTTGAAACCATGAGGAATCACAGAGACATTCACGAGTTATTGTACATTATCGTATTAGATGAGCATGAACTATAAATACAGAGGGGATAAGGGGTGTCTATATAATTATAAGCTGCTAATCCTGTTTCCTCGATCGTTCCTAGTGGCCACTAATCATCTTAGCGACCCCTCGCCGTCCCATGGGTGTAGTTAATGGCCCACCAATACCTACATGGATGGCCTTTATTGCATACACTGGCGTTCTTGGCGTAGCTAGCACCGACCTTGTGAAGGGGCTCATCCATATTGCCAGAACAGTGGCTCAATCCACTAGGTTACGGTTCAATTCACTTATGCCAACATACAATACAATGGAATATCGATTCAGCGGTTCCTGACCATCGTTTCACAGGCAAAAGGCATCATGGTAACACCTACTGCCGAGAGTTGTGTAACAGTGACTCAGCTCTGCTACACAGGCACCAACCAAAAAGCGATCGGCCTTTGTGCATTGTTTTCAAACTTAGAAACAAGTGAGTATCACAGTCACAGCTCGTTTATTTCATCGCATCAAATTGCAGCTGGTTAAAGCCATGAAACTCGTCAAAATCAACCACAGCGATGTCCTTGCCGACTGCAAAGATGGCCGTTCCACTAATTTTAACACTTGCTTCCACTCCATTAACGAGATTGATCTCCCGCGCGCCTCCGCGGCGCCTTGTTTATTTACCCGATGGCTTCCCTTGATTCTCCGAACGCGACATCTCGATACAACGGCAGCGCAAACCGTCAAACTTTCCCAATCGCAAACCAAGATGCTTTTAGATGCATCAGCCAGGTCGATTACAGACCAGACGAATGGTGCGTACGAGGAACGTTTTAAAGATGAGGTTCACCCGGCTTTTTCGTCGCTTCACTTTCCCGACGATGGCCTTTTTATGCGCCTGAATGGATACCCGCTCAAGGATGGGAAGTACGGAGCGCCCGGGCGTAGATCACTCCACTCCATCCAGGAGATTATCTTCTGCTTGACAAGATCCGAGAGAGCCCGGAACGATATGCAAACGAATATCGAAGGCCATTCAGCGACTATTGACCTCATCTTTTTACCGTTCAACGATCGCATGGCAAGCAAACACGAGTATCGAGTATACTGTTCGCCCGGAAAGGGAGCCATCGCGGCAGTCAGTCAGTACTGCTGGCACAAACCTTGGATATTTTCCAGCTTGCAGTCCGAGGAAATGAACAAGACGGCTGACGCCATCTGGAACGGCATTGTGGGAATTCACCAACAAATTATAGGGGATTTAGATCGAACCAATGAGTTGGATGCTCTCCTCCTGAAGCAGGGTTACACATTCGACGTTTTCTACAATAAGGAGAAAGGAACCTCGGCGCTGGTTGACCTGAACGTCTTCGGTGCAACCAGCGGATGCAGATCTTCCTTGTTTCATTGGATTGAAGACTTGACTTTACTTTACGGCGACGAGGAGGAGGTAGAGTTTAACGTCACGGTTGAAAATCAAGGCGGCGCAGGCATTCTTTCCACCTGTTTTCTTTAGTTTGTCGAGAAAAAGGCAGCCAAGGGTACTCTTGGAGAACTTCCAACTTGAAGTTGGATGTGGCGGAGCTGGTCGAAAAGAGGGCCTCATCAACAAGCGGAAAGCGGAGTAAATTAGTACGAGCGGAGTCGTCTTGTGGCGTCAGGCCGATTTATGCAATTTTTTCGCTCATCAATCTCGACTGCGCCTCATTTCACACTGCACTCATCGCACCATGATGAATCCCCTCGCCCTCGACTTAAAGGAGGAGCCAATTCGTCACGCAGATTGTTGCCTCGGTCTCTCTTCCAAGCTCCTGGACGTCTTGACGGCCATTTTCTCCGACGATGAGCTAGCCAGCCGCCCGCGCACAGTGCTCTCAATCGGCAGCGGCACAGGATTGCTAGAGGCACTGTGGCTCTCACAGCTCGAATCACAACCACAAGACCAGGGTCAAAATGCTTCAGCGGGTCTTCTTGTAGAGGGCGTGGAGGTTCATCAGTTGGGTTCCAGGGCCCCTGCCAACAAATATCTCCCAGAGCAAGCCATCAACACGGTCCGTGGCACATGGGAGCTGTCTTCTCGGCTGCAGGACCCCGATGTGTCTGGGTTGCTGTTTACATATCCCCGCCAGCCAGCTTTGGTGGCACGGTACATCCAGTCGGTTCTTGAGACAAAGCTCAGTATAAACGTTGTTGTCTGGCTGGGCCCCCTAGCCGACTGGGATGAAATCGAGCCATCTTTTCGGGCCAGTAGTAAGAATGGAGACGAATTTAAGCTGGATAAAATTAAAAAGGGAGCCGATGCAGGGCTGGGCGAGTACGAAATGATGGCTGTTTTTGCACGGTAGGCAGATCAACCATCCGGGAGCCGATATTAGTGCAGCAAGGCACATCGGGAATAAATATGCCAAGGCACATTCGATCCAGATGACCTTGATATCCGTTGAAGGCCGCGAATACCCTATTGCGGTCGGTCTCGCTAGAAAGCCTAGACATCCAAGGGTTTAAGGGACCCATCCCTCGACAAAGCTTCCATATTCAGATCAAGTGTAGTCTCAGTTTTATTCCGTATTCTCTGCTGCTTTGACCTCTGTTACTTTGGCCCCTGTTGTTTTGGCCTCTTCAAGGTCTTTGAAACCATCAGACTCTTTGAACTCGTTGATATAACGAGACCCTCCGTCTAACCCTTCCTTTCCTATCTACATGGCCTCATTATCGTCTTCCTTATCATTCCTGGCAACATTAGCCCGTTCCTGCAGAAACAATTCTTCGCCACAGTCTCCTGCAGTGCTCCAGTTTTCAGTCATCTTGTCAGCTTATCAACTTTCGCACCTCCAACATGTACATGACGACTACATAGTATCAATACCCATATCGTTACTTGTGCAGCGATTCGTTTTAGTGTATCCCTATGCAAAAGAACCGCAGGGTTGAGAGAGAGATAAGCCGAGGGCAGAACCCATCAAGTATAAGCCGAACCGTAGTTAATGAGGCGGGGCTACTTTTCTGTCTCTCGGGAAATTTTCATAGTCAATGAATTGCTACGTTCGGTTGATATCGTTCCAATTTATTTACAATCAAATGCAATCGGAAGAATTTTTGGGGATCCACAGCTTCACATACGGCTTTCTAGGTGCCAAAAACTATCTGAACTACTATGGAAAACACAATCTAGGAATCAGTATCAAAATCTTTTATTTCTATGTCCGGCGTGTCCTACCAGGGCGTTTGATGCCGCCAAGGGTGAAGGCTAGACAGTCTACCTTGTCGCGCAACTTCCACCTAAGGGGAATTGACGCCTAAAATTGGGTTTGAAAATTATACTTAATGAGATGCTATTGAGGTTTTGGTCTTGAGCCAACACAGCAAGAAATTACATCATTTTGTGGCTGTACAGCTGGTACGCTTTGCAGATACAAGGTGGAGCAAGGCAGAATATCGACATGTGGAGCTAGTGAGGCGAAGCTGGATGGTGCGGCGCGAGCATGGACATGAACTAATCAAGAGCTAAAGGGTTGGGGAAGGATTGGGGCTGAAGCGGAATGATCCATCGCGTGATTGGATGTCGTTTCAGGCTCCCAGCCCACTGCTCCCTTAATATGAGAAGCTCCCATCACTCGGGATTTTTGGGCATCCACACTCACGATCGCGATATTACCACATTTCGGCTATTTTCCCACTCATAGACTCCATCACCTCCAACATGGCGGACAACTCGAGCCAAGACGCCGATCCATACGAATACCTGCGCAGCGACACATTCTGGGGCCTGGGCATCTTCATCCTCGCAAACGCCATTTGGACGTCCCTGCAGGTACTCCTCCTCAATGAGCCTGAAAATGAGACCACGGCGAAAGACAATGCCCAGAGTAACGACCTGCCCTCCACCGGCAATGTCACGAGCGTAGACAAAGCCTCCGACGGTTACTGTTTGGAGTGGGCAGAGTTACACATCACCTCTCGCGCTCGCCAGATCCTCGGCCTCGTAATCTGCAGCGTTGTTCTGCCGCTGCAGCTCTTCGAAAGCTACGCGGTCCTCATAACGACATGGCGTATAACCGACATATGCTTGACGATTGACCTTGACTTTAAACCGCGTATTCTGTACTACATCATGTACCTGTTCACTGGAATCATCTTCATATTCATATGGACAGCAGTGTTGGCTTCTGGCAAGTGCGTGCTTGGTTTGCAGCTGGAATATGCCACTGGACTGTATCGGTTCACGCCGAACGCTCATCCTCGTTTATACCGTGTAAAATCATGGGACATGTATGATGAGGAAGAGGAAGGGCAGCAGGGACAGAGAAGCGACAAGAGGGAGGCGTAAATTGCCAGCAGTAGGCAAGCCACGGGTGATGGGTCTTCTTTATCAAAACCGTGCTCCGTTCTTAGGGAAACCTAGCCTAACCCAATTTGGCTACCATATTACTTGAGACCGGAGGACACCAAATACAAAGTCGTATATGCTAATTTTTATGCATGGTAATGTACTGACAGATCATGTACAGCCTAAGCGGCAAACTGTTATCTGATCTTACAATAACCGTGCTATATCAGTAGCCTGTTAATTAAGGGATGTATTTCCACCTACTACGGAGGTCGGAGGTGAGGTCACATTATCTTAGATTAGATGCCTTGTAGTGGGAGCTGCGGTACTAGGCCTACATATAGACCGTGTTCAAGAGTGAAGAGCACTATATCAAGATAGTAGGAGCCTCAAGGAGTCATTACCATGATCTTGTACTGTAAAATTTGGAGAAGCTATCGAGAGCTATTACTGTGATCTGACGTAAGAAAAGGTGGGTCATAGTTGGTAAAAGTTAAAGCATCTTACGTGATTTATCTTTTCTAGTAAGTCTAGTGGAGATTGATATACCTCTTAGTAGTCGCACTCAGGGTCGTTGCAGGCGATCTGCAGTATGGTTTCCCTACAAATCGACCACGGCTTTATTAATAAGGGAAGCCCCGGCTATAGGTGTCAATCTGAGTATCCAGGTTTCGCAACCCGATGGCGGAGCCAAGATCCTGCCGCTTTCTCCATCTCACACAGACCCTTGCTTGGTGGAGAAGCGCCCCACCACGGTGGAACGCAGATGATCTTTCGGGACACATCCGAACGCAGATATTCATGGGCAGATCGTCCGTCCGCCCCTTGTACATAGATTTCACGTCAGGGCAGTGGCATGTGGAAAAGCGGGACAAGAGTGTGCCAGTTACATATCTCGTATTATGTTCAAAATCCCAACATGAGGTTGGGTAGATAAATTAAAACTATGACATCACCTAGAATTAGGTCTATAGTCGGACGTCTATTTACGTGTTACGCCGGAGAAGCGAAGTGCGAGTGTGCTGGGGAGCACACCTGGCGTCAAACACGGCAGAGGCGGCCGTTCTGGGTGGGAACACCATCGATCTGGCCGGTGATGTACCACTCGTCACTGCCAACACCCTTGTGAGCGTAGAAAAGATCGGTGGGATCGACCTGGTTCTTGATGGACAACAGACGGGCGTACTTGGCAGTGCCGTAGAAGGACTGCTTGAAGTCGGGCTCGGTCACATCAGACTCGGAAGCGTAGGTGCCGCTGCCGGGGGAGGCATCGCGCCACGGCTTCATCCAGTCGTTGGTCAGAAGCTTGCTCTTCTGGGCAATGACGTCCCAAGAGCTGCCCTCATCCCAGTTAATGACGGAGATGGCGAACATGGCAGCGTCGCGCCAGGCAGGGTTGACAGCATTGTCAGGGTAGGGGCCGGGGCCACCGGTGATACCGAAGCCGATGACCTGGCCACCCTTGTCAGAGAGACCCTTGATGGCGTCAAAGGTAGCGTTGAACTTGGCAGCGTCGACAAAGTTGGCCTTGGGGAACAGACGGCCGGCAGTCTTGGAGACGGTACCGCCGACAAGCTCACGGGGGAAGCCAGCCTTCCAAGCAGGGTAGTAGCTGGCATGCTCAGACTCGGTGACAGAGAAGGTGATGCCGAGGGCGGTCCAGGCAGTGAAGAGGGGGTTGGCAAGAGTGTGGAGCTGGGCAAGGGTGTGGCCGGGAGCGAACCAAGGCACCATAGAGAAGGTGATGGTGTCGGTGCCGGTGTGCCAGATGTTCCAGTACTCGTAAGTACCAGCGGCGTTGAAGGTAGGGATGAGCTTGAAGAAGGCACGGACAGCGAGCCAGAAAGCCTCGTGAGAGAGGGTCGAGCTGGTGCTGAAGTTGAAGGTCATGACAGCGGTCTTGATCTTGGGGAAAGCCTTGACAGTGTACGAGGTGACGACACCATAGGTGCTGCCACCTCCGCCGCGGAGGGCCCAGAAGAGGTCAGTGTTCTGGTTGCTGTTGGCGGTAAGGAAGCGACCATCGGCAGTGACAACCTCGAGGCTCAGGATCTGGAAGGGAGGCAGTGGTTAGAATATTGTATGTAAAGGAACAAGAGCATAAAGACTTACCTGATCGGCACCCAGACCATAGAGGGGAGACATAGGAGAGTGGCCGCCACCAGCAAGGAAGCCACCAGCGTATCCAACACTCATACCCTCACCACCAACAACGGTGACGCCATATTTCTCAGCAGCCTCATAGACCTCCTGGCCAATAACACCAGCACCGACCTTGATGGCAGCGCCGGAGTAAGAGCCGGAGGTGTAGGTCTTGTAGTAGTTGATGCTCTTAAAGTTGTGGGTCCAGATGGACAGAGCACCAGCACCGACAGAGCGACCATTGAAGTCGTGGCCAGTGTTCTTAATAACCAGACGAAGGTTCAGAGCACGGGCGAAGTTGACAGCCAGCTGAATGTGGGCAACATTCTTGGCATCGACGACATACGACGGGAAGCCTCCCAGGGTGCAGGTGCCCGCGGGATCCTCTGAGGGCTGGCAGGTCATACCCTCATACAGGGGCGACATGGAAGAGGTAGGGTCCAGGATACTAGAGGACATGTTAGCTGCAGCTCGAGACCAATGTGAGGGATATCTTGCTTACTGGAGGGACGAGTTGGTGAACTGGCTGATCACGTAGCTGCATCGCGCCGCGTTGTAGTTGCCGAAGTCATCGTAGCAGGAAGCGCCGATGGGGACGGTCTTGATGAGAGAGCCGCCGGTGACGAGGTTCAGAACCTGCCAGATGATCTGGTTAGGCCACAGAAGGTCGCCAGGGAAGGTCTTGCAGCTAGCCAGAGTCCTGGTGTTGCGCTTCCGGGCGGAAACGCCCTCGGAGAAGTACAGGACAGTGACATTGCTCAGCTCGAGATCAGTCAGGTTGGCCAGGACATCGCTAGTCAGCTGAATCTTCTCCTCAGGGAGGAAGTCCCCAGCAATGACCTCGGACGCCTCGTCAACATTGCTTGCAGTGGCGTCTAATCGGAGTCAGTATTTTCAGCCCAATGCTACCCTCCCCGGGAGAGGAGCCGACTGGCGAAGCAAACGTACCAATCTCTTCACCGTCAACAACGATAGTCTGTGCCACCACGTGGGAGGCACAGAGGGCGACAAGACCCCCTACCAAGAGGCGTCGGTTGAGCTGCATCGTGGATGATGGGTATGAAACACCGGGTGATGTTTATGTGGCGGACACGAGGGAGACAGGATGCGAGCAGATGTAAATGCTGCTTAGCCTGGGAACCTTTGCAGCCTTTTGTCTGAATCAGTCAAGATCGACAAGTAGCCAAGAGGATCAGGGGACGGGAATGGAACAGGCGTGAGAGACGAATGGGAACAGGAGAGGAAGAGCTTGACGCCCGGCGTATATAACATCCACGTGAGGCCCCCGTCGGATAATGGGACCCAGATGCAGGCTCAGATTGACGGCCAGCTCCTTCATGCGAACCAACGCTTCAGTCGATAGTCCCGGAAGCCAGGGCAAGACCTGGATCTAAGGTCCCCCGATGTCCATAGGCGGCAGCTCTAGGCACGGCATTGCGGTGGGGGAGATGGGCTTCACACTGCCTCAACCTATCTTGCCCATCTTGGCCCTGTTGACGAGCGCATTTAGGCCAGGTGGCTAGGGATTGCTACCGTTTCCCTGCGTGCCTTGCCCCCACATATGCCGCATCTGGGTTATCCTTGTGACGAGGCCTCATCACGATCCATGCCCGCGTCGGCGGGATATGCAGGCCAGGGAGATGACTCGTCCTCTTTCGGATGAGGAAAGATCGTCGTGCACCGTATACAATCGGGCTCCCTTACCACATGCGTCGAGTGCAGCGGTTGTGGTAACACCAGGCCTACTCTCTCTCCGGAGTAGCGTACCATCACTCCGCTTGGCTCAAGCAGGCATCGGCCGTCGTCCTTAGCGGTAAGCTTATGTGGCGCCCAATGGCGCTGACGTCGCTTATGCCGCTGCTGCGACCCTGCAACGCGAGCTGAGCATATTTCAGGGCTAACTGTTGGGCTGTCAGTGGTGCATCCCCGTCGTATACCGGGGAGTACGTAGTAGCCCTTGTGGTAATAACCCAGGGGTTTCTAGTGCCATGCGGAGCTCTGTTAGCCAAGCCGAGTGTCTTAGCAGCGGAAACCGGGCACGCACAACTGTTGGCCCGCGAGGCCTCTGGTGGAGTCAATGTTGTTTTTCCGACAGAGCGACGTTCCAGAATGGCCAACGGACAGTTGTGGAGCTCCCTGCCCCTCGTCGAAATGGGAATGCGAACAATTTCCCATGCCCTGACAAATGCCGCAACCCTGGCACTACGACTACCGGCTCCGGGGACCCGCGCCTTGGCTCTGCCGCTGAGCTGAGCGGAGCCACAAGCCATCTTGCGGGGGAGGGAGAGGAGAAGGCCTTCTTGCGGGGATCAGATCTGGATTCAGGGTCTGCGGCAGCTGTGCTTTTGTCTTCAGCACGGGAGCCTAAAGCAATCATATTCGTATACGACAGCGACCGTGCCAGGGAAGATCTCAATGGCGTTCTAGCTCGTATCGCCATCTCAACGATTTGCTACGATGACCGACCCCGACGAACTCTCTTTCTCGTCCCGCCAAATTCGGCTCGCAACCCTTGCCCCTGAAGGCATCTTAATCCGGCGCCGTTCCTGTGGGAGCTTAACCGAGGGCTGCTGCGACACCTGGTAGCTTACAAGGTTTGGCCGCTGGCGGTCCCGTCCCAAAACCGCTCGTCTGAGCCACGACGAGGAGGGAAAAAAGGTTGTCAAGGTTGTGCCAGGGCCTGCGTACTACGTGGTAGCGCCAACAGCCCGGACGAAGCCAAGACTCGCGAGACTCGACCAGGGGCTAGCGGCCTCAACTAACGCACAGACTGGACTGTCTGACTGGCCCGGGAGCCCGGAAGCCGACGTCTGCCCGCTCGCCATCCCCTTAAGCCTTGCATTAGGCCAGGCCTAGCGCCGGGGAACGGATGGACGCGGCATCGCGCCGACGCCGAGGCGACAGGTTTGCCCTCGATTGCGTTCTGCAATCTCGGGCAACACCCGCTGGCAAACTCAAACCTACTTACATCGAGGGTACGGGCCGAACGGGGTAGCGCCCTTGGCTGTCTTGGCTCTTCCTCTGTCTTTCTGGCTCATCCCCGCGCGGAGCGCGCGAGGAACCAGTCTGTTCGCCTTCCCGTTGCGGCTGAGGACCGGACCCCGAGATGCCAGACGTCCAGATGCCAGACATGGCTTCCGATGGCTTCGACGTGGCGCCCACCAGTCGCTCGAGGCACCCGCTAGAACCTGCCCTAATAAACAACGGGCTGGGCTCGACGGCGAGCCTGGGAACCCGGTGCTGGACATGCACACGAGTCTCGCCTTTGTAAGGAGTAGCATGCAGAACTTCCCGTAATGGTGGTATTGTCAAAAACATAGTTCATACTCGGTTGCTAGCTAAGATGACACAGGCACACTAATCCCAAGGAGTCGGTTCATCGGAGTGGTTCATGTACGTCGCACACGAGACCTGGGTATATAGCATTTGCACGGCCCACCCCGGGCTTGACTGGGCTGCGGCGTGCACATCTCCTAAAAGGTTGGAAAGTTACGAAACACAAGACACATCCCGTGCTCTCTTCTAAGGTTTCTCCTGGGTGCTGGGGCTGGTGATATTCTCCGACGACTACGTCGCGTCCCCCCTTCGGGCTTTTCTCTTCAACCTCGCGTGCTGCTCCTCGCTCTCGCTCTCTTTCGTAGAAATCTCGCAAGATGATGCAGGAGGTGAGAGACACGCTAGGCGCCATCGGCATGGGCGTCTCCGTGGTCGATTCCGCCGCCAACACCACGGGCATCAAGGCTCGCTACATTCCTGTTAGCCAGCTGCCGACGACGCCGCTCCAGCAGGGCGCCATCGCCATCATCTTCCTGATGACCTTTCTGGCGTTGACCCTATGGGGCTTCCGCGTTTACTCGCGCATAACGACGAAGCAGTTTGGAATTGGTACGTGCTTGACTCAACCGACGATCGGTCCTCCTTTGGACATGGTCATCCCATGAAGCCTCGTCCGCTAACCAGCCATTTGCTCTCTAGATGACTGGCTTGTCACAGCCGCCATGGTTCGTTGGAACTTTACCCAGTTATTGCCGGAACGTGCACTGATCATGTCCCTCCACTAGGCCTTCTCCGTGGCGATGCTTGTTCCCAACTACATGTGTAAGTTAAGCTGAACTCTGGGTGACAGCGCCTTGTCTCTAACCGCACGTTTGCAGTCTTCAAGTACGACTACACCGGCTTCCCGACCAAGACACTACCCAAAACATATGATGTAGAGCCTGTGTTATTTTGGAACTGGATCATGCAGGTCCTCTACAACCCGATCCTTGCCTTGATCAAGTCGTCAATCCTCATCTTCCTGCTAAGGCTAGGAGGTCATCGTCGAAGCATTCGATGGTGTATCTACGCCCTCAACACGTTCAATGTTGCTCTCGGCATTGCCATTTTCCTTACCGTCATCTTCCAGACCATCCCTATCAACGCATACTGGGATCTCTCGGTTGAGAAGCACCGACAGGTCGATGGGCCCATGTTCTACATCTCGACAGCCATCATCACCATTGGCACTGACTTCCTCGTCCTCCTGATTCCGTTCTGGGTTTTCCTGGGGCTGCGAATGCGCATGGCCGCCAAGATTGGCTTGATTGTCGTGTTCCTCATCGGTGGAGTGTAAGTGTCTACAAAGCGTGGTTTTCAGGAGATATTTGTCTAACTTGATTGATTACAGGGTTACCGTTGTTGCTATTATCCGCGTCAACGAACTCCGCAAGAAATTCTACGACCTCGATCCCGACTACGACTCAAGAAACTCCCTCGGAGATACACTAAGTAGCGTTGAAGTCAACCTGGCTATCATGGCCTCCTGCGGTCCCGCACTGCGCCCGCTGTTCCGTAGAATGTTCCCTGGTCTGTTCTCCAACAAGAGCAGCAATGACAGAGACTACAACACACCAAGCAACAACTACGCCACGGGTACCAGACGACACACCAATGTCACTGGAAACTTTCCTCTCAAGGATATGGCCAGTGGTAAGACACACACCGAGATCCGTGGCCACTCACCGAATGGAAGTGAGGAGGAGATTATGACATACAACGGTATTATCCGAAGTACAACTGTAAGGCACTCCAATGACATAATGTGTTGTATCTGCTTGCTAACAATGCATAGGTCAACATCAAGTACGACCAGGCGACTTTGGAAGGCAGGGAGTCCAATCCAGACTTTGATGAGCCAGTAAAACCTCGATAAACGAAATCAATAGTAGACATTATTAGAGCGACGGTCTAGAACACTTGCTGGGTCTTTTTTAATTAAGTACGGAGCAACTCGGGGGTGGATATCCCCACATCGATCGATCTCATCTTACCCGGATCATCGAGCTTGGCCGCATGACAGGCAACATGGGATGATTTTGTACATTATGATGAAGAAAATAGTCAGTAAGAGGTGTCAAAGGATGTGACGACATATAATAATAATTTTCCAATGTCAACAAAGTTGGTTTTCATGCATGTCACCATATCCTAGGTGGAGCAATTTCATTTAGCTCACGGCTTCTTAGCTCTGGTTCCACGATTAAGCTTGTGTCTGACCCTCAGCGCAATCACCACAGCTTATCTCGACATTCCACTCTCTATGCTTAATCACTAGTGGCCTTTAAATAATTGCACGCTTGAACCTGTTGAATGGTATCACGTGATGATGGCCAAGGAGGGCAACCTGGAACAGCGGAGCTGGTGGTGGTCAGCGATGCAATTGAATAGAATGAGGTAAAGTAGATGATACAAATATACAGTTACAATCTCAACATTTGGTTCTCAATTATGTGCACTGTTTTTCGCAGCTGCGCTGAGGGTCTTGAGGATGCGCTTTCGCGATGGATCTAGTTTCGTGGCTATTCGCGCGCACTCAACACCACCGGGTACAGGGTAAGTAAGGGTTGGGTGTAAACCCAGAGAGAAAGAGAAGATAAAATGCGCACCTTGTTATGAGAATCATCAGTAAATAAATGCATGATTTTTATCCTTTTTGTTTATGGGATATGTAACGATTTGGTGGTGACTTTGATGATGTCCAAGTACAGTTATCTGATACAACTTACACGCAGCTTATTCTTATCAATTTAACCGGCATATTATGGACGCGATTATCCAGATTATGTCAACTAACCATTGGAACATACTTAACCGCTAAAACTGACATTCTCACGATAGAATCCTCCATATCTGCACATCCAATACCATCTAGCGGGTTTTCTCCATTCCCCCGAAACCAGCTCCAGGGTAGCCGACACATGATTGTCTTGGCGCATCTCAGCTCGGCCCCGCTTAAAGCCCGGTATCTGGAGTATCTGGAGTAACAGGGGCGCGCCCATGTGGCCGGATAAGGCTTAATCAAGACGCGAGAGCTTTATCTCTTGGCGGCTCAGAACTGGAAGCCTCGACACCCCGGCCTAGGGCGCAGCAGCGAATCTCGGTATGGCGACTGATAAGCGGCGCAGGCCAGTACGAGGCCGCCATTCGTAGATTGGGTGCTGTTGCTTATCTCGACTCCGGTTCCCGCCTCGACGCGGTGCCTTGGGCTCCGCAGCTCAGGGCCATTATTGGATTGTGGGGCGTTTTTAGAGGAGCCGCCAAGAACTATCTTGTCGTAAGGGGAGTTGGGGGTAGTTCGAGGGAGACGGGGACGCCGTGTACGCCGTCAGCCAAGGCCAGGTATAAGTATCTGCCTCCCTGCGTCGTCTTTGCTTGTTTCCGCCTGACAGCTTAAGTGGAATCGTTGCAAGTGGACACTTGAGATATCTCGGTCGACCAGACCTTCGAGCCAATTGCACGTGGCGAGGCTGTATACAGCACTTCATCAAGACCTATCCACCACAGCGAAGCACCATGTCCGAGATCACACCCATCACCGAGTGGCCCGACTATGCCGTCGACCCTCAGGGCGGCAACCCCATCACCCAGGATCTCAATGCCCCCTACGACAAGGTATGCTTGGTTGACTTCACCATGTGTGACTACAGCTGACCATTGACCAAGGGCGACCTATGCTGGTTGCTAGTATGCACCATCCTGTGCTGGCAGATCACTCCCGCTATCGGCTTCCTGTATGCCGGTATGCATCGACGGAAGTCTGCCTTGACCATGATCCTGCAGTCACTGTTCTGCGCCTGCGCGTGTGGCATCCAATTCTGGGTCTACGGATACTCCCTTTACCAGTCCCACACCACCAACCCGATCCTCGGTGATCTGTCCCTGGCTGGGTTGCACAACGTCCTTGCCGCTCCGTCGCTCGCCAACACGGACATCCCTGACATCCTCTGTACGTCTCGGTATCCCCTCGCGATAATTAATTCATATGGCTAACCATGGTTCCGTGTAGATGCTGCCTTTGGCTTCACCTTCGTCACGGCCACCGCCATGATCTTGGCCGGAGCCATGTTGGAGCGTGGTCGACTCTGGCCCAGCATGGTCTTCCTACTCTGCTGGACTACCTTCGTCTACTACATGTGAGTGTCATCTCTACCCACACCTGAAACAATGCTGACAATGTACTTCACAGCCTTGCTTATTGGGAATGGAACCCCAGTGGTTGGTTGTACAAGCTCGGCCTCTACGACTTTGCAGGCTCGGGTCCCGTCCACATCGCCAGTGGCTTCGGCGCCCTAGCCTGGTCCTTCATGCTGGGCCCTCGCCTCACTGACAAGGCAGAGGAGGCAAAGAAGGGAGTGCACTACAAGCCTCACAACCCCCTGCTCATGTGCATCGGCACCGTCTTCATCTGGTTCGGATGGTTCGCTTTCAACGGTGCCAGCACTGCTAACCTGAGCCTGCGATCTATCTACGTTGTCGTCAATACAAACCTCGCGGCATGTGGCGGTGGTATTGGCTGGGTTGTTCTCGACTATCTTTACACCAAGAAGTTCAGCTTGGTGGGCTTCTGCTCAGGCATCATTTCCGGTCTGGTCGGAATCACACCGGCTGCAGGTTTCGGTAAGCGCTCATGCTGTGCGACATTGACGAATATCAGACGCTGACCCTGCTATGTATTAGTACCCGTGTATGTTGCCGCGCTCATCGGTTTCCTGACATCCATTGTCTGCTTCTACACCGCCAAGTACAAGCATCTCCTCTCCGTCGACGACGGCCTCGATATCTTCGCCATCCATGGCGTCGGCGGCTTCTTTGGCGACATTCTCACGGGGCTGTTTGCTGCGCAATTCGTTCCTGCCCTTGATGGTGTCAGCGGTGACGCGTACGCGGGCGGCTGGTGGAACCACAACTGGCGTCAGCTCGGGCTCCAGCTCGCGGGTGCCACGACATGCGCCGTGTGGTCGTTTGTCATCTCGTGCATCCTGCTGTTCATCATCAACAGGATCCCTGGCCTTCACATCCGCGCCAGCGAGGAGAGCGAGATCCTCGGCCTCGACTTTGCGTACCTGTCGGACCTGGATTGGGAGGATGGGCTGAGGAGCGAACAGAGCATGACCATGACCGAGGGCGTTCGCGGATCTGGCTCATTCAAGGGTGCTGTGCCGCCGATGGTTGAGGAGACGAAGAAGGATTAATTGCGTTGAGAATTTGAGAGTGTCATGGAGGCCAATTGTTTATTCACCGATACACTAGAGGGTACTTTGGTGCTGCGCGTTGCAGCGTAGCATTGTTCTGAAATAGGGTGTCTCAGACACCGTCATAATTATATCATCACTTACGATCAATTCCCATTACCATACACGACTATAATCTGATATCCCGTGATGGCTTGTGAATACATAGTCGTGGGTGAGGCCTCCTGGAGCGTGGAAAAGGCGTCGGCGGTCGATCTAGCCTCAGAGATGGCAGCTCGTGGCACAGCAAGCTTGTTTTAGCTGCATAACCAAGCCGGGATCCACCGGAGCGCGCGGATGATCGATAGAGCTCCAGCACCGTCAGTCCGTCACATCGATGACTTCACCTGACGGCGTCGCGCTGCCAGCTTAGGCTCACCGGCTCGGCAGTCGCTTTCCGTCGATGGATGGAATCCCGCCTGGAATGACGGCGTCTCGATGCCACTCTGCCACCTCATCGTACACATCCAGCCCCTTATCCCATGCCCTCATCTGAGTCGTTATCACTGCTACACTGAAGTGGGGGTGCTGCCACCCTCCAAGATTATCTGAATCCGGCTAGCGCTCTCGCGACGCGGCGCAAGCCTGCAACCACCACGACAATCTCGTGGCGCATCTTTATCTACCACACGGCCAATTAGCGATCTCTAGATGTGTTGATCTGAGGTCGTCTCTGGACCATCTCCCCCGCGTTTCGTCCTCCCCCTAACCCGATCAAGTAACCTTTTCCTAACCTTGAGCTCCCGTGCCCCCTCTTATCCTAACATGTCCCCCTTTGGACTTGATAGACGGGTCGCGGTGCAGATTGACCAGTCATTGCGGCACTTGGTAGTCGTTAATCGCATCCTATCTCCTGTGGTTGGCTCGCTCCGTCACCGATGGGAGTATGCATAAAAAAGCTAAGTGCTGCTTTCTCATGCGATTACGTTCTTATAACCCGTCACGCCTTATCGCTCCGCCCGCCGTAGAGCACAAGCCACCTAAACCACACTCACCATGATGCTTGTCCTCTCTGAAATTACCCAACTCAGCTTGGGCCCTGCATTTCTTGGCATCGTGCTTTCTTTGGGTGCCATCTCGGTCATCGTCCACACCCTACTCCACAACCGGAAGGCCTTCAGTCGTGTCTCTCAGTTGGCCTCAGAGTCCAAACCCGAGAAATCCAAGAAGCTCATCGAAGCAGAGTATGTCAAGATATTCCCGCCCTCGCCACGCACGACGCTCCAGCAAGTCAATTCAAAGCTGTGGCCCGCTCCCAAGGCATTCGACTTGTCGGTCGCACCAAGGTCTTCAATTCTCAAGTTGGACGAAGACTACCGACTGGCCAATCCTTCCAACTATGTTTTCAGCGGTTTCAGCGTCAGCGACATTCGAATCCTAGGCATCCTCCCAGACTATGCAGCCATTTCTGGAGTTCCGTTGCCATCACCCATCAAGAACTTCAACATCGACAATGCTGTGGCACGGCCTTATCGGCCATTCCGATGGGCCTACCACCAGACCATGTGTATGTAACGGCAACTAAATTCAAGACGATAACTAATCCATGACGTTCATATGTAGCATACAAGAAACTAGAGCCGGACTTTTGGATTGAACTCGAAAGCACCTACGTAGACCGAATTCGTGAGCGTCAAAGACTTTACGCAGAGCATGGCAAAGATGTGCTTCAGTCGCTACCAGGATCCGAACTCGCTTGCAAAGAGCTCATGGAGATGGTTCTGCAATTCATCTGCGCGCGATACCCAAACCAATTCGAATTAGTTGGCAACACGTTTGTCAACCACATCCTCAACACCCGACAGGATCTTGGTACAATCGACCCTCTCCTTGTTCTCTTGAACAACGTGCCCGAAGATTTCGCCATGACTCTACGAGACCCGGAGACCGGTCGCTATGTATTGCGAGCCGGCGTTGTCTGCTCGTCTGTTGGGTGGAACCTCGGAGAGAAGATGGGCCTTGGACTGCCTGCGATTCATCGCACCGTTCCCGATTACAAGGAGAAGATGGAATTTAGCATGGACCGGTAAGTCGCCATCTAGGTGTTCAAAGAAGTGAAATTGACTCTGGCCTAGATTTTTCACCAAGATGCCAGCTTCCAGCCCGATCCAGAGGGGATCGTGGGGTCTTGAAATCGGACAACCGCTCTACTTGCCAGCCGATCATCCTGATTTTAGCCACCGAGAGTCACAGAACCCATCACTGAACCCAGAAGATTTATACCTACGCGTCGACTGGCAGACCCTGCGCCGACTTCCCCTCTCGGGCGCCATAGTGTTCAACTTCAAAGCGCTATTCACACCCATCACTGAATTCCGGGACGAGCCATATATCCCGTCAATCGTCCTCAAGGTTCTCAACGAAGGAAAGGAAAACCTCATGAAGTACAAGGGTACCTGGCATGTGGAGCATGTTGCCAAGCCTGCCATGGAGAAGTATGAGAGGGAACAGATTGAGCAGGGTTTGATTGAGAAAGACTGGAATGTACAGACTTTGGACGCGAGCCCATTTTTCAAGGATTGGGAGAGGAAATGGAGATTGGAATGAGTTATGAATGTGTGAGATGACTGATGATGGTATGTCGAAATTATATGGGTAGCATGTGAATAGCGTCTGATTGGGAATTATGTTGATTAAATAATTCCAGCACCAAGTACGAGACCATACGCACAGAAAGATCGTAGGAATAAGCACATATAAGCGAAAAGAGAAAATGATTGAAATCTCCGGGTTGTTGCTCTAGCGCTGAGATGTAAGAGTTGGTTGAGGATTTATCAGGTCCACTTATGCCAGTAACTGACACGGTTGTCATTGAAACGAAGTAACCCCATAGGGCTGACAACATGTAGGTGATAAATTATGTCATACTATGAGATACTAGTTGTATGTAAAGCGCTACTTACATACGTACTTAGTGCATACCGATATTATGGAAGGTGACTAAAACAAGACTGGTGCTTTTCGAAGGCATCGAATGCCAGGTGAAACGCAATCACAAACAAATCTGAAGACTAATCTCATAAGACTTATATAAGTATAAGCATCTATTTTGTATTTTATATACAAGAGGTAAATACTACGGGTTGTTATTGCTGGAATCTTTGTCTCTTCTGTGTGTAGATAGCAATATCCTAAAACAACTATTTCCCAGAGCTTGACTCTCTTCTCATCATTTAGTCACATTGGTACTCCGAGGGCGGCATGCCCGGCCACTAGTGTGATGTTGGTGGACATGTGTTCCTTTACTTGTTTGCGAGGTAGCCACAGACGATGCCGAGTGTATAGCAGTGGTGGTCTGAGAGGTAGCCACAGACGATGACGATTGGATAGCAGTGGTGGTTTGAGAGGTAGCCACAGACGTTGAAGATTGAATAAGAGTGGTGGTCTGAGATGCGGACGAAACCGTGGCCACAAATTCACTAGCCGAACTTTGCAAGGACGAAATGCTTGAAGCCACTGCAGCTACTGAGCTGGAAGAGGCTGGCGAAGAAGTAGTGGGGATGGAGGTCGATAGAGCCGAGGAGACAGTGTTTGCCTGCACTGAGGTGCTTGTTGGAGTTGCCGCAGTCGATTGGCTAGTTGTCGTAGACGCATTCACCGTGTCTCCCAAATGGTGTAGCAGCGAGCCCCAGCCGAGACCGTCATAGTGGCCAGAGCCCTCACCCCATGATCCTGCTCCGCCTTCAAAGCCGCCGAAGTACTCTAGCGTGTTGTTCAGATACTCTGTGGTCCATGGCGCTTCCAGACCCTTGATTTGAACATAATGAGCGTACAGGAGCTCCCAGGCAGGTCGGATCGCGCCACGAGAAGCCTCGCTGATGACGTCGTAGCTCACTATGCCATTGGTGTATGACTCGAAAGGGACGTCGTTTCCAAGGTTGTATCGGGCGAAGTACTCGGCACTATTGTTTCGTCAGTATTGAAGGGTGGTGAACATGATTCGGGAGACAAACCCAAGCAAGATTCGGTTATCGGCGTAGCCAAACAGGTCCTCACCCTGGTTCCATGCCTGCTGGCCAATCACTCCAAGCAATTGGAAGTCGAGAGCAGAGTGGCCCTGGTCACGACCTGACTCTTGACCCTGTCCAAGGCTGGTGCCCGTACCCGGCTCCTCGACGATATTGGTGATGCCATTGGAAATAGCACCATTGCCCGTGCCTGACTTGAAGTACTCCACAGCAAAGTCATAGGCAGTTTGGTTGTCTGTGAGAACACCAATGGCCATGGCTGATGCTAGGTTGCATTGCTCCCAGTTGGCGAAGAAATGCAGCACGTTGTGCTCAGAGCCCAGTACGTGGTTGAGGAAGTCGAGGTTCATCGGCAGAAAGATGTCTGTCATCATAGACTGGACGGCAGACAGGCCGCTTTTGGCAAATGGGGCATAATCCCGTAGAAGTTCGGCCGCGTTCGCTAATTCGTACCCCTGCAGACCAGCTGTGAGGTAGTCATCATCTCCGCCCCCAGATAGCGACTGCAGCGTCTCCGCCCAGGCCACAAGAATGTCAGCAGCCGCTGCAGCATACTGCTCATCGCCCGAGATCTTCCAACGGACGGCAAGATTGAAAGCGGCCGCAGCATCGTGCCACAAGAGCTCGCCATTGGTGCTTCGGGACACAATATCAACAGCGTTGTTTGTGTAGGAGGCGTTTGAGAATTCGAGACTGGTCAGTTTGTTCCACGAACTGAGCCAGGGGTCTTCCTGGGCGGCGATCTTGGTTTTGGCCCGATTGATGTCCTCATCAGTAACCAGCAGGCCGGGGTGCTGAAAAGCAAAGATTTGGGTAAAAAAGCATACGAGCGTCAAGACGCTGAGTGATGCCATGGTGTAAGAATGAATGACGAGAATGAATGACAAAAATGAATGACTAGAATGAATGCAAGATCTTCGATAGAGGAAACAAAGAATAGGAAAGAAAAAAACGAGGGGGAGCGAATGGTATTATCTACACGAAGGGCCGAGGGTTCGGTCGCTAACGAAGCGAGAGTATAAAGACGTATCGCCCCCAGGGACTCCATAGATGGCCAGATCGAGAGTAAATTTGGGGCTAAATCCCCTGTAAGTGCCCAGGTGCGATTCGACGAAACCACTAGAGCTCTGGGCAGGCCCGCAAAATTAGTGCGAGGGTGCACCCCCATGCCAATTCAGGGGCCTGTCAGAGTACTTGCAATCTGGGCCTACCCAGTTCTGAGACGTGACATGATAGTGCTATTGGTTACCAGTCTCGCCCATCCAAAGATGTGTTTGATATTTAGATTCTAAATCGCGCGACGTATTGGTGCTGAATAGTTCGTCATGTGGTTGATAGAGTGCCTAAAACATTCCACCACGGGAGCAACTTCCCTGAGCGGGTGTCAGAGCAAGCGATCATGTTTCTGTTACAGAGGCCGGGGGGGTTATCATCCCATACCCCGGGCGGATCCCAGAAGGCGAGTGCGGTAGCCGAGTTGTTTTGAATTAATTTGTGGGTTCAGACGTTCAGCACTACTTCTTTGGGTCTAATGACGGGATCACTGCTTGTCTTGGGGCATTCGGGATCGCCAAGGGTATTTATCTAGCTACGCGTCACCTCGGCAGCTAATTTCTGACACCAGATAAATGACAGGCATGTCATCAGCGGTCCCCGCCCAGGCCAGTTCGCCATTTTCAATCCAAGGAGCTTTTTATTGTATATAGGATTGCAATATTTTGTTGAATTGGTGTATAAACCGATAGGTCAAATACCACATCGATAATATGACCTTATCCTGTTCTCACGAAGCGCAGGCGGCGATCAAAATTTCACACTGGATGGCAAGTTTCAGGCCCATGGCAAGCTCACCATGGCAAGCCTTATTGGGTCGCTTAGTGCCTGGCCCACTTACATGTACACGGAAGCGCCGGTTGTTCTGCATCGCTTAGGACCTGCTGCTCGGATTCGCATTGCAGGCGTACAGCTCGCCAGAGAGGTCTACAGGTCCACTAAATGCTCGGCGTCTAACAATCGTGTCTGACGGTGCCGCTATGTTCGCAGCATTTGAAACAGCTTGAAATAGGCTTTATATAAGTGCCCGTGCGATGAAATGAAGAAACAACTAAGATAAAATGTAGTTTTAGGATAAATAAATGCTAATAATTAGCCTTCCTGGATTTCCCCTAATCAAATGTCATATTCAGTGTATTGCTGGTAATTATCTTTTGAAATCTGTCGGCAGCTCTATTTAGTCGAGGAAGAAGTTCTAGTCCCCCGGGAATAACAACCAGATTTTGTGTATTGTTCGACGTTCAACCCCGAGACTTCAAATGTTGTGTTCAGGCACATGGAAGATTTTGAGCTGTGGCGGAATGAGAGTATGTAAATCTATCCAGGATCCCATTGACTAGTAATAAAATTTTAATGGACAGCAGCGTTTGCTGACTAGTTAATCTCTTTGCGTTGAGCTGGTGACTTTTGGACTCGGCTGTTCCGTCTTAGAATACTTGCACAACCAAGCATTGCAACGAGAGCCAGAACGCCACCAGCAACGCAAATGGCGATAAATGCGGTTCTGTTCCTATCAATCCACGAACTGGGATTACTGGACGACGAGCCCTCGCAAGCGCCGTTGTAGCATAGGCCACCGTTTCCGCAAAGCGTGCCGTCTAAGAAAGATTCCTCAGTATCCCGGCACATGTCTGTTCCAAGATCGCTGCGGTAACAGCTCAGAGCACAAGTGTCATTATCACATGACTGGGCGCTGCTGTTAGAACTGAACTGAGCCGAGCACTGCATATTTCGAGATGTGCATTGGCCAGAGGCGCAAGCCATACCGTCTTCTTCGCTCCCACAGGCCTCACCATCCGGAGTTCGCACATCGTCTGGGCATGATGCTGAGGTGCCATTGCAAACCTCTTGCGGATCACAAGATCCAGTACCCTCTCTACAGACGACGCCACTCCTTGAAAACTGGCACTGCCCTGTGCAGCAGCTATCAGAACTCGGATCGCAGACGGCTCCTTGTTGCAGGCGACAGGATAGCGGTTCGCAGCAGTCATTGTCTTGACAGCCGTCTTCTCCACCACAATCGCACTCTTCTCCAGCTTCAACAATGCCATTGCCACACTCGCCGTTGGAAATCGTCGGTACGTTCTCGTTGCCTCGCAAACAGTCTGAACGTACGAGGTTTCGACCAAGAGAAGCACATATGTTACCGATTGAGCATGGCGAAAACTCAGTCATCCCCTGGTTCGAGGCTGGATTCATAATGTAATTTCCGCCAGCGTCACACGTATCTTCGCTGTAGGGGCAGCAGGGCTGAGACTCAGAACTTGCGCTGCAACCCGCGGTACAATCGTGGACTGCCCCAAAGTTGTGACCGATCTCATGTGCAATCACTTGCCACTCGGATGGTGTTCGGACGACGACATTTGTGGACGAGGTCGACGAGCTGCTGCCCCAAGAGCTCGAGCCATCACGACACAAGGTCCCCATCCACGCTATGCCTACCGTCGAGCCACTGTTGCACCCAGTAAGAAGTGTCCAAACCGCATTCTCGCTGTCATCAATCTCGCTCCTCCATTGCGAAAACACGCCCAGTCGGTCGGATGTGCTCAAGCCAGAGCTACAGTCCCCATTCCATGGCGCCTCCGCCGTTTGCTGAGTGGGACAGGCTGCATCGCTGATGGTTAGGTTTCGGACCCTGAGCGAGATGTTGAAACTTTGCTCGTATAGTTGAGATGCAGTGTTTATCTGCGCGAGGACGTGTTCGCGGAGATCATCTGTCGAGTCGAACTGGGCGGTATATGTGCAGTCGGTGGCAATTCCCAACAGCGCTACCATTCTCGAGTTTGGGCATCCTTCGGTAGAGCCAATAACGTCGATAAGGTCCAAGGAACCGGCATCTCCGTTTTGGCGTGTCTCAAGTTCGGCAAGATTTGATTTCCGTTGAATCGAAGCCAGTTGACCGCGATTGAAGTCGAGATTGTCGAATGAGCATTGTGCCGAATTGTTGACTTGTCGCTTCTGACGATAATCACGTCCTCGACCTTGAGTGTCTCTCCACGCGATCGAATAGGGATTCTGGGAAACTGGTACATCAAGATCTCCAGCAGACTTAGTTCTTCGGTAGATATCGTCTGTTTGGACGTTGTAGGTAATCCCGTCAATGCTGAACGCCCCCTCCAAGAGATGAACCCCGTTTTTGTAATGCACTGTGATTCTCGCCCAGCCGGCGCGTTGCTGAAAATCGCCATTGTCTTGAGCAAGGAATACTGTTCCTAAAAAGACAAGATGACTCTTCTCCGGGATAGTTTCGACCTTGCGTATTTTGCCATCGGACCCCAAATGGTTCACGAATATGGCGTGCGAGAAAATCCCCTCGTTGCGACTCAGCCCAAGACGAATGTTTCTGCTCTCGCCTTCTAAGGAAAACGTGACATTAAACTTTTCAGGGATATTATTTAAGCTTATTGAGGGCGAGAATTCGAGATTTTGGATGATTGAGAGCTCGTGCACGGGAGTTTGCCTGATAGTTAACGCTGAGATGCATGGTTAGCTGCTAGTGTTGAAAAGTTGTGAGACTCAGGAAACCAACCTTTTGTTCCAGTGAAAGCAGAGAACGCAAAGAAACATAGCTTGGCGGATAGAATAAGGAACATGGCGTCTTTCTTGTGGTGTAACGGATTCTTTGCGCTGGAAAAGTCCTGCCTGGCACAGTCCTGTTCAACTGCCGCCGTTCGGGACCATCGTTTTAAATAATCCACAATGGCTTGACGGAGTATTCACAAGCCACTTCTCAAAGAATACCATTGTGTCCAACATTGGTAATACACTCCAGCGCGTCTGCTGAACAGTTTCGCTCTCCATGTATATTGAGCTCAGCCACAACAAATGACGAATAAGGGCTCCAACGAATGGAAGATGCGGTCAATGGACATGCTGAGCTAAAGAATTTCCTTGGCGCATATTCGGACTTCGTTGACAAAGAAGTGCGTGGATTGGCCAGGCCTGCTGGATGATTGTGCTTGGTAATAATGCGGAGGGAGCCAAGGAAGAACCGCCGAATGTTCCGAGATGCCGCGCCAGCTACGATCGGACTGAGCCACCATGTCGACGCGGCGAAATCTGCGGGAGAGATTCAAGGATGATAATGACGTCAAGTGAATAGCATGCAACACTAGATCTGGGACGATTGGTGAATGTAATAGGACAGAAAGCGCCTTGAAGCCGTGAGTGTCATTCCTTTGCCAAGGATGACCTACGCTAATGCAGCTGGCTGACAGTGGATTGAGATAAGCTGGGGGCTCAGCACCCCATGCTAATTCACTAAAACCCTAAATAATGTTAATACGCACATGGTAGTGGAGCAGGTTTGTAAGAATGCGTGCGGTCGAGGACGCGTCTCGGGTCGAACACATCACGCTACTTGCTTTGTTCGTGTGACTTCACGGTTAATTATCCCGGAATCAGGCCGAATGGTCAAGGTTATGCTTTAGCTTTGCTGGCTTTTGTCGTCGAAGAGGGGTTGCGGTACTGCGACGCTGCAGCTATTCATGAGTGATATATTAACCCGACATCTTCCCAGCCTGATCCGGTTGTGCTGACCATGTTTCTCGGGATCATGTACAGTCAGGCAGATCCGTGAATACACCGGCCCCAAAAGCCCTTGGGTATTTCACAAGTCTGGCACATGCTTGGTAAACCTCCAAGGAGTATATTTCATGACAGGGACTAAGATAAGTTAACGGCTCTACCTAGAAGCCGCTAATGAAGAAAAAACCATACTGATCAGACCACAGAGCCACCCTCCCTCTTCCTCTCCCCTGTCCCACCACGAGGGAGTCGTGTTGATTTCATCACAGAAAAGGCCCAGGCCATCAAATCAATTCTTCCACTCCTTGACATCACCCATGACCATGACCTTCATCCTGCTCCGGTCCCAAAACCCTGCCTCGTCTGCCTCGATTTTGGCATTGGCCTCCTCCGTCAACAAGGAGCCGGTAAACCTGCCGAACGCAGCCTCATCTTCAAAGAGCATGGTGATGATGCAGTCGTAGTACATGTCATCGGCATTGCCCGCTAGCAGGACTGGCTTGTCGTCCGCGTCGTGCTTTGGGTACCACCTCGTGTGCGAGAGGGGCGCCGCATCACCACATAACTCCGCCACCATATTCATATGCTGCTCATAGCGGGTCTTGAATACCTCATGCGTGATGCCGGGCATGCGTGGTGCGAAAATCATGACACTGTAGACCATTGTGTCGATGAGCGGGATCGCAAGTAGTCGGTTGAGTGGGCTGAGTGGATGTGTTCGGGCGAGGGCAATCGGGATCAAGGCAGTGATTTATGGTAGAGTCGCTGGTATTAGGTGATGTTTTGTGATTGTCGCAGATGCTTGTGTGAATCTTGACCCGAGTATAGATGCTGAGGAGGCGAAGTGGTTTCGCGGTCGGGGCCTAACTCCTGAGGAAACTGAGCATCTCCTGGTGCTGAATCGAGTGTTTAAATAGACATCGCCACCTTCGCATTAGGCACACTGCATCCATATATTCAGGAGCCTTCTTGCATCTTCCATAGACATCATGGATATTCCACATGATTTCTTACATCTTCTATGGGGTTCTCGCATCTTCCATAGACGTCATGGATATTCCACGTGAATTCTGACATCTTCTATTGGATTCTCGCATCTTCCAAGAGCTTACTGCATAAAATGAGCGAACCTGTGCACGCACCTTGCATAGATCGGCAGGCCGATCACACAGGTTATGCCTGGATCGTCCTCGTAACGGCTTTAAGCTTTAATTATCTATATTTCAGAATTCATCATTTTTCTACATATCATACGAGCATTGTGAAGTATTGATACATCAATATCATATTGATTCCCAAACCCCGGTATTTGAGGCTGAATTAATGCGACAGATGACATGGTGAATGCGAGAAATGATTCCTATCCCATTATGGTCTCCCAGCCGTTCTCAATCATAATATCCATCCAGAAGACTGAATCATGAGACCCTTCCGGGCAGTCCACTCCAGGTATGACTGCAGACAAGGCATCCATCTTTCTCCAAATTTCCTTGACCACGAAAATACACTGCCTGTGAGGTTTCGGCGCAAGGAGATGAGCTAATTGCTCCAGACGCCCCAAAACCATACCTCGGGCGCGTAGGACCTCAACAGCTTTCAGAGACATCTCGGGTACAAATTCGGGATTTGAATTCGTTTCAGCGCATCTTGGCTGTAGCTCCGTGTGTAAACTGCCCTCGCGCGGTCTGGATTGCGGGACACGCAATTCGCTCCCGCAAGCGACAAGCAAAAATGGCTGGAACGCGCGGGTTCCAGACTCGACGGGGACGTGATGGAATATCTCCAAAATATTCAACGCGAACATGGTAAGCCAGCTACCGAGATCTTGTCGTCCCATGTTTTGCGTGGGGTACCCTCGTTCGTTGTCCCAAGGGGTCGCGTGGTGGCATACCAGCTCAAAGAATGGCTGGACATCAGGGCCCAACTCTGAAGTAGGGGATTGCAACCGTTGCCAGAGGATGTCTGGGAAGATGCGGTAGAGTTGCAAAAGGCCGACCAGTCTGTAAATCTGGGCAAATTTGATCAGATGCTGAATGGGGGTGTTGCAGTCTGCTGGGTTGATGATCTGGTCTTCGGATGGTAGTGTTAATTGCAAAAGGCGGCCTTCGAGCTCAAAAGCCTTTATGATGCTATTTTGGAGCCTGTCTATGTGGCCCTGGGTTATTGTAACTGGCAGCCGGGCATGTTGCCGCTGCGATCGTACCAAGTGGCCAATATCGCACAGTATCTTTTGCACATCATGCCCAACGCCAGTCCAAGGGTGAGGAGCTTGCATCGTTCCTGAGGGTAGCTGAACTGGCCCCAATCTACTTCATTAGCGAGTGATGGATATGAGGAGTAAAATGCCACTCACAGTGGACCCGCCCACATCTGATAGGAGCCCATCCGGAAATCGTCGACGACATATGACAGCAGCATCTGCCAGTATGTCAAAGATTCATGAAAGAATCTATAATTGTTGCTGTTTTCCAGAAAATATGCTCTCGCCGTTGCCCTTTGCATGCGGTTCTGGAAAGAGTTGAACAAGGAAACGCCGCTATCCGTTGGATTGTGCCAGCTGGAAGATGCCCCGATCATGAGTAATGCCAACAACGAAGTCTCATCGCAATCATCATTAGACATTAAAAGAGCGACAGTTTCCCGTCGGTATTCTTTCCCAATAGGCCCGAGAGAAGGATAGAGGTCTTCCAGACCTGCGGCAGCCATGCTTTGCATTGCACAGTAGATGACGCGAGATTGACTCCAGAGGCGCGCGACCAACGATCGGAACGGGTTCATCCCTCCATCGTAGACTGAAAAGCTTCTGGCAGTTTCTTGAAAGTAAAAATCGGACAGCAATGTCGTTGAATCACTGAGTCCAGTCAATATTGAAGAAGCGAGTGGCGACACGAGCGTTTCATCGTCATCATTAGAAAGCTCCTTGACCTGCGTTGATTTCGGACTCTCAAACGAAAGTATGTTCACCTGTCCATTGGGTGATTCTGATTCTGGTTCAATGTTCTGATCAAATTCATTATTTGTCTCTGGAGGGAGCCACGGCATCGACTGGGAATGGTGTTGCACCCCGATTGTCAGTATTTGTTGAGGCTCGTTGTTTGGGAACGCAAAAGCCGCCAAATCGCCCAGCCAGTCATTGACATCAAAATTCGGCCCGCCCATTCGATGGTTGGGGTGAGAAATCATGTCGTTCGTTGCCTCTTCGAGGCTGTCTTCGGGGATGGAGAGTAAACTGTCGGGGTCTGTAGGAAGTATTGACGACCTGGACGGACTTGATATGTGGATGTCTGGTTGAGCATCTTCAT
The DNA here is from genome assembly GCA_014621425.1 of Cylindrodendrum hubeiense. NCBI lineage: Eukaryota > Fungi > Ascomycota > Sordariomycetes > Hypocreales > Nectriaceae > Cylindrodendrum > Cylindrodendrum hubeiense. The sequence goes on from JAANBB010000012.1 coordinate 341,600, forward strand.
ATTCAGAGTGGAACTCATGTTTTCTCGACCATTTGATGACTTTTTGATAGCCCGGACATGTTGTTTTGGCTCTGACACAGCGTCCACAAGAGGGCCGCACTTCATCACATTTCATCTATAGCTTGAGTTAGAAACGGTTTCATCGACCAAGTAAACGAATGCAATGGGGATTTTTGAATCGGCAGGATCAACAGGATTTATTAAACTAATAGACAGCTGCAAAGCGAGGACGTGGTAATTACAGTACGTACGTGCTGGCTCTTGCATCGTGCACAACCGCTTCGAGATCGGGATCCGCGGGGCATTCTGCGGGAACTGGGGATGATGTCATGGAAAAATCCAAAAGGAGAAGAGGTCGGATAGACGGATATGTTGGGAGGACCAGCCAGGGCAAATACCAACGTCTCGAGTGGCCTGGTCGAACCACCCTGGCTTATTAGATAAGGGTGAGAAGGAGGGCTTGGAGGGCTTGGAGAGCTAGGAGGGGCGATGGAGCAGAAGCAGCGACACCGCAGGCAGCAGGAGATAAGCGATTGCACGGAGGAAACACGTCGCCGCGTCCAATGTCGAGAGAGGCCATGGTTCAGGGCGATAATCCCGTGGACTGTGACTGGTCCGGCCGCGTCCTGGCTGGCCGCTATCGCTTCCCCACATTATGGCCAAGGAGGCGTGGGCAGTAGTAGGCAGGGCTATTCCGCTTCGGGTCCGGTTTCCCGGCGGGTCTCACGGGTCTCAGACCGGGACTGGGGAAAGCATCCCTGGTGCTGCGATCGGGTAGCCGTACATTGCGTCGTGCCGTATGCCATGTACTGGTATCTTGATCACGCGGGAGGGAGGCGGGAGCGCTGCACGCTCAAATATAACGTCGGGGACCGACGGCATCGAGGTTGGGGATTCACTCTACTCCTTTGCAACCATCGACAGCCTGCCCCGTGGTATTTGCTGGCCTCACTCTGGGCGGGAGACGGCCAGCACGCTGTAACATGTCACAAGTGCTACAGCCGCTGGCCTCCCCCATTCTCCGGCAAGTCTACAGTCCATTTCCGGCCCGCAGCGCTCAGGTCGCAGGCTGCTCCCCGCACCGCACCCTGCCCGCGGGCCCATCATCCGCTTCACGCGTTCATTGACCATTGCCTCGCTGATGGCTGTGTAGGATGAATGCATATCCCACCGATGTAAGCGAGCCGAGTCGTTGTCCAGCGCCTCCCAGGGCTTCTCTGGTACCGAGCGACGACACAGATTGACTGTCCGAGAAACGAGCCGACGCGATGCGGCAGAGGAGCTGCCGGTCTGAGAGAATGCAAACATGAAGCTGCCAAGATGACGGCTCCTTTCCCCTCAGCGAAATATCACCCGTAGGCCATCGTGCCGCCCAGACTGCCTGAGGTGGTGGTGGTCACAGCTCGGGACACGCAATGCGACACCGACGCTCCCGAGACGCACACGGCCAGTGATGATGGCTTTCATCCTTCGTTTGTCTGGATCCCACGTCAAGTAGGCCGATGTTTCCCTGCGAGTGACGAGGCCCGCGTTTCCCGTTGATCATCGCGTGTTTGATGGTGTTATCGCCGCACCCACCCCCTCAAGTGGAGGGCTGTGGCCTTGGCCGTTGCGAGAGAAGCGAAATTAGACGCTACCCACGATGTCCGTGGGCTTACTGCCGTGGGCAGCAACGACGGGCCTCCCTATCTGGCTGCGACGAGTCCATCTCCGACCCGTGACCGGGACTAAAGCTCCCAGCGCCGCGTTTCGGCGATAACTCGCGCCCCCAAGCGCCAGATGCCTCTACGTATCTCTATCTCGTCCCCGGGATTCGTGATTTCGGGACTTGCACGTGGCCACTCGTCGACGACGCCACCGGCCTCGTTAGGCACATTAGCGCTGCTTTGCCACGGCCGTCGAGGCAAAGTGCCGGCATCGACGAACCACTCGCTGGCCGCTTATCAGTGCGACCAAACCTTTTGGCCCTTCGGCGGCTGAAACAGGAATGGACTTTGCACGCCGTGCAGCGAGTTTCCCCGCATTTCCAGCGCATCCGATGCCCGAGATCTCTTGGGTCGCTGCGTCTCCTCGTCTCCTGCGTCGCGTAATCACTGAATCGCCTATCCGTCGCTGCTCCTCGCGATACGTAAATAACACCCAGCGGCCCAGGTTCGACCATCAGGTGGCCCTGCAAACGTCTTCTCTACTCATCTCATCTCTATTAATATAATTCATTGCCTGTCGTCCTCGCACCCCACGACGGAGCGAAAGTCGTCCAACCAGCCCGCATCATCCCACACCCGCTCCAGCGCTATCGGCTGAGCTGCCCTTTTCAACCCCAACCCACCGAGCCTGCGGCAGTCCCGGATCGGCCAAGGGTCGTCCCCGGGGTGTCGTCCAAGGGTGGCGGGTCGTGAAGGGCCCCCCCGGTGCGGCATCGAGCGACTCTGGGCTCGAGTGGCCTTGTTTCCATCGTGACCGTCGCCTCACCGTTGGTCGAAGCCGAGAAATCCCCCACGGAATACGACGGCGTGTAGCAGGCAGAGCACGCGCAGCATGTAGCAGGCCATTTGTGGCCCTGGCCCTTTGGACCTTTTTCTTGCTTAGTCTTGGCACTGCCCTCTGGTCCTGGCTGGGGTGAGACGATGCCATTCGTGTCTCAGCCGTCTCCCCACCAGAAACCTGCACCTGGGCCTGCGTGAGGACCAGTCAGCGCAGCAAGTGACGGACGAATGAATAAATAACCACGGGTGCTGAGAAAAGTCAGACAGCCAGGTGCACACAGGCCCCCGTAGACTCCACCAGGCCGCAACGAACGAGACACCGAAATGCCGGAGGCAGCGGGCCAGGCTCAGCGGGCCAGCCCATCTCCCCCGGGGGCGGTCGGCCTGCTTCTTCGGGACCGGGCCGGCGAAGCTGCTGTTGACCGCCGAACCTGACAACTGACGTGCAGCCTGTCACGTCACGGCTAGGCGGTTTCCACGCAAGCCCGCCAGGCTGGGCACGACGCCGCGAGACGCCCAGCAAACGTCGGTGCCGCTGCGCTGGAACTCGAGTCCCCGTTTCGCGTCCCAGACCTCCCAGCCCAGTCCGCATTCCGCATTCCCCATGAGCTTATTAGCCAGTGCGTCGCCGCGCTAGCGCTGGCCCCTCCCATGCCTTGCCGTGCCGCGACCACTGCGGCGGAGACGTCGACCGGCTAACAGTAACCTGGGAATGGATATATGGCCCCGCCACGGCTCCGCTCAACTCAATCGCCCTGCAGCAGAAGCACCTGTTGCACGCGGTGCTGGGTGCACGGCAGCATGTGCTTGCGGACATGATTAGCATTGTACGGCCTCAAGCCAGTCGGCGCGAGACGGGAGCCGAGGAAAAGGACGAACGAGGGCGTCAAAGAGCGGTTCCTTGATGCACGATGCCGCACCTGGACGCTTCCCCTCCCCGTCCACCGCACGCAACGCTCGGTGTGCTACAGAATCCCCAAAATAGGCCAGCCCGTCAGGCCACGGACGCCATGATCCATCCCATCCGCTGGCTCGGGATGCCCCTTCGCGGTCTGATATATCATCTGCTGGGTTCCAGACTCACCCTCCGCCTGCTCCGGACCAAGGTTTCGCTTCGCTCCGTCTGTGCTCCGCGTTACCAAAGCTCCTCCAAGCTTTGAGGCGTCGCCCGGCGCAGATCTGACTGGGAACCATAAAGTAAAAAAGCAACCTCGTTCTTGAATTGGCGCCGTCCCTGCCCCTCCGCTTCTTCACTTGCATTGCTACGTAGTCCCTCATCATCGGATACAGCTTCCGTCGTTGTGCCCTCCTCCTCCGCTCTCCTCACAACCGTCTCCATCACATCCACAAGTCATAACCCTCTTATTACCTGTCACATTCGCCCAGCCTGAATCGCCTCGCTCCGCGACAACACACGCACCCAAGACAAGTGCCGGCCCAAATTCTGCGGCGCCCCACTAGCCCAAACTGCGTCGGGCGTCCGTTCTTCTTGCGCTGTCCAGCGCCGCTTCGTTTGGTTCCGTCCAGATCGCCCTTGTGGATTTGTCGCTCGCTCAGCTTCTTCGTCCTCCCCGCTTCCGTGTCTGAAATCCTCCCGGTGACATCTTGCCGAGCGTGCGCCATTGGGAAACGAAACGTGGCGCGTGGACAACAGATACAGCTATGGGCACCTCAGATGGCAAGCGAAGTCCCAGGACAAGCCCCAAGGGCAGCCCGAAGTCCGACAAGGCCAGTCCTGTCGCTCTAGGTAAGGAATGCTTGTGATGTCGTGGTGCTGTCGCAGGAAGTGTGTCCCTGTCCTTGTAGCATGGTCAGCCTTGGCACGAATCCGGGGATTTAGAGCAGTGGGATGGGGTCAAAACAACAAGGCGGCATGCTGTTGGTGGACATGCCGACACGCTGTTGGTGGACATGACGACATGCTGTTGGTTTCCGCGTGTTGGATATTCCGCTAACCTGCGCACGAAGAACAATCCCCTCGCGGCGAAACGGAACCGGACGACCAGGCCCAATCCGAAGCCCAGGGCCTCTTACACGGCAATGCTGTCATTGAAGTCGGCGGCAGCGACGAGGACGGCGAGTTCTCGGCCAGCGACTTCGACGCCGAATCCATCAGCGGCCAGACCGACACGACATCCATCAACTCCAGTATCTACGAGCACAGCTACGAGAACGGCCGCCGCTACCACCGCTACCGCCACGGCCGCTACCCGATCCCCAACGACGAGGCCGAGCAGAACCGCGAGGACATGCTGCACACCATGATGCTCGAGGCCACCGACGGCCGCCTGTTCTACTCGCCCATCGGGGACTATCCGCAAAGGATTGCCGATCTGGGCACTGGCACCGGGCTGTGGGCCATTGAGGGTACTGTTTCTCCTGCGACCTACCTCTGTTCAAGAGCAGGGGAGCTTTCTTTGGAGTTATTGGGCTGACGTGAATATCGCCTCCTTGCAGTGGCAGACAAATATCCAAGTGCCGAGGTCATGGGGCTCGACCTAAGTCCCATCCAACCAGTCTGGGTTCCTCCAAACGTCAAGTGAGTCGCAACTGGGCTCCGAACGTATATCCTCGCATCGCAACTGATTGGTACCTTCTGCAAGATTCCTGGTCGACGACGTAGAAGACGAGTGGCTCAACGGGGATGACTTCGACTTTGTCCACCTCCGCAACATGATTCCTATCCTCAAGTCCCCCGTCAATGTTCTCAAGCAAGCATTTGCGTACGTGCCCCTTTATGGCGTCCCCCTTGACACCTCTCGCAAAACTCCGCTCGGATCTAACACAACAATCCTGCAGTCACATGAAACCTGGCGCCTGGGTCGAGCTCCAAGACGTCGACGGCCAATGCCACACCGACGACGACTCCATCCCCGAAGACTGGCCCATCAAGCGCTTCACCGAGTACCTCATCCAGGGCTTTGCCCAGTTCGGCACCAACTCCCACGCTGCCGTGTTCGGCGCCCAGTATCTCGCCGATGCCGGCTTCGTCAACATCAAGCACAACTACATCAAGCTGCCCTACGGCACATGGCCGCGGGACAAGTAAGACATGCTCATCTGTGCACCCTCGAGAAGAAGAAAAAAGCTAAGACAAGAACAGGGTCATGCGACTCGTCGGCATGTACTACCGCACCGCCTGCGAGGACTTCTTCCCCGCCGTCGGCGCCCTCCACTTCCCAAAGATGGGCTGGGAAAAGACGGCCATGGAACTTTTCTTCGCCGAGTGCCGCCAGTCCATGCGCGATCCCCGGGTGCACGCCTACGGCAAGATGCACTTCTGGAGTGGGCAGAAGCCCCTGGATGCGGAGTAGGTGTCGGTCAGGCTCGGGTTGGGTGGTTGTCGTCATTGTCCGGTGTTATCAGCTAGTGTCTTTGCATGTACCGTTCAGATCGCCCCTGCTTGAGGGTGTTTGTTGGCCGGTTTGTGGTTGGGGTTGCGTGGAGTTGACGAGCGTGCTTCGTTTCCCTGTTTCGAGGAAGGACTTGCACATAGGATGGAACGGAGGATACTCCCATATGCCCTTTACGACTCACGGGCGATACATAAACTATATCTGTTGATCAACCAAGTGCTGCATTTTGTACGCCGTCTAGATGTCCTTACGATATTACTAAAGCCCATCCCCTACACCGCCCCGTTCCGATGCCATCTTTAATCATCACTTCCGTCCCTTCTTGGCCTTCTTGGTCCGCGGCGCCTCCGCCTCCTCCTCTCCGGCTCTCCTCTTCTTGCGGCCCTCCTCGAGCAGCTTCTTCATGCCCTCGGAGCCCTTGAACTTGGGGTTGGACGGGTCGATGGCGTACTCGTGGCTGTCGAAGACGGCCTTGAAACGGTCGTCGTCGACGTCCATGCTGAAGTCCTCCTGCAGACCGCCGCGAGTCTCCTTGGCCTCCTTGGCCTCGGCACGCTTCTTGGCCTTGCCCTTCTTGGCCTTGCGCTTCTCCGCGCGCAGAATCTCGTTCATGTCGAAGTGCTCCAGATGCTCAGCCTGGTTCTCGCCAGCATCGTCAGCCATGACCTTGGCCAACTGGGCCTTCTCGGCGGTCGACTCGGCCTCAGCAGCTTCGCGGGCTTCGCGCTTCTTGCGGCGCTCCTCCTTGCGGACTGAGGCCTTGGTCGCGCGGATGGGCTCCTCGGCGGTGAAGAAGGGGTCGTTGAACGCCGAGATCGTCGCCCTCGGCAGCTTCAGTTGCCTCCTCAACCTCCTCAACCTCCTCATCATCAGAGGTCTTGCCTTCGCGCTTGGCTCGAGCCATTTGGCGCTTCGACTCCTTGCGCTCCTTCTCCTTTCGCACGTACTTCTCGAGAGTAGTCTCCTCCTCTTCGGTCTTCTTCTTGGGTGCTGCGCCCTCCGTCAGGGCAGGTGTAAAGGTGATTTGCATATCGCCCACGGGACCGCCCTTGGACTTGACGGCTGGTTCATCTCCCAGTCCGAGAGCTGCTCGCATCTTCTGTCGAGCCAGTTCCTTCTTGGACAACTTGGGCGCGTCTTCGTCGACCTCCTCAGCTTCCGGTGCACCTCCATCTGATATCTCGTCTTCGCTATCACTAGCAAGGTAGGCTCGCAGATCATTCTCCTCAATCTGAGCTCGGCTTCCAGTGAACGCGCGGTTGATCGACTCCTTTCGAGAAACCTCATCGGGGTGCATGTCCCAGGTCAGCTTGACCTTGGAGCTCTGCAGGGCGTTTGTCACAAACTCAACAGGCTTGTAAGAGTCTGGGATCTTCTCGCACTCGTCACGGGCCTCGTCATCGAACGTAACATCGTCGGGGACGAACCGCAAGTCGAGGAAGTTGGAGGATGACTGGTATTCTCGTCCGTCGGTGGCCTCGTAGATGTTTTGTGCGACGGCCGGGCTTGAGCAAACCATGACGGCGTAGAAGTATCGAAGACGATCGAGCTGGTAAGATCGCAACGCATCGCTGTCAAAGTCTTGGTCGTCACCCTCCTGGATCAGCTCGTTCTTGATCTTGTCATCTTCAGCTTCGCTATCCTCGTCGCTGTCCTCATCCGAATCATCATCCGACTCTTCGGTTCGTGCCACGTCCTTGAAAAGTGCCTTGGGGGGTCCCTCCACCTCCTCTTGCTGCATGCGCTCCTTGCCAAACTCGCTGGGGAAGACAGAAATCTTGTCGATCTTGCCGCCACTTGTCGGAACGAAGCTGGAGAACAGAGCCATCAAATCAGCTGACTTGACGTGGTCCCAGTCGAGGTTCACGATTGCAATGCGGTTAGTGACCTCTCCAGCTTCAGCGTCGGCTTGTTCGTCCTGAAATCGTTGCATGTCGCCCTTGGTCTCGGTGTCCACTCCGGCCTCTTCTTCGTCGTCATCGGAGTCGGATTCGGATTCTGAGGATGAGAAACCGCCGCCTCTAGCAGGGTCGAGTTTTGCGTGGGCAGCCAGAAGCTCCCGCTGCACCACGTCGTCGTCGTCCACCTCGATACCCTCGCCGCCTTCTTCTTCATCTTCGTCCTCCTCGCCCTCTTCCCGATATAGCCTCTGCAGAGCCTTTTTCTTGGAGTCGGACTTCACTTTTCGGCCGTAGCGATCGACTTTGGCGGTCGCGGTAAAGTCTTCGTCCTTGAGCATCCGCGAGAATCGCTTGTCGATTGTGGTCTTGGCCTGCTTTTTCGAGGGCAGGCGATAGCGGGGATCGCTCTCGAAGCTAGCGAATCGCTCATCGGCGATGCGGCTGGGGGCCGGGCCTCCCTTCTTCTTAGTGTTCTTCATTTTTGGTTGTGCAAGGTGGTGATGTCGAATTATCGACAACGGAATGGAGGGGCAGAATGCAATTTTTTGGCGGTGAAACTTTTCTGCCCAAAGGCGGTGAGGGGACCTTGTCGATAGTGGACTCTTATTTATTAGTAGTCACAACTAACACCAATTCTGGACAGCATCACTGAGCAAAGGCAGAGTGCCACGGGCAAGCCCATTGCAGCTACACATCTAAATTAATTCAAATAGACCCCTAACGTGAACTTTAAGGTAAATTAAGTATGTTTGAAACGCCAACGAATACGCCGACCCTATCCCCGTTTAGGTGGAAACTTCTTGTCCTTCCATGCTCCCAACCAATCTCCCATTAATTTAGACATTGTCTTCCTCAATCGACCTCCCCCGAACAACCAATACCAAACAATAGCCCGGGTTAACGGTTGCGGGGCTGGAGTTGTATGTACCACTCCGTCATTCGCATTGTTGAGGTTACCGCTCTCGGCTGGGGCGGGCTGCAGACACCTGTCAGAATGTACATCCCAAGTATGTCTTAGGGTAACTCACATCATCATCCCCAGGTAGGGAGTACACAATCCTCCAGCGACGCCCAAAGCGACGCACTCTATCTCGTTCGGTATCAAAATACCTATCCTTTCTTATCTCGCACCTCACATTTGCGAACCGGAGGAGGTTCAGCCAAGAACCCTCCGCCAGCAAGCCCTCCTCAATTACGGGTGGGACTTCTGGGCTTCCTGGTGGACCAGACTGAGGATATACGCGACGAGCAGTTCCAAATACAAGAATGTAGTACGTGATGCCGAAAAGAAGGATAGATAGAGCTACGGTGGGGAATCCGAAACCCTTGAACGCAATCTTGCTGCCATCAGAGCCCTCATATGGTGGGATCGCGTTGATGATGAGAATTGCCAGGTTCAGAGCGACGTACACGACAACTAAGGCCGCCATAGCCCACTGCCCGACACTGCTTTTCATTTTAGAAGGGCGAAATGGGGGCTTTCGTGGCTTCTTCTGGGTGGGCCTTCGTATAGATGGGCGGAGAGGGGGAGTCAAAGCATCCTCGCGGGAACTCAGATTGAGATAGGCGGCACCGATGATCACTGTGATGCGAATTAGCAATTGGTTTATAAAACTTTGATCCAGACTCTGCATTTAGGACTTGATACATACTGAGAATGAAGCAGTGCGCGTACGTCTGCACATATCCTGGCAAGCTGACTGACTCAAGCGTGGACGGGATGGAGGATGACCCGGCAATAACAACAGCGCTCATCGTCCAGTGGATAATAAGCCCACCTTGGGGAGCCTTGTCAAGAAAGTGACCCGGGTGGTCGGATGCCCGATCTCGCTGAAGAGCATCGTCCTTCTTCCAGACATTAGACCAAGGCAGCACTTCGGCTTGACCAATCGCCTGCTTGACTAGAAGGTTAGGAAGCTTAGCATTGTTCGCGCGTCATATAGATTTTCGGGATATAGGTGGACGTACCTCGTGAGAAAGTATAGATGATTGAGTTTAAACTCCCCAAGGACGAAATGGCACCCAAGATAGCCCAGCAACGCCTCGCCATAACGCCATTACCCGAGAGCTAGAGCCAACCGTCAGTGAGGAAAGGGAGTTAAGAGAGATTTTCCATACCATTGGGGCGTAGTTGACATTCTGGCTCGCCCCAGATATGTCCTGCCATGTGATCGAATGGAGCTAAGGAATGTACGTGTTAGCAAATCCCCTAGCAAGTAACTGCCAAGACTAGACTCACGAACAAGGCTACAATCAGCAAATACAGCAAGCCCACGGTGAAGACTGCAGTTATGAATCCGCGTCGCAAGACCTGCGGACGATTTGTCGGGATTTCGCCGGCGACCTACAGCACCAGTGTTAGGATGACTGGGTTACGTTTTCAACAACAGTTAAGTCGAACGGCCATCGAATGAGAAAATATAACTTCAACTCACAAACGTCGCGTTCTCCCATCCCTCAAAGCTGAACAACACTGCCAGCAATGCCTTGGCGAATGGTTTCCAGGAGTTGGGCTTGTGCCACTCATGCCAATCCGCCGCTCGGTTGACGACCGTCCCATCTGGTCGCGTCAGCGGCCGAGCAGTCGCTACGATGGCCACGATGCAGAGGGCAACGAGGAAGATAATCTTAACAACCGCCAAACCTTGATTTAGCTTACGTCCGAACGCGGGAGAGAAGTACTGCAGTAAACAGAGGGCCGTCATAGTACACACGCCGATCAGTCGCACAACGTCGCGGTGAACGTCGGGGTTCACGGCCTCATTGGTCGAAGCGATGCAGATCAGGATCATCCTGCCTGTTTGCATGCTGTTGGTTCCTGAGTTGAAGAGGCCGATGAAGGAGAATGAATAGGAGATATATGCTAGCAAGCCATCGCCAAGGAACTTGTGTAGCCACCTCTTCAACCTTTTCCTCAGAGTACGCGGCCCAGATGGTGATTGAGCATTGTCGGTTGTAGCGGAAGCTACCCGCTGATTGCCATTGTCCCCACCATTTGGCGGCCCTTGGGTTCGCACGTGTTGAGTAGACGATCTCTGGATGTTTCGTCTCGGCTCGGGTGATTCGTCGTCTAGGTAGGCGATCGCATGCGCACTAATCTCGTCTACCTGATCGGCGCTCACGTCAGGATCTGTTCTCGATTCCGCAGCCACCAGTAGTAAGGAAACAACTTACATAAACTAACTCTCCGCCAGTGTATGGCAGTGCTTCAGCATAATCGAGGTACATCACCATGCTATTCCAACCCCAGATGTCAGCCCATGTCTAGAAACGCTATAGCCATGTATTAGACCGTCAAGGGTGCTCGGACGGACCTGATCAGGGTGTAGATGAAGCCTATGCTAAACAATCCGAGCGTCAAGCTTTTGTTGCCAGTAAGCACATAGACTGTGGCGGGGGCTGAGTAGATGCCCGTCCCGATCATTTTGTTGACAATAAGCGCGAATACGTCAAAGGTCGCCAATGGGCCCTTGGCCCAGTTACTTGCGGGGTCGGCATCGTCGGGCGACGGGCGAGGTTTGAAAGGGCTAATGTTCTGAGGCGGCAACTGCGGAGGAGCCTCACGATTCAGATTGGCCAGCTCCGTGCTGTCTCGGGCGCCTCTCGGCCTATTCATGGTAGGATATAGTCAAGTCAAATGCCCAAGGCTGATTGCAAATGAAGCTCGTGAGTAGTAGGGGTATGCAGGAACGAATCCTTCCGATGCAGGTTTGTAGGATTATACCCCCTCCAGAAATATGGCTTGCTTTAGGACCTGGGGAAACACTCAAGGCTTTATTGCTTCCTACAGGGTTCATGGGTCGCGGGCCACGGAGTACATAGTACCTCATACAACACGGCTGAAGTAGTGCACGACGGGAACCAGGCTGGCGGCCTCCATTCGAAAATAGTCATCTGCAGTATACATTCTCTCAATACGAGCACGCAATCTCCACGAGCTGAGCTGTCGCCGCCAATACGCGGTGCTGATTAGCGGCAAGGCGGAAAGGCGACAGCCTCACCTCTATGAGGCAAGGGCGCTATTTCAACATCACCAGATTCTATCACCTTAATTGGGTAAATGGATCAAGCTTGCTCCGCTTTCTTGAAAAGGGAAGTCCCGATATCTCAATGGAGCAATCATCCCACCTCGATGGCTAGAGCCTCGCCTAGGTCATGCTCTAACAGTAGTTTCAGCCTCAAACGAAACTTACTCTCTTTTCAAGACACTATTCGGTTGCAACGCTCGTGGTTAAGTGTTTAGGACTATGGATTAGACTTGGGTTGAGCTTAAAACTAGTCTTAGATGTTGGGAGCTCCGCAAGCCCCGCTTAGGAATTTGCTTGGTTAAGACAATCACAGTTACGTTTTGGATGTCAATAATGAAATGGTGATAAGATTCTACTGAAAGAAATCATTTTCAAGTTGCCGAGGTGGCAAGGTAACTGTGCTAAGAAACCCCGCATATTGCGAAAAAGAAATCAGGCTGGGAAATGTGTGAGACACGGCCACCCCAGCCTCACGGCTGCCTTCTTTCTGCCTTGCCTTATCTCGAAACACACGGAAGAAGGCCCAGCCCTCTCATGGGTTGATTTTCCTCCAATAGTTATTCACTTTGAGTCTTGTGACTGCTGTCACTCGGCCACGTCACCAAAGTGCTGTGCTGTGCGAGGCAACGAACCGCCTGGGGCTGGTCGCCTCAAGCCTAGTGGTGACATACTCTGCATTCTGCGTTGGCCGAGATGATTCATGGCGGTATATATGAGTCAACCGCCTTCTACCGCTGCTCATATGATCATCCATTCTTCTAACGCTATTACAATCGTAGACAAGTCCACAGCAGTGACAGACAGAAGGCACAGTGCGTTGCTCCATATTCAACACGACACCAACATGTCAATTACGGTAATCAAGTACGATGTGCGACATGATATCCTTGAGTCGTGGCTCTGGCGGGAATTCGGCTCTCAAGTGACCACAGATGGGTCCCAGGTGTGGTCTGCCACGGTAAGTGCCCGCAGGCTAAGTCCCCTCAGCCCACAGCCCTTCTTGGGCAAACTGGGCAGACTCCCCCTTCCCCTGCTTCTATACCCTGACACCCCTGTGCCGTAGCCCATCGCCGCCGGCCACAGCAGCTGGTGGAGCGTGACTGCGCCCCGGGAACTCACAAAAGTAAGCATACCGCCTGGAACCCAGCGGAGAGCCCTGCTAACAGGTGATTGCTCAAGGATGAGACGCATGAACTGAGGCTAAAATCTCTACCGCCCAAAAGAGTACCCTTCGGGGCCAAAAAGGGTTGATAGCTACGGCCCATACCAAATATTCCGGCTCGTTCGCAAGCAGGGACCAGCAGCATGTAGGGAGGCAGATAGAAGTTTTCGCTGCAGACTGTGGATTCTATCATTCTCACATCACAAATTTAAATATAATTATTCCTTTGGCAAGTGCCTTGTACTCCGTACAGGTCTCAAAGCTGCCTCGGGCGGACGAGACAGCCTGCTCGGCGCAGCTAGCGGATGGAGGGGTCGGGCTGCGTAGGAAATAAAGCAATAAATATTCTCAGTTCCTTTTTGCATCGTAAAAGTTCTCGTCCGCCAAATTCCCGGTCTACCTCTGTATTCTTTTAGACCTAGTTCTTCCTTTACTCGAGCCATCCATCTATTACTTGAGATACCATATTGCTGTCGTCATGATTTATGACCCAACCTGGCCAGTGGAAACGCCACAAAACAAGGCTCGCAGCCAAGAGATTTCCCAGCATTTAGCACGGAACGCGGCGAGGCTCTTCCCAAAGAATGAAGCTATCGATTTCTGGGTTGCTGAAGTCTGCACTGATGGTATAGTCCGCCTGTGATTAATTTCTTATGTTGGTCAGGAGTGTGCTGATGCATATTCCGTACAAAGGCACCGAGATGGTCAATATTGACAGCGAGGATGCCGTCAAGGACCATCTTGAAAATGTGCGCGCTATCTCTGGGAGAATCACAGATGACGATGAAAAGAACATCTCCCGACCCATAGCAAGATATTAGTAGGTGTTTCGGGACTTAGATATCAAGTTGACCTTATCGCTGACTCGAACGCCCCTCTCAAAGTCTTCTCGAGCCGGGATACGCTTGGAGTGAGCTCCCCATTAGCTACAAGGGTGCCTTGGATCTTTTATCAACGTTTCGCGTCTTCCCCGAGCTGTATACGTACCTAAGCGCCTTCGGCAGAAAAGGTTTCCCACAGGACGAGAGCTTCGCTGGCTTTGACTGCACAGAGACAATTGATGAAGATGGAGCGCTCGAAACCCTTGGTACGTAGAATCAATACTCTGACTTGACTATTCACTGACTTCTCAAATTTTCTCTCAGAATCATGCTATTTGCTCAAGTACGTAGGACTACGAGAAGATGCCTCGAAAGGGACGAATCCGTGGTCCATCCGCCACGCCCTTATCTACCAAAAGGTGGACTTTGGTACCTGGGAAACAAATCACATTCTTGTCAGGATTCCTGAAACCATGGAGAGTCGTCTAGGTGAAAGTATTCTCAAAGATGCGAATGTAGCCAGTGACTTTGTGAGAGAGTGGACCCAGCTTCATTCGCTGTCGTTTGGCAGTGTGGGGGATAACCTGCGACAATTTATTAACTACCTCGATGAAGAGGTAACCGGTATCGTAAGTAACTTTTATTTAAGGAGATCTTTATATTCCAATCGAATTCAAATTGACGCCGTGTAGTTCGAGCGCATGGCCCTCGCTGGTGTCGAACCGGAAATACTCAACCAGTATGACACTCCTCATAGTTCGGCAACAGACATGAAGACAATACATTATCTAGATGACCAGGCTCAGAGAATCAGTAGCCTCATTAATCTCAACATCGAGACAATCGGCTGCCTTCTCCGTCAAGCGAGGAAGCTCAAGTCACGAGGACACTCATCCGACCACGGAATGATCACCCAGTTCGAGGATCAAATGCAGAAGATTAAGCAAGATCACAAATTCAGTCTTCTTAATGTTTCGGCTATAATAAAAAGAGCTCATACTGTATCTGAACAGGTGAGGAGCATTAACAACTGGGCAGTATATGGGACGAGTGCTAACGTCAACAACTGACAGCTTCGCGACATCATCTCCTTACGGAATAGCGAAATCAATAAGAAGCAGACTGAGATGGCTACTGGACACACCAAGGCCATATTCACCTTGTCTAGGATGTCGAGTCAGGAAGCACACGTCGTCAAGACCTTGACGGGCTTGGCGTTGATCTTTGTTCCGGCCTCGTTCGTCGCGGTAAATAGCCCCACCCTAACCTGGGATAAAAGACTCTAACATTGATGTAAGGACTTTCTCCAGATGGGCTATATTGAACCACCAAGTCATGGACAAACGGTATGGCAGGCTGCACCGGGTCTTAAAATATATGCCATCCTTGCTATTCCATTAATAGCGGTAACAATGCTGATATACGTGGCGGTTGAATGGAGGAATCGCCAACAACAAAACGCATATAAGGATGACGGAAGTATAGTATAGTTTGTACATTAAAGATTAGATATCTCCCCCGCGTGGTCTCTTCCGTCTCGTTCTTAATCTCCAAGAATTAAAGCTCATGTGCTCCACTCGTGTTCTACGGCCCTCGTGAACAAAGCGACATCTATCCAGCAACAAATTAATATCCTAGATCAAAAATATGCATGGGAAATTGTAGGCCGTATCTTACCTCCGGAGTTGGTCAGCGTTATCCAAGCAGTCTTCATTTTTCGGTCTTCGTCTCCTGGCTGTAGTAACCCCTCATCCAACGGAATAGTTGGGGCCACGAACTCAGACTCCAAGTCTTCCCATGGATAGTCCAGAGACGTAGTAGCGATTCTGAATGATTTATAGTTGTCGCGACTGTTATAGGAAATCATAATCTCGCGGTCCGACTCCAAACTAAACGATTTGTCGCCCGTATTGACTGGGAGAACATAGTAAGAACACAGCCTAATGCGCGTTTGAAGGTATGAAATACTTACGAGGTAGTAAGACAAAGGGCTGATCTTTGCTGAATATCGCCATAGCGACAAACTTAGCGCTGCTGGAGGCATTGCTGGGGATATTAGTCGAATATGCGGAATATGTGGAAGCAAAACTCGGACGGCGGAGAATATCAGTCACTGATTCTGTGCTCTGACTCTCCAGATCTGAACAGTAGTTCAGTTTCTCCTCAGTCCAGAACTGTATTTGCGTTCGAACTGTCGTCCAAGTATTGCCCCTCCTCAAACGCGAGGTTGAGCGTTCTGTCCACGTTACTTTCTGGGCCAGGATGGTTCTACAAAATTAGCCTGACTATCAAACAATTATTCCAAAGAGGTCCTTGACTTACTGTCCAAAATTTGGAATAACTTTGTGATGGAGAAGAGCCCCTTGGAAGTTCTCAACGTCTAGACCAAGTTAGCTGGTCCACTCAATCCCGTCTGCTTGGCGCCTTTGAACTGACCTCGTCTTGATTTGAATCCGAGCGTGAGAATAAGATCGATGTCGCTGCCAATTCCCGTGACACCGTCGAAGAGCGTGCACTTATACTCATTCGCTGGTTTCTTCTTTTCCTCGTTCTTCTCCTCAATCTCTGGCTCATCCTCCTTCTTCTCCTCGTTCTCTGGCTCCTCCCCCCTCTCTAGCCCTTCTTCATCCTCTGCTTCCTCTTTATAGAGATACGTCGGGATGAACTGTGCATAGGCAGTATCGACTAAAGGCAGTATTTTCTAATTAATGTGTCTCCTTTTATATCAGAATGGCTCTGACCTGTACTTACTTATACATTCACGCACAGTAGGCTCTTTCCCTTGTTTCTCAAATCCCCATTTGAGAATGAATTGTGCCGGCTTGATTACTCGTCGTTTCACTTCTTCGGGTTTGTAGAGCAGCTGTATTCGGCAGCTTTCCGGCAAATCAACTGCCGTTTGGTCAATTCTCTGTACTTTCACGCTCACTTCATTCCTATTTAGCCCAAGTTTGGTCAGCAGGTGTATGAATCGGAAGCAGAAGGGTGGGATTACATTTCGAGAAATGACACCACAGTGTCATCCTTGCACCACCCAATCTCTCTGAATCCCGAAATGCCCTCCATTTCTAATTCCTTTCTCTTGATCCTAGTACGTAATCTGTCGCCACGTAGTTGACAAGCGAGTAGATAAGTTTCGGCTGCGTCTTCGAGACATTCCTTGACACGCTCAGACTGCGGCCTCAGGGCCTTGTTATGGCGAAACATCTCGTGGATGAGTTCACGCACGCTCGAGATATATTCTTCATGTACTTCATCGCTTGGGTGTCTGTTGATGAATCTTTCCGCGATCGAATCAACCTTTTGGCTGACACAAGTCTTGACATCATTGACACCAAAAAATACAACTTCGGGCTTCTCAGCGTTCAGCTCCTCGTCGAAGGCTTGCAGCTCATTTTTCTCTGTTCCACGCTGAGAAGGATCAGCTAAAATGAATATCAAGACCTCTACCATGATACAGGCCAGTGACCAGACATCGTAATTGAGAAGAACTTGTATATTTCTCGGCTCGTCGCTAGAAGAGCGTCGTGCATCCTTATCCAACCGCGATTCGGGTGCATTGTACTTTATATCTCCCGGCATGAATGATGTCGATCGCTCCTCGTCATCGTTGACGAGCTCAATGACCGATTGACCGAAGTCGGTGATCTTCAGTTTCCTATCCGCGGTGACAAGAATGTTATCTGGCTTCAAGTCGAAATGAAAGGCTATGACTTTACCCTCGTTTTCAGAGAATGGGTTGTCTATGCCAGTGTGAATAGCACTCAGTGCTCGGGCCACCCCGACCATTTGATCCCAGAGCCAGTGATCTGGAAGACGCAGCAGGCTATGGGGTGACTGATCTTGGAAGTGGCCTTCTCGGAGGACTGAATAAAGGCTGCTCTCAACGAATGGAAACACGTAATGAACGCTTTCGCGCCAATAGTAGAGTGCCAGGAGTGTGATGATATTCTCGGAAGCTCGACCCTTGATACGGGACACCAGTTGAAGCATCTCTTTTTCCATCCCACCTTGAGGGTTAAACTTGAGGACCTTTCTCGCGAAGCGATACTGGGAGGACTGTTACCAATCCTGTAGTTATACATAATCAGATAGACTTCACGTACCTTTTTGGCATTGCCTCTGCCGGTTATGGATTTCGGGTAAGCTTCCATTCTGGACGCAACAGAGCCGTCGACGTACTCGTCGGGAATTTCGAAGTAAAGAAGAGTTCCAAATTGTCCTTGACGGGTCCGCTTCCGCTCCTCTTGAAAGGGAAATCGCTCGTAAAAAATCAGAGGCTTGGGTGGGACGGTGCCGGAATGATCTATCTGGAAGACGAAGGGGCTAAACATTTTCACGGCGCGTTCGTAGGCCGAGATGAACAACGTTCGTTCCAGATCATGCGGCAGCAGCCTTCTAAGTGGCTCGACGTTGGAGCATTGCACTGGGGTGTGAGTCTTGGAGTTATTCTTTGGCATTTCCATAGTATCAAGCCATGGGTAAATGAAGTGCAATTTCCCAAGGTACACCATGATCGGCAGAAGCAGCCATGCATGCTTTTCAAAGATGTATCGATAGTATCGCTGGACGTCAAGAGGATCTCCTCGCTGAGTTTTGCACTGGTCGCACCCGCATCGCAGGAGCCTCCAGATGGTTTCCTCCTTGCCAAAGTGCGCCTTGAGCTGTCGCTGAGAATAAAACGTCTTATCACCTCGACTCTCCACTTCTTCAAAGAGCTTCTCGGCCGTCACCGGGATGGGTGGGTAGGCACATTCTATGATCTTGTGAGTGTGGTGTCGACTTTCGCAATCCCTCGAGATGGGACTGAGGAGGCGATAGTGATCCATAGCTGCACGAGCCGACGCAGATTGCGGCTGAGAAGGGAGTTGGTGCGGCCGATCCTGACTCGGCGCTTGGAGCCTTGGGCGATCTTGACTCTCAGCATGTAACGTAGGAGGGCAGGGACAAAGTGAATGCTGTCTAGACTGAGAGGCACCAGGATATCCGCGGGAATGTAGGAGTGTGCCCCCTCCAAATGAGTCAGACCATCGCACAACGATCGCGACACGAAGCCGGACAGGGGATCAGAGGATTCGAGGCAATTTGTATTGATGCAGCTCTGTTTGTCCCAGGTAGCCTTACCTGAAAAGTACACGTCAGGTGCTGTTGTGCTGTGGCTGTGGCTGCTTATCGGGTCGACAAGGCAGCAAGACGGGACTCGTCCCGTGTCTTAGTCAGCACCCTCCTTCAAATTGTACAGCTGAGATGTGCATTTACAAATAATAACATTTAAACCGGGTGGTTTCGAGATGCAAGTAACTCAAGCTAATGGATGACCTTCAGTGCGATATAGGGTAGCGGTGTGGACTCAAAAATCTGTAACATTAAGAGGTTGTGGATGGCTTTAAGTCTTGATCACTACGTAAAAGTAGTCACTAGTTTATAAATCTTAAATTTCCTCAGTACTTTTGTAGACTAATCCTATCACCTTTTTTAGCGCCCATTCATGGACGGCCCGTCCGATCTTTCACGTCCAACCACGAGAGACGTCATCCTAAGATTCGATCTTGGATGGGCCCCCGATTATAACATCTTGCGGTGGTACATTACCAGTACCTTGACTTTGAAGATTCTTAGTGATCGGAGCATTGGACTTGGACTTGACCCTGGTTCCATTCCAACCCCAGGCCCTTGGTTCAACCATGGCTGCCCGTTCGACCTCGGCACGGCGCCAACCATGGGCAGTCGCGAAGATTACAATGCATTCAATAACGTAGACGCCACTGGGAACGTTAGTCATTTCTTTGAAAATTCCCTGTCGACCGAACCCACCTCAAAACGAGCGCTCCAGCCCAACTCGCATCGACCATCTTACACTGGGTTAGTCCATCACCATATTGGACACATTCTGGCAACTTTCGATGGCCCAAGATAGGCACATAATTTGCCTGGAGCGCAGCGAGGATGGCCCATGCCCCCAAGAACAAAATTTGGGAAGGCAGCCAGACGTAGAGCATGATGTCGCTCCAGGATCTTGGTCGGCAGCATCTCGTTTTGCGGGGAGATCCATCTAACCATCCCCAAAGTTTAATATGGCATATCCCAACACCCAAGTGAAAGATAACCCCTAATCCTGTCTGAAATGGTGTGTTAAACGGTGGTTCTCGGATACGTAGGTCAGGACGTACTATGGCTGTTTCGGTTCCCTGAATTGCGAGAGCAGATGAGGGGTAACTGATCGCCCTGGGGTCACTAGTAGTTCCGCGTGATATTGCCATCAAAGCGAGACAGAACACAATGGAGTCAAGGATTATGATGACGACGTTCATTAAAATAGAGGCCAAGGTTAGAGAGCCCAAGGAGACTGGGACTTTGAACGTGCGCGGTGGGTTGTATCGAGAGCGATTGAAGTCCATGATCCCAGCTAATAATTTGGTATTGGAGATTTCGGGAAATCAACATCGAAAACCTCAGCGTTAAAATATTTTTGAAGGGGCAGATAGCTACTAAACATCTGGCGCAGACGCCGGAAAGCTTCGTCTTTTATGATTGGAGAGGCGACGGCATCCCGGCACGTTAACTTCAGCTCTGGCTGGAAGCCGGCGGCGCAAATGGTATGAAAATAGTCAGAGGGTGTGAAGCAGCAGCCGAATATGCCTAACCTACCGGTACTACAAGCCTCGATTACTAGATTGGGCAGATGTCAGCCTTAGTGTGTCTAAGCCTCAACCCCCACGGGCTAAGGGGTAACATCGTGGCCGATAAGGATGCCAAATGTATTTTCTCATTTCCCTCCAGGTCAAGAAGTGATGGGAAATTTGCCCAATCGGAAGATGGAGGGATATTATTTCCGCCATCATTCATATCCATCCCTGGGCAGCTACAGCATACACGGAAATGGTGTCGTTACCCTCATCGATGTGAGTCTGCCAGAGCTGTCAAACTAGAGCACCCAAAACGGTTTCGAAGATTAAGTAGAGCAATCCATCTATTAAGTATCATTTTCTGGACAAAATGAATAGAAAGACGGCATATTGGCTATTAGGCTGCCGTGACGGTCACCCAACCGGTCTCCAGTTTGGGAGGCCTCAAAATGACATCCTGGCTGCACTCGCATCACAGATGCGACCGAGCATCATCTAAAGATGGAATACAAGGATTTCACAAATAAGGCTTTCTTCAAAAACTGTACGCATTAAACCGACATGGATTTCCATGTTACCTGTTCGTCATCATTCGACTCGATGAATATTTCTGGACCTTACAGTGACGTTCGCGCCCCAAATTGCCTCGTGCCAATAGGCAGCTGTCGACAGCCGCCAGTCTCCACATGTGGGGCCATCGGCCATCGGCGACTCGGAACGCCGCTGCTTCCAAAAAATTATTTCCAGCAACGGCAGAGATAAGATCGCTAGCCAGACAATCAATTCTCTTCACACCCAATTTCAACGCTGGACGAATGGCCCCCAACGCACGACACGGCGGGCGACAGGCCAAGCCGCAGCAGAAGAGTGGCCGTACTGATCAGCGCCAACAGAAGCGCAAGAGAGATCAGGAAGATCTCCAGAAGCTCGAGGAGCGGGTGAATGAGTTGGTAAGTCGTGGTGGGGTGCGACCGCGTTGTTGAATCTTTGACGATGCCTTCAATGACCGTTTTGCTCACGAGTGCTGTCCAGGATCCCAAGTCGACCGAGACCAAGAACTTTTCCGACCTCCCACTCTCCGTCCCGACCGCCCGCGGCCTGGAGGCTTCCCATTTCCAGACCCTCACCGATGTCCAAGCTGGCGCCATCCCGCTTGCGCTCAAGGGAAATGACATCCTCGGAGCCGCCAAGACGGGTAGTGGAAAGACGCTCGCGTTCCTGGTCCCCGTGCTCGAGAAGCTGTACCGGGCGCAATGGACCGAGTTCGACGGGCTTGGCGCCCTGATCATCTCCCCGACCCGCGAGCTGGCCGTCCAGATTTTCGAAGTCCTGCGCAAAATCGGTCGCCATCACGCCTTCTCGGCTGGCCTGGTTATTGGCGGAAAGAGTTTGAAGGAGGAGGCCGAGCGACTTGACCGAATGAACATCTTGGTCTGCACGCCTGGCCGAATGCTGCAGCATCTGGACCAGACGGCGGGTTTCGACGCCAACAACCTGCAGTTGCTTGTACTCGACGAGGCAGATCGCATCATGGACATGGGTTTCTCATCGTCGGTTGACGCCCTGGTTGAGCACCTACCGAAAGAGCGACAAACTCTCATGTTCAGCGCAACGCAGAGCAAGAAGGTTTCCGATCTGGCGCGTCTGAGCCTCAATGACCCTGAATACGTCTCGGTCCACGAAGCTGCCGTCTCTGCGACCCCGGTGAATCTGCAACAACACTACATCGTCACACCCTTGACCGAAAAACTCGACACCCTCTACGGCTTCATCAAGGCAAACCTCAAGAGCAAAATCATCGTGTTCCTGAGTTCCGGCAAGCAGGTCCGCTTCGTGTACGAGAGCTTCCGACATCTCCAGCCCGGTATTCCCTTGCTCCATCTTCACGGTCGACAAAAACAAATGGCCAGATTAGAGATTACCTCGAGGTTTACTGCTGCGAAGCAGTCATGCTTATTTGCTACCGATGTCGTCGCTCGAGGTATCGATTTCCCTGCTGTGGATTGGGTCATTCAAGCCGATTGCCCCGAGGATGCCGACACATACATTCATCGTGTCGGTCGAACAGCCCGATTCGAGAGCAACGGCCGAGCTGTCATCTTCCTCGATCCCAGTGAGGAGACGGGAATGCTCAAGCGCCTGGAGCAGAAGAAGATTCCTATCCAAAAGGTCAACGTCAAAGAGAAGAAGAAGAAGTCAATCAAGGACCAACTGCAGAGCATGTGCTTCCAGAACCCTGATCTGAAATATCTTGGACAGAAGGCTTTTATCAGTTACACCCGATCGATTCACTTACAAAGAGACAAGCAAGTCTTCCAGTTCAAGAAACTCGATCTCGATGGGTTCGCAGCCAGCCTTGGCCTTCCCGGAACACCGCAGATCAAGTTCCAAAAGGGAGAAGACATCAAGCGCATCAAGAATGCTCCCCGTTCGGGCATGTCTAGCGGCTCTGAATCAGAAATGGAACTTGACGGATCCAAGAAGCCGAAGAAGAAGGGCGAGGTGCGAACGAAGTATGACCGTATGTTTGAGCGAACAAACCAGGACGTCTTGTCAAGTCACTACTCGAAGCTGGTTCTGGATGGAGATGAGGAGAAGAAGGACGGCGATGATGACGATGAGGGCGATTTCCTGTCCGTGAAGAGACGTCTGAACGACGATGACCTGGACGAGGAGGCCAAGAACGCCTTCCAGAGCTCAGCCAAGATTATTGAAGGAATGGGAGGAGACGAGCCATTCATTGTCGACTCAAAACGACGAGAAAAGGCCCTCAAGTCGAAGAAGAAGATGCTGAAGTTCAAGGGCAACCCGACGAAGCTCGTGTACGACGACGACGGCAACTCACACGAGGTCTACGAGCTCCAGGACGAGGACGACTTCAACCAAGAAGGCCCCGCCGAGGAGTTGCGCCGCAAGTTCGTCGAGGACGAAACCACGCGCGTGCGCGAGGCCGATGTCGACGACAAGCAGCACGCAAAGGACAAGCGCCGCGAGAAGCGAGACAAGCGCAAGGCCCGCGAGGCCATGGAGATAGCCGGTATCGACCCTGACGCGGCGCCCATGCTGGCCAACGCCGAAGACGACGGCCACGACCCTCTCGAGTTCATGCGCTCCCTGCCCATGGCCGGCCAAGGCTCCGGCTCCGACTCCGAGGCCGAGCCGCCCAAGAAGCGCGCCAAGAAGTGGTTCGAGGACGACTCGGACGAGGAGCGCAAGGCCAAGAAGGCAAAGAAGGCCAGGGGCAAGGTCATCGAGGTGGACCAGGAGCCCGAGACGCTCGAGGACCTGGAGGCGCTCGCGGCTGGACTGTTGGATTGAGGGGGAGCGTGGACGGGCTAGGTGCGATACCCTTTGTTGTAGCCTTGTGTGGATATATAGACAAAAAGATGGAGATTGGGCTTCACAAGGTTGCATTTCTAATGATTATCACTCAGTATCACTCAATTTGCGCCAGGCCCCTTGCTGTTGTGATGACCCAGCTCACAGTTGTAGCGGTCACTATACCCAAGACACTTTTCCGTGAATGCAATGACATGTACTATCAATCCCAAGCCCCCAGCTCCGCGCTTCCGACAAATGCCATGCAAATCGGCATGTTCGTAAAATACAAACAC
Source organism: Cylindrodendrum hubeiense (assembly GCA_014621425.1). Lineage (NCBI taxonomy): Eukaryota > Fungi > Ascomycota > Sordariomycetes > Hypocreales > Nectriaceae > Cylindrodendrum > Cylindrodendrum hubeiense. The sequence goes on from JAANBB010000012.1 coordinate 365,594, forward strand.
CGCAACAACAAGAGGTATCGCCGCTCTTCCGCAAACGCCAACAAGAAATTCGTTACATGGCCCGTTTTCAATCATCAAGTCCCCCCTCTCCCCTTCACCTACAGCGGCCCGCGCTCTCCAAACAGCCGCACGCGGTAGAAGCACGTGTGGCTCGCGGCGCCGTAGTTGCTGACAGCGCGGACGACGACCTGGTCCGTCTCGGCGGCGAGGTCGGCGAGGTCGCTGTGCAGGCGGTGGACGTGGACGCCGTCGTGCAGCTCGGCGCCCTCGTAGACGAACTGGCCGATCTTGACGAAGGCGGCGCCGTACTCG